>JAKSZT010053836.1:6360514-6615778 GCA_026826555.1 Tolypeutes matacus
TTTTTTTTTTTTTTTTTTTTTTTTTTAATATAGCAGAATATTTAATTATATCATTTTCTGATCAACACACTAAAGTCATTTAATGATGATTATATTGGCCATTTCCATTGATTGGTAGGAGGTTCTTCCACTAAAGGCTCCCATGGTTTCCACTGTATCATTTTTCTTGCCAGACTTAGTTCATTTTCAGCCTGGAGAATTACCTCTTCTATTTGACCGCTCTGAAGCTGGTCTTCTAATTTCATAGCATCTGGTTCCGAATTAACAATACCCAGCTTCTCATTTGTAATCTGCTCTGTGTATTTTCTGTATGCTGCATTTTTAGGGATTTGCTCAAGAACATCAAGGATCTTTGTGTACAATATTCTTAGCCTCTCATGTGGACTGTCACTTACAGCCAATCCCACAAGGCCAATGGTCTTCTTCAGCAAACCCGCCATGACAGTGCTCATTATCTCTTTAATTGCCCTTTCTATCTTTTTTTAAATTGTTGGAATATATATACAATTCTTTTCCTTCTGGAAATCCCACACCATTATGCTTGATGGTGTCCCACAGGTTCCTCAGGTTCTATTCACTTTTCTTCATTCTTTCTTCTTTTGGCTCCTTAGACTGAATGGTTTCAATGGTCTTATCTTCAAGTTCACTGTTTCTTTCTTCAGAAATTCCAATCTGCGGGAAGCGGCTGTGGCTCAATCAGTGGGGCTCCTGTTTACCATATGGGAGGCCCCGGGTTCGGTTCCCGGGGCCTCCTGGTGAAGGCAAGCCCGCCCGCACGGCGTGGTTAGCTGACCCAGCGAGCACAAGCAGCAAGGGGGGGATAAATGAATAAATAAATAAAATCTTTAAAAAAAAAAAAAAAAAAAAAAAAGAAATTCCAATCTGCTGTTGAACCTCTCTAGGGAATTAAAAATTTCTGTTACTGTGGTCTTCAGCTCTATTTGGCTCATTTTCATATTTTCCATCTCTCTATTTATATTCTCTTTGTGTTCATCTATTATTTGCCTGATTTCCTTTACTTCTTTGTCCACATTTTCCTTTAGCTCTCTGACATATTTAGGACCCTTCTTAGAAAGTCGCTGTCTGCTATGTCCTCACTATTGATGGTTTCTAGTGCTTTATTCTTCTGCTTTGCCTGGACCGTCACTTCCTGTTTCGTTGTATGTTTTGTAATCTTTTATTGAAACCTGGACATTTGATATTTTAATGTTATTGCTGGAATTTAGACTCTGAGGCATCTGTTCCTTAAGCTTGTATCCAGCTAGTGTTATGACACAGCTTTCCTTGAATGCCAGGAGCTAACTAAAAAAACAAAACAAAACAACAACAAAAACAACACAGGAGTAAAAAAAAAAAAAAGAGCGCCTTTCCCAGTCTTTGCAGATGGACCTGTGCAAGTGCTGTCCTTCAGGACTTACCCATACAATGAGTTTAAAGAATAGCTCCAAGCCAAAGTATAGGGATCTCCCTGATCCTTTCTGTACATGGGTCTTGTCTTGGGAATTCCCCCATTTACATGGATACAAATGTCCTCTCTTCCCTGGGAAAAAGTTTCCTCATGGTCCTAGGTGTTGTACTGTATGTCTTACAGCCAGCAGTCCCTTGTCCCAGGCAGCAAGACTTGAGTGATCTCTCACCGCATTCTGTAGGAGGGTTCTGTGAACTGCCTTTACTTTCAAGTTCTGGAATGGCAAGTCTCTCAGGCTGCCACAGTTTGGGCCAGACATACATGCTCCCCGTACCAGGATCGGGACCATGGATTCACACTGGGAGTGTGGGCTGGCTCTGCACCAAACCACCGAGGAGGGACGGGCAGCCCAGGTGCCATGAGATCCTACCACTTTTAGATAGCCTTTTACTTGATTTGGCACTTGCTCGGTTATTGCAGCCCTTTCACTGTTTTCTGAAGCTTTGAGAAAGATATTTCTGCAAGTTCTTGCTGGTTGTTCAAAGCTTCTGTGAGGGTACAGATGCCTGAAATGTTTCAGTCCACCATCTCGATTGGGATGGGGGCCCTTTTTATGGCTAATTTTGCTAATGGCTCCCCTTTTCCTCACCTTAAGACATGATTAATATTGTCCTTTTGCTTTTTAGTGGCATTTAAGACTATTTAGAGGGAGAGAGCCTTCAAAAATAGGATAGAGAGGAAGAGAGCAAATAGACAAGAATAAAGAGACTGAAATAAATGTTATCATGATATATCTGGGAAAGAGTGGCAAGAGACAGGGATGCAGAAGCGACTTACGGGATGCCTGGCCTTGTAAGTGAGAAAAGGATCGCCTGAGTGGCAATGGACTGCGTTATTATGAGGTGGATGGCAGGGCAAAGCAGGACCTGCTTTGAACGTGTATCCTTGCTGGAACGTGTATCCTTCACCTGAAGATGATGGGTGAAGAGGAAATACATGCTTCCCATGCTGGCTCCCACATGGTGCAGTAGGCCAGGCATGGTTTTATTGATGGTTCAAGAATAGTGATCCCTAAAGGGGAAGGTGGCCTTGTTTGACTGAGCCTTTCTTTGTGCTCTATGTTTGAGTCCCCTTTTTAGTGCCCTAACCTGCAGTGATACTCTGTCTGGATAGTTCTTTCCTTGCTCTGTGCCGAGTCCTCAGTAGGCAATCTATAGCCATCGGAGGAAGTGAGTAAACTAGCTGTTCTGGTTTTAAAGGATAAGCATACATGTTATGTTTTTCTGTACTGTATTGCTTACTAAGAAACACTTTTGTACTATGAATAAAAATCCAATGTGTTTTGCAAAAAACAAAAAAAAAAAACAAAAAAAACCCTGCTCCTAACACTTCTCTCTGTGGCTAAATCCAGGTGCTCTGTCTCCCCTGTGCTCCTAATACCGATGCTGCAGGACAGTAGGAGGGAAAGGGGATTCCCTTTGAACTGCTTCATTCATGCATTCAGTCATTCAACAAATGTATCCTGAGCGTCCACTGTGGAGAAGGCTGTGGTGAGTGCTGGGGATACATCAATGAGCAAGACAGCCAATATCCCTGCCCTACTGGAGTCTACATTCTGTTGGGGGAGAAGATGAGAAACCACCTACTCCACATAGCACACAGTAGGTGCTGCTAATGACAAGTACAGGACATTCTGGAGCAAATAAGGGGGATCTCCCATTAATTAACAAGAAATTAAAATCTTAGTCCCTGTTTCAAAATAAAGACCCATGTTCTCTTTAGAACGAATTGTTTTTATAGTCATAAAGGAAACATATGCTCATTATGAAAAACCTGGAAAATATTGAAAGTGTAAAGATTTAAAAATCTCCCATAAACCACCGTTAAAACCACATTTATGTTATGCCTACTTGGGATCATATTGCATATAGTTTTTTGACCTTCTTTTTCACTTCAGATTACATGGTGAACCTCTACTCTACTCATAAAAATTTAATTTAAAACATCGTTTTAAATAACTGCATCATATTCCATTATATAGATGTGCCATAAACTATTTAAACATCCTCCTATTGTTGAACATTTGTTTCGATTCTACTCTTACAAATAATGCTTCAGTGACTCTCCTTGTGCCTAAATGTTTGAGATTCTGTTGATTTCTTAGGATAATCTGTCAGTCCACAAATATTCACTGAGCAATTATTATGTGCCAGGGAGTTTTCCATCTGCTTTTCTAGCCTGGTCCTTTGGCTGCTGTTAAGAAGGCCTGACTTTGCAGGTCTGTGTTCTCTCTCCCGATCAGGTGGGCTGACTTACCACTGTCTTGCCGTGATCTCTAGGCTTATGGCATGACGGCGCCCCTGCATTATTTGGACTCCTCCCAGTGTTGACTGTTCTGCTCCCTGGTCCTTCATCTCCCGCTACCCAATCGCTCTAATATTGTGTTCTGGGCTCTGATACCAAGACTTTCTGGGTCTCACCCATTCTTTTAGGGGTTGAGGTCTATGTTAGGAAGGGTCCCAAGAAATTGGACCAGAATCTGTGCTATGTCCTGAGAGCACTGCAGTATGAGTCTATGTTTGGGGTGGGGTGGGGAGAGGAGAAGCAGACGATCCCATAACGTCAGCACACGGAAAGATAGACCATGGGAACAGATAGCTCAGCCCCGATTCTGAGGCAGGCCCTGGAGCTGTACAACCAGCAGGACAGAGCCCTGCAGACTGGTTTCCCTTTGTCCTCGTCTACGCTGTGTCTTCCCCCAGCCCATGTGCTGACCTGCTGAGTGTGGGTTTCACAGGCCACCCCTCCCCTGGAGCAATTTGCAAGCACTGAGCCCAGTATGATCTCATTACAGCCCTCCAAAGCTGGGCAGCAGCGGACAGGAAGGGGCTTTGAGCTGGACTAGCTGACCTCCAGGACAAACCCATCCCAGTCCCACAGTATTTGCCTCCAACCCCAGTCATGGGTGCACATGGGGCTGGGAGAGGCACCCCTCAGGGAAGGAGACACAGCTCGCTCACTGCAGATAAATGGCCATCCTCTCTCGTTTCCTTTTCCTCCACACCGGCTTCCAGAAGAGAGAAATGCAAGTCGCCCTCCACTCTTCCCTCGATATTACATGGTGGTTTCCATCTCATTATTACTGCATTATACGGAGCACATCTGTTGTTGGTCAGGAGCCAACTATTTAATTCTATTAGATACATCTACACAGCGAAGTGATAATCTACACCAGGTTTGTGGAACAAGCACTTAATACTTGGCAGTGAGCGGCCAAAGGTTTGATACACAAGCAAGAGAATGCTGGAGGCCCGTCGTGGCTGAGGGTCCAGGGTGGCCGTGAGGCTCTGCTCCGTTCTTCCCCAGGCCAGCATTCCAGTGTGGGAAAGGAGTCAGGCAATGTATTGTTCCAACATCTGCAAGATATTGATGGGGAGCAGGGGAGGGCAGGGGGGAGGGAGAGGGGAAACGTTTACCTACCCAAATGCTAACTCCTCCAAGGGGATTCATGTCAGCACAGACTAAATGATGTGAGAGCTGTAGGCACATGTGGAAGTATTTACCCCCCAAGAAATGGACACAGATCCGCGTCTTGTTCGGTAATGCCAGCACCTTAGACATGCCTTCTGCAGTTGCCCGCAAGTACTTCTCTGTGTTTCCTGGCTCCGTTTCTGCACAACAGAGAATGGGTTTGCTCCCAGCACCCTGGAGCAAAAATGGGCAGGGCTCTGACCCCTCAGGGATGCAGGCTGATGAGGCTCTTCTCTTTCCCAAACGCTCCATCTCCTACAGGACTAGCACGCGGCTGCGCCTGCTGCCTGGCACCCTAATTGGTCACGTTTGCTCAGCCTCTCGTTCTGCTTTTCCACCCAGAGAGCTGGAGGGATGCAGAAGGAACGATGACAGGATAGTGGCTCTGTCTGGTTCTCCTTCCATCTGGGGGGTGGGGGGGTGGGGGAGAGAGCATTTTTAAATCTCCAGATTGTTGAAGGAAAGGGGTAAGGGGCAGGTTGAGAAGAAATCATGCCTCTCGTTAGGGAAGATGTCATGGATTTTAAGATGCACTGTTATTTTAATACCACTAAAAGAAAAAAAAGTCTGCCTATTCAACTATGATATACCATCAATTAAAAGACACATCCCAGTTTCAGAGATGTTAAAATGTATGTGAGGGGTGCACCTTGGGATATCTGACTCCAGGGCACTCCCAAGACTGGCCACTTTAACGAGTTGTGTGATGGTAGGCAAATTATTTAACATCTCTCCGCCTCAATTTCCTCATCTAGAAAATGGGAATATTGAAAGCACCTATCTCGTAGGGTTGTTGCAAGGATTAAATATTAATGCCTGTAAAGTGCTTAGAAGAGAGCCATATAAGTATTTACTAACAGTGAGTACTGGCTCTTATACTTACTGTGCAACTTTGAACATGTTACTCAGCTACCGAATGGACTAGCATTACTGTTCTATTTATTCCCCTTTACTGCAGAATCATGTTTGCACCTAACAGGGAGACGTGTGGATGAGAAGAGATGGTTAAAGGAAAGAGTCCAATGTGGTGAATAGGCTTCACATGCCAGCAAGATGACCCATCTGTCCCTCCCCAGTCCCCACAGCTGTCTAGGCTACGTTCGTGGACTCTGCCTAGCCAAACCCGCTGACTGCACCCTGCTTGCCCTCCCTTCCGGAAGCTCAGGGTGCTTTAAGAAACTTCCACCAACCAATTTCATATCTAGGCTCCTGTTTAATATTCTCAATCACCCTGTAAAGAAGGTAGAGTAAGTATTGTGAATCCCATTCACAAATGAGGGAACTGAGGGCTAGAGAAGGAGATGACAGCCTGGAGTCACATAAAGCTGGTTCTCTTAGAGGCATGTCACAGTTGCTTATATTTGTGTGGTAGATTGGATTTTTATCACCTATATTTGGTGCCTCTCCCTGCAAAAGGATTGTACATTCCTGCCTGTCGAGATCAGACTTGGTCATGTGACTTCATTTGGCCAGTAAAATGAGGGCTTTGCCCAAGAAGCCGCTCTAAGAACTATGCATGACTTGCCGTTATGTCTTTTCCTTCTTCCATAAAACTGGCAAAGTTCTGGATAGAGGCTGCTTCGTCAGTTTGGATCCCCTGGTGAGGACAAGTCGTTGAAGAGTCACGGCTAGCTCAGAGTGGACATGTAGCATGAGCAAGAATTAGACCTTTGTGGGTGAAAGCCATTTGAGTTTGTGGGGTTGCATGGTACCACAGCAAAACTAGTCTATTCTCACTGGTAGGCATATTTCCTACAACAGTCCCTCCATGCACAAAACCCACATCCTCTACACTCCATAGAACATGGAAGAAGGTAGTTCCAGTAGCCAGGTAATGGTGACCTCTGCTTCATATTTTAGCTCATGCCTCTCTTCTTCATTTAGCCCTGATTAACCAGCTCACTATTAGAACAAAATCAAGTAGAGTGGTGGTCAATGATGTCAGGATATTAATATGCAAACACATTTCATACTTTTCTCCTTTCCTCTCATCTGAGTTCCAATGCTTTTATTTCTGCCTTTCCTTTGTCCAAAGAAATGCCTTCTGCCTGCCCACCATCCTGTTCATCTCTAATCTTTGTAACGCCATGTAGACAGATGATAAGGGCTGGAAGAAAATACTCTAGGCTAATAAATCCCATTGAATTTGGAGGCCTTCATCTCACTGGTGCCTCTTGGTATCTGGCACATAGTGGATACTCAATATGTATTTACTGAACAGATGTTGATTAGTGGGTAGAAACTCTTTCCAGCTTTGGAACCCATTGCAGAGAGGCACTGAAGCCAGAGCATTATCATGCAATAGAGTCGAGATTTTTTATTTTCTCATCTGGGTTTCTACAGTCTTTGCAAAGACCAGTTAATCCTCTATACCTTATTTTCTCCATGGGAAAAGTAATGGAAATGAAACCAGTAAGCACTGGAAGGGACCTAGGATGATAGAATTCAAATAACTCTGATCCTACGCCAAGTGACCAGAGTTTGGGTTTTGCTTCCCCACATTTGTAACAAGTAGATTGAGTTGATGATTTATAAGGTCTGTTTCGGCTTTAACCATTGATGCCCCTCTTCCCAACATCATGGTAGTAAATGGGCTAGGCTTTAGGGCAGGATGAGAAGACTTCTGGTAAATAAAAAGTGGGGATGAGGTGGAAGAGGCCTTCCAGGAGAAGGAAGTGGCCACAGCACCAGCCAGAGGTGGGAACATACATGGTATGTTTGAAGACTGGGAAGCATACTGATATCACTGATGGGTGGGGTTGGAGACACTGGGAGAAGGAAGGAGCTTGGGGCCAGATCATGAGAGACCTTGTTCTCGATTACTTGGTTATTAGGCTGACATTAAATGCTTTTTGTTTTAACCATCAGGAACTGTTATAGCTTTCTGAGGAATGAGTCTCTGGTGGATCTGAGGTTTGTAAATGGTCAAAATTAAATCAGGAGCAAGTCTAGCTGAACAAGAGAAATCAAGTTGGGACGATAAGTAATATAGTAATGAATATTTTTCTTGAGTGTTTGGCTTTTGTGAAGGAAAGAGATCTCCTTCTGGCTACACAGTTGAACATATCTCTTCCTGAGGAAACTATGTTGGTCAGACTTCTGAAACGTTGCCTAAAAAGCCAGTCTCACCACTTAGCAGTGGTTTCTCAATCAGCACCCCAGGAAGGGGCTCAGTGACTCTTGGCAGAGCTGGGGCTCCACCTCTCCCAGATCCTGGCCTCAGCCCCTTTCCTGAGTCCGTCTGCCCAGCAGGCAGAATATCTAGCCATCCAGAATGTGGCATCTGCCATGAGTTGTGTTGCCCTAGACCTCCTGCAGGGGAGCCCAGCCTTGACCTGACCTCACGGTGTTTGCCCTGTCCATGTGACACAGTTTCCGGCCCCTCTCCTGGCTTTTCACTCCAGTTACCACCCCCGCTCTGGATTTGGAGCATTGAAGATCAACCTAGTTGCCTTGGGTCCTGATGACCCACCACCCTCATCCTTCAGACAGAGTGCACCTCATGTCTAGAGAACTATGGCAACATATCCCACTCCCCAGATCCACACTGACTCCACCCAGCCTGGGTCCACCCTGCCAGTTTGTATAATATAAAATTGGACAACAGTTCGCCCTTCTGAAAGGCAGGTAACAAGCTTCCAGTCAGGTCAGTTTCCAATTGGCTGCCCCACCTGGACTGCTGAAGACCCTGAGAGTCTCACATAAAGCCCCCTCTTCCAAGATGTGACCATGTTCTTTTATTTCCATGGAGAATGGAGCATGCTGACTTACCCCTGATCCTCAGGTGCATGTAGGGGCTAAATGCCTAGTTTTGAATGTGCCTGGAGGCCTGCAGATAAACGATAGCACTATGAAGCCAGAGGCTCAGGTTACTGCTGAGCTGCCCGCAAAACTGGCCCTCCTCTCCGTAAGGGCCTGGCCACAGTGTCTTTTCCAGATGTACACTTCTTGCTTAATGGGGAGCCAGTCCAGAGCTCTGGAGCAAGGAACATGCAATCCAAATCTACTTCCAAGCTAGTGAGTGACGAGCAGCTAATTCCCAAAGCTGTGTCATAGATATTTGCTTTCCTCCAACTCTTCGAGAGAGAAAATGATGCAAATGAAATACCCCAAAGGAAAGTAGCTTGTTGTAACTTATGATTAATCTTAGAAAACCATGAGTTAAGCTTTGCAGTCCTGGTGCTAATCTGAAACCAGGAATATGATACCACTCACTCACAGGTTCGCTCACTCACACACTTGCTCGCTGATGCATTCACCCACTTGCTTGTTCCCTCACTTCCAAAAATTCTAAGTGCATCTCCACAACACAGCTCTCTGCTGCTCAAGCCAGCAGAGGATTCCTTTGTCAGGACTAGCTAAGAAAAAGGTAAGCTTGGAGTATGGCTTGAGAAAAAGCCCCTGTAGTACAAATAATAGCCCAGTCAATACCATTTTTAGAGCATTTTACTCTCCTGTACTGGATCTCATTGTTCGTGACAGCCCAATCTTGGGCACCATCTCATGCTCTCTCAAGTCCAATAAAAATTTATGTGGGTAAAAATGTGACGGCAAATGGGAAGCACTGACTATCCCACCTCTTCAAAAGTGGGGCATCTATACTCCCAAAGAGGACTTCCTGCTAGGTGTTCATCTTTGACTGTGAGAAAATAATTTTACCTCTACAGATGTCAGTTCTTTATCTCAAAAATGGGACCAGCGTTATTTACCTTACCTCCAGGGGTTCTTGGGAAAACAAAGTCACTGTGCCAATCACATCACCTATTTGTGCCTCAACTCCCTTTCGTGGGTTTTTCATGAACATGAAATGAGCTGATGCATGTGAGGAGCTTAAGATATTGCCTGGCACACAGTAAGTGCTGAATAAAGCTGGCCATTATTTTTATTGGTTTTCAACGAAGCCATGCTAAAGATGGTGAAAAGGAGAAAGGTATCAATCAAAGCATTGTTACAGCTCTTAGGATAGTTCACTGAGTAAGCCTTTGGGCAAGAGGTTCTTCACCCCGACTGCAACTGACTGCTGCCCTCCCACACCTTGATTGTTGCACAATGAAGTGGGACCCGCAGACAACGCTGTTTGAGTCAGGGGACATTTCAAGAGGGGCCTTTTGATGTCCCATCATAATGTAATTATTAGCAAGTAAGGAGGGCAACAGACAACGAGCTCCCTCCCTGAGCCCTATCCTGTCCTTGACACTGACGCTCTAGGAGCCCAGGAGGGAATGTTGCTATTTCCCACATTTCTTGTTGTTGTTTTAATCAAAAGCTTAGTCGTTTGTTTTCTATACTGCATCAGAACATTCTAGGTCAAAATGATGATGTCAGATGTCTATCTTCTCCTATGGACCACAGAGTCTTCTCAGAAATGCTTTTTTCCCTGTGCTTACTATGGGGCCACTGGCCTAAGAGGCTCTGTTGGGGGTGGAACAGGGGCAGTTTGGGGCCCAGTTTTATCTTAATGGGTAGGAGCATATTGGCTACAAGCTTGGGAAAGCCTGGGTTGGGGTACCAGGGTGTCCAGGATTGGAAGGCATTTACATTAATTGACCACCATTTATGGCTTCGTCCCCAGCTCTGATTTTAATTAGCTGCTTCCGGATTTAATCTCCCAAATGTTCTGCCTCCATCCTTGTTTAATCCTGCAGTCTGACAGGCCCTTATTTATGCACGTCAATACTGTTTACAAACATGAAAGCCGCCCAGCAGTGTTTGAACTTTAGGCACAGCCATTGGTTATCGATGAGAAAAGGCAGCTTGGCAGGTGGTGCGTCGATACCGTGAGGTCAATATTCTCGCACAGGCAAGAGCCACGGTCTGGGGGAGGAGGCTGCCATTGGCAGAGGTTCTGGTTTGCTTATCTTTACCCTCTATTATGACCAGCTTCTTTCCCATCTGAGTCACTCAGTGATCCCCTATGGGGTGGATCTGGTTATTGAAGAAAGCTCCTGTAGGGGTGAGAGGAGAAAGCCACTATTTTGGAGGAAGACCTTTTTTCTCAGCAGACACATAGGGTCACAGTTCTCCTAGGGTGCTGGACTTGGAGTCAGCTTTCAGTGAGGTACTCATATTTGAGAGCTGTGAGGCTTTGGGCAAATTAGAGCCTCCCTTGGCTTTTTTTTTTTTTTATGCCTAGAAAGCATCCATTTCAGTGATTAAATGTGATAGCATGCAAAAGTATTTTTGAAAGATGTGAAGGGTCAAATGTGTTGTGCAATGGACAATGCATGGTTTATGGAGCCAGACAGACACAATGGACAATGTATAGTTTATGGAACCAGACAGACACAGGTTCACTGCTGCTCAACTGGCTGTGTGTCCTCCAGTTGTTATACAACCTCTTAAATGCTCAGTTTACCCGTATGCTGAGTGGGTTTAGTAGTGTTACTAATGGGGCAGCTGTTTTGAGGATTACATGGTATTAACCATTAAAGAATGGAGCCTAGCACCCGACTTGAGTACCACTCTGTACGTGGTAATTGTTGCTCTATAATTATGGTGGTTTTTATTAAATTATTGTCATTATTACAATTCTCAGGTCTGTCACTTGTTAGCCGAGTGACCCTGGGGAAGTTAACTTTCCTTCTCTGAAGGCTGGTTTCTTTGGCTGTCAAATATGTCTCATAACGGCAACCTCACCAGGCTCTCTGAGAATTCAATGAAAACATTGTGTAAACCATGGGCCTGGCATAACTTTGGTGCTCAAAGCTTATCAGTTCTCGTTCCTTAATTTTTGTTCTTTCCCTCTGTGGAGAGATGTAAGCCTCCTTTCTTTTGGCAGTATTCTCTGTAAATCTGAAGGAAGCATGCTTAGCCATTTAATTTCACTTTGGGTTTGAGAGAAGCAGGGTTTCCAGGCCTTGGTACCAGAACATGAGAATATGGCTGATTTCCCTCAGGAGTAGCCTCTGGTGGACAATGTTCAGGATGCCCTGGTGGCTTTTTTGTTTGTTTTATTGACTCTCAAACATGTCCTCCTCCTGCTGTTTTCCATAATGTAATCTGTGAGGAGTGGTTGGTCCATTCAGGACTTCATTTTCAAGAGACCCCACCTGGAACTCCAGCTTCCAAAGGGGTAAGACCCACAGTCCATGTTCTGTGTGATGGAGAAATTACGTGTTTCTATGAGCCTCTCAGAGCCTCTCAGGCCACGTACATACATTTAGCATCTGTTGATGCACTGAGAGGCCCTGGATTTTATTGAGTTTATTAACTTACTAGGTGGTTTGGGACTGGTACTTCCTCCAACTGCAAATGTCCCTCCTTAATGATCAGTGACAAAGTCTGCCTACTAGTTGGGTGGCCAACTTGTCCCACTTTACCGGGACTTTCCAGGTGTGAGCACTGAAGATTCTGTGTCCTGGGAACTCTCTCAGTCCTGGGAAAACTAGGACAGCTAGTCACCCTAACTTCCAGTGTGGTCAAATTATCTTCCCATCAGCTGGTGATGAAACGAAAGAAAATTGGGATTAACTTTGGACTTTCTTAGCAGAAAAGAATGGGGGTGGCAAAAGAGACTCTGGGTTTCCTGCTCTGAGAAGTGAAGCTTAAATAGCTACCCTTCCTTCAGAGAGCATGAGGCAGCTCCTTCCTAGAAGGGGTTCTGTAGGCAGACTTTCAACTTCATATAAAACATGGCAACCCTTTTTCTCACCTCACACCTCTCTGTCTTATGTGAGACACCTGGGGGCACAGCAGTGCCCAAAGCTCATCTGAGGGGAATTTTGATATCTCTCTGGGTTTATGAGTCGTAAAAACTTTAGCCTATTTGAGAAAGAACAGCAGAAACCCCTTTACCAAATATGCCAAAGGAATGTGAGAATAATTTAGTCATAAGCAAAGTCCCCAAGTTAAAGATACTGATGAGTTCCTGGTGAAGCTGATGTTCCCGTGGACTTCAGACTTTAAAAGAATGGACTAAGAGAGCAAAGTGGTTATAATAGCTAATGTTTCCTGAGGACTAGCTGCAGGCCAGGCCCTCGGCCCACCACTTTGCCACCTATCTCACTTGCTGCCCACAACAACCCAGGAGGTAAGTAGTGTTACTACTTGCATTTTGCAGATGAACACCTGGGGTTCAAAGACACAGAGATAACCCATCTATGGTTGCACAGCTAGCAAGTGGACCCTGGTCGTCAGGATTTCAGAGCCACGCTCTTGACCATTGTGCTACATGGCCTGTCACTGTCATGTCTTCTCCCCTTTGTAACACACTTGATCTCACCAGCTATCCCCATAACCAAGATACCCTGAAAACCCTTCAGAAATGCTTTGCTCAGGATGAACCCAAGCAGTCAGTGCTATTTTAATGTTGGCAAACACACACACACACACACACACACGCACACCTGCTTGCAAAAATGCAGAGCCACAAACAGAATCACTGTAAAACATCCAGCTTTTCTTTCAACCTTGATCTTTCGGCATACATGTCATCCAGAAGTTGGGTGAAGCAGTCTAAATTCTGAGTGCTCTTGGAAGGAGAGAGGGGTGATAGAAGGTGCTGGAGCTTTGGAGAGAGAGCCTTGCAGATGCGGAAGCCACTGTGTGGGCCATGGTCCCTCTCCATAACTTCTAAACTTCAGGAAAGCCAGAGCTGTTTTGATTAGAGGTCTTTGGAGCAGCCTGGGGACCAAAAGCTGGCTTGTGGCTGACCTGAGGCATCGTCCCCTGGGGCAGAGGCACGGGACATCGTGGGGCTAAGGCTGGGAACTGAGAGAAACCAAGAGGAGGGCCTGGACTGTGAGGCTGAACTGGGAAGGTAGGCTGTGGAATTGGGAGGGTGAGCCAAGCTGACCTAAATTTGTCAAGGGAGGTAGGCTCTAAGTGGTGTCCAAGTCACACAAATTCTTGAAGTCCCCGAGCTTCTGGCCACATGTTTTCAAACTCCCAGACTGTCCTAGCCCAGGGCCCTGAGAGTGGGGAGTGCTGGGGCTGGGTGGGTTCTGGGGCTGCTTGACCTGGTCCAGTGAGCTATGCCAGACTGGAGGTGGGGAAAAGTGGATACTGCCACAAAGGATTTTTGAGTTCCTCCCCTTTCCTTCCCCTCTACACCAGCCTCCCCCACTTCCTTGCTATCCCTCTCCTCCCACCAACCAAAGAAGGCCTGCCATCATCAGATATTTGGGGTTTGTCAGCTCCCAGAAGCAGTGTGAATTTGGAGCTGTGAAGCTGGAACATTCAACTTCCTTCAATGTTCTCCCCTAATTGGAAGCAGGACAACTCAGGAATGATATGGGAAGATTCTTCCTGAACTCACCTCCAACTCTAAGTTTCTGGAGTCGTCCATGAGCTAGAAGGCACGTCATTTACCTTTAGGGTAGGTTATGCCTCAGTGGGACCGTGTCAGCTGCTCTATGTCCTCACACTGTGTCTGGGGCCTGCTCCATCGAATTCTGGAAAAAATTTCTTAAACATCAACAAGTTGCTGCTGGGGCTAGTTGACGGTTGCCGCCTCTTCATCCAAAACAGGAGGGAATGTGTAGCTTTTGAAAGCACCATCTTCACAAGGTAATGCATTAAGCTGCAAATCTGGACTTTATGCTCCCCCTCCCTCTTCTACCTTTTTTCCCCTTGCTAATTGGCAGAAAATTAATGAACGAGGAACCGATTGAGCAGATGCTCTTCATGGAAAAAGGCAGAATTGGAGTTTTTTTCTTGCCCTCTTTTTTTTTTTTTTTTTTTTTTTTAACACATCAAGAATGCAATAACATGTGGCAGGTCAGAAATTAAGGGGAGGTAACAGTACAGATTGTAAAGAACACAAAAGAGTTTGGTGTGTGTGTGTTTTGTTTTGACTTCCTTGCATCATTTTTGCGTTGTTTTTTTTTAAGCTTATATTTGGCTGCAGCTTATAATTAGCAGATAGGCCTTTGGGACCTAATTAACCAATTCAATTAACAGAAAAAAAAGCACCCTGACATTTGTCAGCCATTAGGAGGGACGTCAGACTGGCAGTTTCAGCGGACACATTAATGGTGACTAGCTCATTTGTGACTGACTTTTAATCCGTTGTCCTCCTAAAGAGGAAGCCTCTGAGCCACACTGCCCAGAGCTGTGGGGCCAGTAGCTTGACCTCAAAGGTCAATAGGAAGCTGCCCCCATAGCTCTCCCGCTGGGTCAAGGAGCCCCATCCCAACCTTACTACGATGTGCCTACACTTCTTTCACGTTGCCACCAAGTGCCTTGGGATAAGCCCCATACTCTTGGCTATTTCTCCAATGAATGAGAATTCAATGAAGGCTTCTTTATTTAGAGAAGCTTTTAAAATTTTATGACTATTATCACTCTGGGCCTGTTAGTTCCCATATGTACTTCCAGTGCTCAATGGAGTTGCTGCAGCCAGCTCTGGCCGGCAGTCTCTTCACTGAGGCAGAGCCTTTGTTCCTGGAGCTGATTAACTCCAGTATCTTATACAATGCAGGCAGATATGCATATGGCAGCCGTGGCTAACTTTGTCTCTGATCTCCCTTAATTTAACTCCACTTTCCTGGAAGGCCTGATTTAATAATAAGCAAGAAAGCCTATGTAAATAAAAAGCTCATGTACATGGGTTGACAGATAAAGGGGAAGGTGGTAAGGTCCTGAAATATCAGAGACCAGGTGGTATGTCTCCCAGTGTAGTCCTCTTCCTTGCCTTGATCAATCTCCAAGAAAGCTTCCAAGGGTTTGTTTTGCCAGCCTGAAGAAATAATAGTCACCAGGTATCATTTAGAGATTGTGCTCAGCTGCATGTAACAGAAAGCTCAAGTAGCAGTTACTTAAATAAGGGGACTTATTGTTCTTATCTGACGAGTGGTCTTGAGGGAGGCAGTCAAGAGTTGGCACAACAGCTCCACATGTCATCAGTGTCTCTGGCTCTTTTTATTTCTCTGCCCTGCTCTCCTTAGAATGTGGAGTATGTCCTCATAGTTGCAAGATGGCTCCCACACCTCCAAGCATCGTGACTGCATTCCAGGAAGAAAGAAACTGGGCAAGGGAAAGGGTAAAAGCTTTGTGCCAGCTAAGGCAGTATTTTAAAAAATATTTTTTATTAAAAAATAGTTTTCCTCCTGGAGTTATGTCATACAGCTGCTCCAACTATAGGAAACACTACGAAATCAGGTTTTGCTTGACTTGACACACTGCTGCTGTGAACAAAACTAGGATTCTATTGGTAAGGAAGAAGGGAGGATGGGTGTTGGTAAACTGAGGGCATTTGCCACACCCCATTTGTTGAGTCCTGCTGGGGGCCGTGCTAAGTACCTTACCTATTTTCTTTACAACAACCGTGCAGGGAGGTGATGGTATCCCTCTTTGAAAGATAAGAGGAGGCGAGGGATGCTCAGAAAAGTTAAGCAGTTTGCCTAAGGTCACACTATTGGTGAATGATGGTGCAAGCCTTGGGACTCACATGTGTCTGGATCCAAAGCCTGTGTACTAGCCATGGGTTCTCAACGACCCAATCTGCAGCCACAAAGTTGGAAGTAAGATTTTGCCCAGTTGAAAAATTGGGGATGGGAGACTCAAAAGACACTCTTGCCCTACCAGCCTGCCTCTCTTTGCCGGATTCTGAGCCACATGCTACTAGCCACACGTATGGGTTTCATTTCCCCCAGAGATTGCCCAAGGAAGCCTCCAAAGCAACCTTACTCATCACCCTCTGGCCCCTCTCACCAGCCCCCAACCCCTGCTCACACACAAAGTTGACCCATTCAAGCTGGAGGCACCCCAGGCTAAGCAATTAGGCTGGGAAGAGAAAACAGGCCCTGTTTCAAAAGGGGACTCCCTACCATTTCGAAATAAGACTTCATTAATTGCAGGTCCCTATTGATTCATTACCATGGAACAGCCTGGACGCTTGCCTGAAGCATAACCTTTCTCAACAGGGGGAGACAGACATTCTTTGCAGGTGATCTACAGGGCCCACCAGCGAATGCCTGGGATCGGGGCTATTCAGGCAGGAACAATGTGGCAGCTCCTTATTGTGCCCACCATTGTTCCCTCACAAAGAGCCACCGGCAGGTTAAATCTATTTTAGCTGAGAAAGCTCTACAGAAATCCTTGCTACCAAGCATTTGATCCTGATCACAGAGTCACATCAGGGAACAGCAGCTGGAAGGAGAAAGTCATTTTTATTTCTGAACTTTAGAGACAACAACGTCTCCTCTGCTCTGGCTCCCCAGGACTTAGGCCTCTAAGGGGCAGTGAGGATTTTGTTTTGTTTTGTTTTTAATGCCACTCAATGAAAGTGGGTTTCTAAATGGGGAGGGGGGTGCGGGAGCTTGGATGGGCAGGGGGAGAAAAGGTATTACACAATGTTGCATTCAGGCAACAGATGTGAACTATGGATTCGTTCAATTTTTAAAAACATGTTCCCAGGGGAATCAAGTCTATGAGCTGTGAATTATATCAAAGGACGTGGTAGCTCCTCCAGAGCTGGTGATACCTAACCGGTACCATTTGGATCAACGGATCTATGTAGGAAAACAGGAATGCGATTCAGCCTTGGAATTGCCTCTCCGCAGCCAGGCGGTGCACATGTGCCGGCTCCACCTACCCTCCTCCTCTGCAGAGTGAGCCCAGAGGGAGTGGTCCTTCTGAGACTTCTAGAATGCCCAGCATGTGTGGGGGCTGGGGGGCGATGGAGGAAAGAGTCAGCTGGGTGAGATGTAGAAGGAACCTTGGGTGTTATTTAGCCCAACCGTCTTATATTACAGCAGCAGGAAGAGGACCAGGGAGGGGAGGGACTTGGCCTGCCAGCTAGTGTCGGGTTAGCAGCTGACCCATAACTTCTCATCCTCCACAGTAAGAAACATGGTGCTGCATTCAGGCCAGGGCAGCAGCAGCTTAGCTCCAGTCCAGGGCAGGGCGGAACGTCCAGAATAGTTCAACACCAGACTAACGTGGGCCCTAGGAGATCCGGCATCGGCCCAGCAGAATGAATGCCAGCCTGAAACACCCACTCCCACCCGACCGCAGCCTCCGTGACGCGGAGCCTCGGGCCTGCTCTAGACCTCGGTGAGATGCTCAAAACACACGCTGGGGATGGAGCCCCTGAAAGGACCTCCAATTGTAAAGCAAAGAGGTAGGAGCAGCTGACAATCACCCAACTGCCAACAGGCCTGGCAGGAGACAGAACCGGGGAAATGGGTGATTCCTTTTATTGCTTGGCATCTAGAAAGTTGTGTAAATCCTAAGTGAGGGATGGACTCACCCAGACCTCAGGAGCCTCGGCCTTGGTTCACTCATTCGGCCCCACTGTTCTTCCCCTTGTGAAAAATAAGAGTAGATACAGAAGCACTTTGATGTGCCTTTATATATATACATATATAATATATATATATATAGCTACAACCCTACTCCTCAAGAATTGCAGACTGAGTGTTAGCAAGTCACCAGTTTCTCTGAACCATAAAATCAAAATTGGCTGCTTCATGCAACAAACACCATGTTGCTTTGTCAGCACCTCACAAGAGATACGTCTGGGAGCCTCACCTCTACCTTCCTTCTTCGGCCCCAGCTTCCCCTGCAATGAAGCCTCACAGTCAAGTTCAGGGGAACTTAAAGGTAGTAGAAGTTTTTTGGTTTGTGGCCATAATTATGTTTTTTTTTTTAATTAGCCTTTTTTATTTTGAGATAATTGTAGATTCACATGCAGTTGTAAGAAATAATATAGAGAGATCCATATATTCTTTACCCCAAAGGTAACATCTTGAAAAAATTATAGTATAATATATAATACATATTTTTCAGGTTTCCCCAATTTTACTAGTGCTTGTGTGTGTGTCTGTTTAGTTCTACACATTTTTATCATATATATAGGTTCCTGTATCCACCACCACAAGAGAGGCCCACTGAGAAGTAACAGTAGGGCAAATGACATCAGGAGAGAGGTAGACGACAGAGAAGCTGCTCTCCTCCAGGGGAGGAACTTTGCTTTATTCCTCTTTGCCTCCCCACTTCTTTGCAGTTTCAGACACAAATTAGGTGCTCAATAAATTTCCTTTGAACAAATGAACAAATTCACCTGTTTGTTCAATGTTACCACCTTAAATGAGTTTACCACCTTTCCAGGAGGTAAGAGCAGTGCAAACAAGATGTCCTTGGTTTTCTGAATTTTTCCTCCAAGCTCTCATTAAGTTCCAGCCTAAGATTATCTGTTTATTTGTTAAAAACTGGGACCTTGAGGGCATGAACACCAGGGAACAAATGGCCCATTGCTAAGGAGTGCACTGGAAGTTCCACGACCGACTCCTCCACTCCCACTCCCAGCCCATATTGTCCCCAAGCACTGTTCTTAATGGTTAATCCTGTGTGTATTTCAGGAGAAATTTAATCCATATGGTTTTGATTCACTTACCCTAAACTCATCAAAATGCTCTGCCCCCACTGCCCCAGGGAGAGTTTGTTGCCATTCGAGAAGCATTTTCAGATGTGACAAAAGCTTTTAAAATGATCAGGGAAGAGGCTCAAAGCTGGTCATGGAAACAGGACAGGTTCACCATATGAGGGTGCTGATCATCACGCCTGTGTTTTCCTTGCTCCAGTTTGGAAATAACCGATTTTGGTCACATTTTTCTTCCTTGATCTTAGAAATGAACTTGGTTAGAGAAGGATGGAAAACTTGGGAGAGAGGACCAAAGCTGGAAGTAGCTTAGAGCAAGGAAGTTGAAGCCCTTGCACCTACACCTTCGGAGTGACAGCCAGGGAGAACAGAGGCTCTAATCCCACTATCTTGTGTGAAACTCCTCACCAAATCCAGTTCACCCAACTGCTTGTGAGAAATGGCTCCCAACCCTGGGCCAGTAGGCAATGGTGGCGGGACAGGCCCTTGGAGACCAACACCTCTGACCTTTTTTGCATACGAGAAACCAAAGACTGAGAGAAGCCATGACTTCCTAAGGTCGCCTGTCAAGTTAGAGACAGAGTAGAGTCTAAAACCAGATCTCCTAATTCCCACTTCCACACCCAACCCATTCACACAGACAGCCTGACTCTCAAATGTAACCAGCTAGCACTCTCCTTTGTCTCCTTAGCCTTAATTGAGTCATCATGTTTCAGGCCCCACACCAAGCACTCTAGGTGCATTATTAGAAGGTGCAGCTTTGGGCAATTTACTTAACCTCTCTTAACCTTAAGAAATGGTAACCATGGTGGTCAGGAGAGGAAGTTCTGAGCCACATTGTCCAGGTTCAGATCCCAGTTGTGCGACTTACTAGTTGGTTGACTTTGGACAAGTTATTTAATCTTTCTGTCCCTCAGTTCATTTTATAGGCTGGCTATTCTAATTATCTCAGATGATTCCCCATAATGACCCAATGATGTAGCTTCTCTTGTTATCACCATATTGCATATGAGGAAACTGAGGCCCATGGAGCTTAAGACAGTTATCCAAGATAAGCGGAGGAGCCGGTATTCAAATTCAGATCTTTCTAGGTCCAGAGAAGCAGATCTCTGGGATTTATTGGACAATGTTGTAGAGTGTGTTTGTTTAGTTTGTCCATGATATAACCCAGGCTTAGCACAATTTCTCTTACGTCTTTAATATTTCCAGCACAAAAGAATCATAATTGATATTGTCTTGAAAAAATTTCAAATGAAACTTCCATTGTTTTCTCAGCACCAAAATTGCTGTTATATTTGAGGAATGTTCTTACATTAGACACGAGGTTTTCAGGTCTAAGAGACAGAAACTCAAGTCAAACTTGCATAAATGTAAAAGGAAATATATTACCTCCCACAGCTGGAAAGTCCACGGTGGACCCAGCCACTCAACAGATATCGTCTGGAATCTTTGTCTCACCATCTTTTGTCTCTGCTTTCCTCTGGGCTGGCTTCAGCCTCAGTCAGGCTCTCTCCATGTGGGGGAAACATGGCCACCAGTAGTTCCAGGCTGATGTGCTACCAGCTTAGTCATCTTGGCGGCAAAACCTCCGGATCTTTTGGCTGAGGACCTCTGAAAAAAATCACTGCCTCCAGGCATATGAAGCACACAGACTGGTCAGCCTTGGTACTTCCTCAGACCAGCACTGAGAGTGGGGAGGGGTTGGCTCACCAAAGGAAAACCCAGGATGCTGTTATGACAAGATGGGGAATGGATGCCAGACTGGCAGAAATATCAGATGTCCACTGCAACTTACCAAACAAGTGTTGAAAAAAAAAGAAGTTACCTGTTTGAATCACACTTGATGCTCCCTTGGCCCCAAACCTTCAATCCACATAACTGCTGGTAACAAGAATTTTTCCTTTATCTGAGAAACACTTCATTTATCTCTCTGCCAGACTGTCCTAAAAGGCAAAGCTGGACTCTAGCCTCTCGTCTGTTTTTGCTTTTCCCAGCTCTGCAGGTCAATGGAGGTTACCATGCCCTGCAGACAGGCAACCTGCCCACTCAAGTTAGGTCACCCAGGGGCAGTTGAGGGTGGACTGGACAGAATTTAGCATCATTTTAGCTGGAGGAATAACTGTTTAACAATTTTCTAGGACCCTATGTTTGTCCACATACGGAGTTGATGGAGTGCCCATTTGGACTGCATTGGCCCATTGGCCCAAGTCAACAAGCATTTAAGTGCTTCTTCTCTGCCTGGGGACAGGCTTAGCAGTAACATTCTGGTCAATTCTGTCAAACCACTTGAGACAGTGAGACCACAAGACAACCTAGTGCTGTAGAAAGACTTCAGGCTTTGGAGTCATACTGACCTGGTTTAAGTCCATCTCCATCACATATTTGCTGTGTGACCTTTGGCCTCCATTTCTTCATCTGTGAAATAGGGATGCTAACACAGGACCTAGATCACAGGTCTGCCCTGAGGGTCACATAAGATGACCTATATCAGGTCCGGTAACTGCCACCACAGAAGACGACCCAAAAAAGGCAGTGCCTCCCCTCTTCCCAACTTCAGCTGACCTTCTGCTGTCCTGATTGACCATTCATTGCACAGATCCTTTTGGTGCTATATAGAGATGGGCACTGACCATATCGAGAGCAGTGTGGAAACACTGCCATTTGATTGTCATCAACCATCTCAACAACTCATTCAGGTGGTAGGAAGAGGAGGTAGTTACTAAATGAAAACTGGCCACCAATCAGGCAAACACACACCTTAACAGGCACCTTAGGGCTTTAGTTCTGACTCCAAGATACAGATTTAATATATATATATATATATATATATATATATATTATATGTATTTTTTAAAGCTATTTAGATTACATAAATGTTACATAAAAATATAGGGGATTCCCATAGGCCCCACTTTCTACACCTCCCACATTAACATCTTTCATTAGTGTGCTACATTCATTACAATTGATGAAAACATTTTAGAGCATTGCCACTAAGCATGGATTATAGTTTACATTGTAGTTTACACTCTGTCCCACACAATTTTGTAGGTTATGGAAGATATGTAATGGCCTGTATCTGTCATTCAGGAAAATACCCCCAAGTCCCCAAAATGCCCCATATTTCACCTGTATTTCCCTTTTCCTGCCCTCAGAACCTCTAATGGCCACTACCTCCACATGAATGATAGAGTTTTTTCCATTGCTAGAATCACAATAAGTCTATAGTAGAATACCAGTAAGTCTACTTTAGTCCATAGTTCATTCTCCAATCCTGAGGATTCTGGGATAGTGTTGCCCATTCCCCCTCTAATTGAGAGGAGGCTTTGATCCCATGGGGCAGATGGATGGGACTCTCTTGCTTGCAGTTGTAGACTCTCTCAGTTGATGGTCATTGTCCATCATCATCTCCTTGTTAGTTGTCCTGGGTGAGTCCAATGAACTGGAGAGTAGGTATTGCAACTCTGTTGAATTTCCGGGCCCAGCTGGCAAATGGACAGCCCAGAGATTAAAGTCTCTTGGATGTATACCTACCAACTCCAGCACCAACTATAGGTTCAAATAAAAGGGATAGAAGAGGCATGTGTAGAGAAATCACATTTGAATCCAACTCTGTCACACTCGGGAGCACAAACTCCAAAGTAGGGCTACTGGCAAGGCACCAAACTCTGGAGCTATCTGCCATGACCATAGGTCCTGGCTGTCTCCAGAGCCCTCAGAATCCCCACTGTTTGGGGTAGTATCTACCTTGGCTGTCTATGAGATCCTGCTGAGACATGCATAAGCGTTACCTCTCTGATGACCTCCCAACTCACTTTGAAGTCTTTTAGCCATATGCACTCATTTGTCTTTACCTTTTCCCCCTTTTATTCAAGGTCTTTTTCCAGTTGTATCACCAGCCAGTGCTTGGTAGTAAGGCCTCAGTGCCAGGGAGGCTCATCCCTGGGAGTCATGTCCCATGCTGGGGGAAAAGTAATGCATTTATATGCTGAGTTTGGCTTAGAGAGAGGCCACATTTGAGCAACAAGGAGGCTCTCAGGAGGCAGGAGGCACTCTCCAACACTAGGCTAAGTTGCAAATTCAAGAGCAAAAGACTCGCTAGCATAGTTGTCAACATCAAGGGCCCATCAATGGACCATCCTTCTTCACTAGTCAATGCCCCTGCACTTGGGGGATTGTTGCTGTTCCATTAGAGAATGTGGCAGAGCTCCCCAGGATGGGAATTCAATAATCTTTCAGTTGTGTGAATCTCTACCCACTGTGGCAATGCTCCATGAACATTTGAACATATTTATACACCTTATATATATGCCCAGGTGAACTTCACCTGGCACCCCACCCCATTGATCCTCCCCTGCCATAGTTGTAACCCTTCTGTGATCCAAAACCTCTTCAAAAATGAAGCCAAGAATATTGCCAAATTCAATTAATAGGAAAATGAAATAATAATGTTAGGTTTAAACATAAGAAATAAAATACATAATAATTTAGAGAAAGTAAAACTAAAATAAAGTAAAAAAGATTGGGGTATTAAAAAACAAAAAACATTTTAAAAATAAAATAAATTTTTTGGGCATTTTTCCTTTCATCACTGTAATATCAGTTGTCCTGTATGTACAGTGTCATTTTCTTCCATTTCTTCCCCAGTGTCTTACTTTTTTTTAATATTGTCTTCAAAGAAGTTTTAAGTCACAGTAAGGCTGCATACAGAATATAGGGGCTCCCATATACTAAACATCCTCCCCCCTTTCCCCCCTCCTATTAATAATCTTTTTACATGTGAATGGTACATTTGTTCCAACTGATGTATAAATATTGAAACATAGCTACCAACCATGGTCAATGGTTTACATTATGGTTTACATTTAAGACCATACTCTTTTATGATTTTTTGATGAAATTTAACATGGCCTGTATCCATCATTGCATGATCATGCAGAACACTTCCATTGCCCACAAATACCCCCTCTTCAATCTCTTCTATTCCTCCATCCCCCTCCCCTCAGGGCCCACAGAGACCACCAGGCTTCACTCCTTGAAAGACAAGTATCTTAGACACTTGCAACAACTCTGAGGGCTGGGCACATTAGTCTGTCCTCCCCTATTAGGAACTGCCCATGCTTTCAAGAGATACCCCCCCCATGTTTGAGAACATATTGGGCCTCCCATGGGAGTCCCACTCCTTCCCACTCATTATGTGGGTTTCCCCCAACTGATACAGCACACTATGACAAACTGATCACTTGCACATTCTCTAGAAGACTTTCCCAGGTGCGCCCTTCCCAAATGCCTCCCCCCACCCCCATTCAACACCCTAAACCAGTAACGCTTCCTTGTCATATTGCCAATAGAGTTTTCTCAACATTGTAGTTTCACCCATGTACCCACCTACCCCCGGTGTTCACCTATTCCCTCCCCCAACCCTCCTCCCAGTTCCTTGGACCATCCAACCCATACTCCCCACCCTCCACCCCTGTCAAGCTTGTACCACCCAGCCCAATAGTATCCCTACACCCCTGTCATATCTCTTTACTGCACAACTACTCACTTCCACCTTATCATAGATTTTGTCCGTATGGGCATTGGCTCACAACCTTCTTCTCCCTTCCTATTTCCTGTAAACCTATCTTCCAGACTCTAGCTCTCTGAGTCAGCTCAATTTGCTTTATTCATATCAGAAAGGTCATTTAATATTTGTCCCTCAATGCCTGGCTTGCTTCACTCAACATAAGGTCCTCAAGATTCATACATGTTATCCCATGTGTTAGCACTGTGTTCCTTCTTACAGCTGAGTAATAGTCCATTGTATGTATATACCACATTTTGTTTATCCATTCATCTGTTGATGGGCATTCGTGTTGATTCCAACTTTTGGCAATAGTGAATAATGCAGCTATGAACATTGGTGTACATATATCTGTTTGTGTCCTTGCTTTCATTTCTTCTGGGTATATACCCAGCAGTGGAATTGCTGGGTCATATGGCAGATCTATATTTAGTTTTTGAGGAAGTGCCAAAATGTCCTCCACAATGACTGGACCATTCTACATTCCCACTAGCAGTGGATGAGGGCTCCCATTTATCCACATCCTTTCCAACACTTGTAGTCCTCTGTTTTTTTTAATGGCTGCCAATCTAATGGGTGTAAGATGGTATCTCATTGTAGTTTTGATTTGCATTTCCCTAATAGCTAGTGATGTTGAGCATCTTTTCATGTGCTTTTTAGCCATTTGTATTTCTTCTTTGGAGAAATGTCTGTTCAAATTGCTTGCCCATTTTTTAAAATGGGTTGTTTTTCTTTTTATTTTCAAGATATAGGGTTTCTTTATATATGCTGGATATTAGGCTCCTGTCAGATATATGGTTACCAAATATTTTCTCCCATTGGGTAGGCTGTCTTTCCACTTTCTTGACAAACTGCTTTGAGGTGCAAAAGGTTTTAATTTTGAGGAGGTCCCATTTATCTATTTTTTCTTTTGCTGCTTGTGCTTTGGGTGTGAAGTTCATGAAGCCCTTTCCTATTACAAGGTCCTGTAGATGCTTCCCTACATTATCTTCCAAGGTCTTTATGGTCTTGGCTCTTATATTTAGATCACTGATTCATCCAAGATGCAGATTTATGCCTTCCTATTTAGCTTTGATAACCATGGCTTCTAGATCTAATAATAAGAATAGCCACCAGGTACCAAGCCAAAGACTTAATACTACATACTTCATTTAATCCTTGCACCAGGCTTACCATGATATCATCATTATTGCTTCTTTTTACAAATGAAGGAACTGAGATTCTGAGAGGTTGTCAAGGCTGCTGTATTCAGTTGCATGTGTGGTTAATGCAAATAGTATCCCCTGGAGTTGTGCAGTGCATAAGAGTAATAAAAATAGCAAGCAAAGCTTACTTGGAATTTACAACATGTCAGACACAGTTGTATACATTCATTCTTTGCATCCTCGCAATTGTCCCATGTAAAATCTTAAGAACATACACGGAGGCTCTAAGCTTAGTAATTTGTCTAAGGTCACACAGCAAATAAATGATGGTACTTTCTAGAGCCCTGCCACAACACCCTGCACATTTCCTACATAATCCTTTTTATAATTGTAGTTAATTCTCTCCCCAGCTATATGTAAGTTCCTTGGTGGCAGAATAGCTGTTCTTTTGTCTCCATGACCTGTGGGAACACCTGGCTCATAGTAGGTGCTAAATAGATGTTGATTAAAAAATGAATGAATAAATGAATGAATGAAGAGGCCATGTAAGACAGGTAACTCGAAAGAGTTTTAGTAACAAAAAAATGTCCATTATTTCTTGCCAAATGATCGTTGCAGGCTTCCAGGGAAGTGCCAGCCTATGAAAACTATAGATAAAGTTCTCCCAGAGCTCAAGAACTTAGGTTAAAGGAGACGAACTTTCTAAAGCACCATAAAGTTCCTTGGCCCCACACAACATCTGGCCAAATAGGCATTTGTTCCTCGGGTAAACTAAGGCAACCCAGCCCAAGGTCCAAAGTGGCCCCTGGCCAACAGGCCTCAGGGTCGATGCTGAT
The DNA here is from genome assembly GCA_026826555.1 of Tolypeutes matacus. Taxonomy (NCBI): domain Eukaryota; kingdom Metazoa; phylum Chordata; class Mammalia; order Cingulata; family Chlamyphoridae; genus Tolypeutes; species Tolypeutes matacus. The sequence goes on from JAKSZT010053836.1 coordinate 6,387,324, forward strand.
GTTGAAACAGCTGAGTGTGGACCCAGATCAAGCCCATCCACTCTGGCTCTCTTTTCTTCCTTGTCTCTGGCTGAAGACACGATTATCCCAGATCGGGACTTAATTCTCCTGAGAACCAGGGAGTATGTGTGCTTGACAGGGCACCAAGTCACCCCAGGGCCCTAGAGGCGGTCCCCGGGCAGATCTGGAACATTCAGAAATGCTGCCACCTTGTGGCGCCTCCAGGCTGGAGCACAGCGCTCTGGGGCCCTACTCAAACAAACCTGGAAGGCTTCCCCCTAAGTACTTATTTCCCTGTTTTCTCATCTTCTCCCATCAGGATATCCCTCTCTCCATCCCAGAGCGATGGCAAATCCCTGTCTAGATATCATTTGAGAATTTGGAATTTTTCTTTTTGAAAAGAGCACGATTGGGCACTCACCTTATTAATTCTCAGGCATTCTTAGGAGAGAGCACTTCCTTGAGAGTCTGCCGGTAGATTCTGCAGTGGGTCAGGCACCCACTTATTGGGCCCAGCTCAGAGCGCACACGTTGGAGGCTGGCCGTGTCGGTGCCGCCTGTGCTCACCAGAGCCGCCTCTCCGTGAGGCCACCTTGCCGCTCGTTCAGGAACTCAGTGATGGGCATGGGCTTCCCCCTCAGCCTCTGAAAGCCCGATCCCAGCAGAAAGGGCCTCTCGATCAGGGATCCCAGCAAACCCCAAGGGCTTTGAGGGAGAAAAGCCATTTGCCAATTCTGAGGTTGAGGAAACAGGATTTCTGCCACTTTTCACCCCTCCCTTAATCCTGTGGCTTTAGGGACACCTGACACAAGGGTCTCAGGTAAAATAAATAAATAAAGCCTCGACTAGGTGTTCTGAGGTCGATTTCTAGAAGGACCTGTCGCCTGCACAGCAGACCCTGGTTCTGCTCAGGTTGGATTAGCGGCTTCAGGGCCAGCCTTGGGCAAAACTGTCAAGGGGGAAATAATTCTTTGGCTCCTCCCAGCTCCCCTAGAAATCATCAGATCAGTAGAGAACAGGTCCCTGGGGGAAGGGCATGGGACCCAGGATAGGTGAGGTTTTGAGAGAGAAGAGAACTAGGTATAGAGCCTAGGGAGTTATTTAAAAAGTCAATAGGAGCTGGTAGAACTGGCTGAGCACTGAGGTGAGCTGTGGCCAGGTAGAATCAAAGGGTGGAAAGGGGCCCTCAACCCGAGCCCCCCAGCTGGGGCAAGAAGCAGCAGAGTGTGGTTATTATACACTTAGACCTTCAGGCCAAGTTCAAATCCCTTCTCCACAACTTGGCAGTTTTGTGGCCATAAGGAAGTTACTTAACCTCTCTGTGCCTGTGTATCCTCAAAATGGGGGAAATAAGAGATATTTATAAAATATTTAGAATAGTGTCTGGTGCACTGTAATTTTTAAATAACTAGACAAAATGTCTTGCATAATTGATTAATTAAGTGAGTCCACACCCATTCTATTCAGCACCCAGGCACTACAGAGACAAGGGCCAATCCCAACATCCACAAGATGCTGCAGGAGCACCTGGAGGTGCAGGTCACCACTTCCTCGCTGAAGTTGTTGCAGCTGGCACCTAAATTAGCCAGAAATATTAAGGGCAAAGAGGAAAAGCTTGTCCCAGCATTCCCTGATCCAGGCATCGACACAATCAAATTCAGCCTCCATACCCACAGGCTGTTAATAAAGGAAAGAGGCAGAAACAAGCAGCGTACACCCTGGTTTCTAAGGCGGGATGGGCTTAGTCTCGGGTTCACTCTCAGGAGGGTTAGAGTGGATGCCATATTATTGACCTCTCCTAGGCCATGGCTTCGATGCCTGCTGGTCCCCCATTGCTCCAAAGGGGGAAGCCAAAGGCCACAGCCAGCTCCTGGCACATCACATAAACATGCAAATTCTGGAGCCGAGATTATACTTGTCACGTTTGCTTTCCACTCACAGCAACTTGTAAGTCAAAAGCACCATTCATGCTTCCTTTCTTTTCCTCATCTCCCAAGATAAAGGCACAGCAAATGGGACTTTCAGGAATACAGTCAATGGGGATGAGGGAAGGCTTTGTAGAGGAGGTAGCACGGAGGGGACGGGGCCCGAAGGATGGGTGTGATGGGCAATAGGGCTGCTCACCAAATATTTTCAGCTCTGCCTTCCAGGCACAAGGTGGTCTTGTACTTCCCTTCCTGTCCTCTGTGTAGATAGTTGGAGCTTTGTGATAAGTTCTGACCAATGAATGTGAACAGAAGTGACATGTGTCACTTTGGGCCCAGAATGTTTAATAGCTGGTGCTAGAACCTCCAAAGCTCTCTTTCCCTCTGGCACAGTTACTAAGGCAATGGCTGCTCTGGCAGCCTAGATCCCTGCATGATGGTGGTGAATGGTGAACAGACCCTCCCCACCGAACTGCAATGGACTTGTGGAACGGGTGAGTAAATACAGCTTGCCATTTTAAGCCATGTGACATGGGGGTTGTTTGTTACCGAAGCATAGCTTGGCCTATACTGATAAAATGGATATGATTTGGTTGAGTGACTGTGGTAATCAGGGAAGAAGCCTTTGAACCAGCCACTTCCCTTCATTGGCCTTCATTTTTCTCTAAACATGAAGACATTGTCCTGCAAGGGGGAACTGCTAAGAGTCTCACTCAAGAAGGAGGGAGAAAAAGCAGATTCCTTTATTCTTGTGTAACACTCAACAATTTACAAAGCAGGTCCAAATAAACTATCTTATTTGCATCTCACAATAACCTAAGGAAGTAGGGAGAGCAGGTTGATTTTATAGTCATTGAAGTTGGAGACTTATATTTCTGGTTCCCCACCTCCATGCCTAGTACAGTGATTTGCACATTTTCAGGCAGTGATTTCTATCTCTAGATGCCTATCACAGTAAAGTATTAGCTAACCAAATCAAACAACATAACTAAAATGAATAATGACAAAGTAGGATCTATTTCAGAGTGCAAAGATGGCTTAACATCAGAAAATCTATTAATGTAAGTCACATTAATATGTTAAATAAAAATTACATTGCTATCTCAATAGATGTTTTTTTTTTTTAAGTTCAACGCCTGATTATGATTTTTTAAACTCAGGGAAAAAAAGATACTTTCAAAAAGCTTTCCTTAACTTGATAAATGATAGATAGCCAAAACTTGAGTAACAGTTATACTTCATAAAAAGGAATTCAGATATATCCCATTAAGATTGCCAGTAAGAGAAAGATATGGGATATCTTGACCAACTTAACGATATATAAAAAAGAAAAATAGTCTTTATTTGCAGGTGATAATGATCATTTACATAGTGAATCCAAGAGAATCAATAGAAAACAAAACACAAGAGTTCAACAAGATGGGCAGGTGCAAGATTAATTTGCATATCAATGAAAAAGTAATTTCTGACTTCCATTCCGGTCATGTTGAAGTAACTGGAGCTGGAGTTACTCTCCTGCCATAAACACCTAGAAAATAGGATAAAATATATGAAATAACTCTTTTCAAGCATTGAACGACAGGCAGTACAGGAACAGGTGAGGCTAGCCTTACAATCCCTGGCCTTCTGCCTGGAGGCACATTCTGTAATAGAGCACTAGGGGTAGGGTGTCCCAGACAGAGTATTGAGTACTCGCTAAGTTGAGGAGAAAGAAAGAAATCTGAGTTTGAGGGGGCTGAGGAGACTAAAACTTATGTGGCAGAGAACCAGACAGGTGGGAGACCTATACAGAAAGAACTCCATGAGTTTCTACTGACTACTAAAATGTACACATGTAGAATAAGACTTCGTGAGGGCTGTCACTAGACAATTGTGGAGTTATAAATTAAACAATCTCCAGAGGTCATACAGGGCTGGAGGCACTCGAGTTCTGACCAGCCAGAGAATAAGGTCCTACTTGAACACCTGGGATTTTCAGTGGAGACACTAAGAGCCATTCCTTAGGATTAAGGCTAAATTGGGCCACAGTAAAGTTTCCTCTAAAGCCACCCTTTACAGAAGCTTAGAAACAAGCTAATCTCCAAGAAACTAAACTGCCTGCCAGAATAAAGTCCAACCCTCTGGAAGAAAAACACAAAACCCAGCACTCAACAACATAAAATTCACAATATCCAGCATCCAATAAAAATTACTCAAAATACCAAAAAAGTGGGAAAATATGAACCATAGCTAGGAAAGGAAAGAAAAAAATGGTCAAAGATATGAATAAAAAAATGATGAGCAAATAAAGCAGCTATTATAAATATTCGCAGACTTAAAAGAAAACACTGACATAAGGAGGAAAGAACTGGGAGATTAAAAAATTACCAAAGGAACTTCTAGAGATGAAAAATATAATATCTAAAATGAAAAAAAAATTGGATGGAATTATCCGTAAGTTAAAAACAGCAAAAGAAGATATCTGAACTTGAACACATAGCAATAGAAACTATCCAGAATGAAGCACAGAGAAAAAAAAGTCTCATAAAAATAAACAGAGCTGCTGTAGGACAATGTCAAGTGGTCTAATATTAAGAGGTTCTTGACAATATCAAATATATATCAAATCACTATCAATTACCAAATATCACATAACAATATAAATTCTATTAAATTTAATGTTTTATTAAATTTAATAATTTCATTAAAAATAAAATTATTAATTTATCAATATTTATAAAATTATTATATAATAAAATAAATAGTTTTTATTTATTTAAAATAAATTTGTAATTTAAAACCTTCCTATAAAGAAAAGTCCCTGCTCAGATAACTTTACTGGTAGAGTTTACCAAACATATAAGGAAGAAACAACATGTCTTACACAAATTCTTTTAGAAAATATGATCTGATGTGTATAAAATTGGAGTCCCAGAAAAAGAAGAGTCTTGAAGTGAGGATGGGGCATAAAAATATTTTTTAAAAAACACCTAAATTTGATAGCATATGTAAACCCAAAGATACAAGAAGCTCAGTGATCTGCAAGCAGGACAGTCTCAAGAAAACCACACTAAGGCACATTGTAACTGCCGAAAATCAGTAATAAAGATAAAATCTTAAAAACAGTCAAGGAAAAAAAGCACATGTACAGAGCAGAGTTTCTCAACCTCTTTTTTTTTTTTTTTTTTTCGTTATCACCTCTCCAATCAGGACTTTTTTTTTAGACATTTTTTATTTCTGATTGCACCCCTCCATGAAATTTTCATACTAAAGAGAGATTGTATGTCTGTTTATATACTGTATGTCTATCTGTGATTAAACAGAAAAAAAGTAGGATCTTTTTCACCCACTTAAGAACCAATCCCCCCTTTGGGGGGCAATATCACCTATATTGAAAATGGTGTGAACAGAGGAAGAATTCTATATCCAGCAAAATCAAGGTAAAGTAAGATTGTTTTAGACAAGTGAAAATTAAAAGAATGAGTTGCCTGCAGATCTGCTCTACAAGAAATTTGTATCTACATAAAAGAATGAAGAGTGCCAGAAATGATAAATATGTAGGTAAATATAAAAGTCTCTTTTCTCATTTAAAAATTTTCTTTACAAGATAATTTACTTTTTAAAGCAAAATAGTAAAAATTTATTGAATGATAAATAACATGTAGAAATAAAATGTATTATGACAGTAGCATAAAGGATGGGAGTGGGAAAATAGAAATAAATACTTGGAAAGTTCTTACATGAGAAGCCATATAATATTGTCAGAAAATATACTGTGATAAGTTCAATATGTACAAAGTGAACTCTAGAGCAACCACTAAAACAATAAAACAAAGGGGTATAATTAATAAATTATTAATAGAGATAAAACATTAAGTAACATTCAACTGATTTAAAAGAAGACAGGAAATGAGAAAAAAAAAAGAAAACAGATGGGAGAAAAAGAAAAAAAATAGCAAGGCAGTATATTTAAACCCAGCCATTCTGTTAATTACATTAAATGTAAATGACCTAGTCATTTCAGTTAAAAGGCAAAGATTTTGCTGGATATAGCCCAATTATATGCTGCTTCAAGGGAAATGAGAAAATACTTCTAACTTTATGAAAATGAAAACAGCAAATCAAAAGTTTTAAGGTGCAGCTAAAGCAGTGTTTAGAGGGATATTTATAGCCTTAAAATGCTTGCATTAGAAAAGAAGAAAGGTCTATAATATGTGTTGTAATCCATTACAAGAAACTAGAAAAACAAGAGCAAAATAAACCTAAAATTAATAGAAGGAAGAAAATAATAAAGATAAGAATGGAAATAAATGAAACAGAAAACAGACATGAATAGAATAGACATTTTTTTTTTTTTTTTTTTTTTTACCAGGAGGTACCGGGGATCGAACCCTGGTCTCTCCATATGGTAGACGGACGCCGAAACTCTCGAGCCACATCCGTTTCCCTGAATAGAAAAATTAAGAAAAACATTTACCTTGAAAATATCTGTGAAACTGATAAGTCTCTAACTAGAGTGGTCAAGAAAAAGGAGAGAAGACAAAAAAAAAAAAACAACAACTCAATACCAGGAATGAATGAGGAGACACTATTGTAGATCCTATAGATGTTATAAGAAAAATAAGAGAACATTATGAACAGCATTATGACAATAAACTTACCAACCTATGTGAAATGGAAAAGTTACCTGAAAGACACAAATTACCAGAGGAAAAATAGACTTAAGAAGAAATAGAAAACATGAATAGGCCTAAATCAAATTTAAAAAGAAGTTAGTAATTTAAAACCTTCCCATAAAGAAAAGTCAGTGCCCAGATAGCTTTACTGATAGAGTCTATCAAACATAAAAAGAAGAAACCAGTCTTTCACAAATCCTTTCAGAAAATAGAGTAAGAGGGAACACTTTCCAATTTGTGCTGTAAAGCTAGGATTACCTGAATATCAAACCAAGGCAAAAATATTACAATAAAAGAAAATCACAGACAAATATCCCTCATAAACATAAATGCAAACATCCTTAACAAAATATTAGTTACACTGAATCCAGCAATGTATAAAATGGATAATACATTGTGTCCAAGTGAGGTTTATCCCTGCAATGCAAGGGTGGTTTAACATTCAAAAATCAATAAACATATTTTATCTTCAAAGAAGATTTAGGTTACAGAAAAGTCACATAGAGAATATAGGGGGTTCTCATATACTCAATGCCCTCCCACTTCCCTGTCTCTCCTATTAATACCATTTTACATGCAGATGGTACATTTATTATAGTTGATGTAGAAATATTGAAGCATTGCTACTAACCATGGTCAGTGGTTTACATTATGGTTTACCTTTTGGACCATACACTTTTATGGGTTTTGATGAAATTTAAAATTGCCTATATCCATTATTGCAAGATCATGCAGAGCCATTCTAATGCTCTAAAAATGCTCTATGTTCCATCTATTATATCATTTCCTTATTAATTTTATTTGGTTATTTTGTTGCCTTCATTTTTTGAAAGGTTTTGGATCACAGAAGGGTCACAACTGTGGCAGAGGAGGATCACTGGTGCAGGGTGTTGGTGATGGGGGGATGCATGGGGAGGGGTTCACCTGGAGCATACCTCTAAGGCATATGAATATGATCGAGTGTTCATGGGACATTGTCTTGGTGGGGGGAAATCCCCACAATAACTGAAAGAACATTGAATTCCCATCCTGGGGAGTTCTGCTACATTCTCTAATAAGACAGCAAGAATTCCCCAAGCACAAGGGCAGTGCCTAGTGAAGGAAGACAGACCATTACACCAGGCCCTTGATATTGACGATTATACTTATGAACCTTTTCTTGTCAAATTGAAACTTAACCTAGTACTATATATTGCCTAAGAGTTACCTCCTGAGAGCCTCCTTGTTGCTCAACTGTGGCCTCTCTCTAAGCTAAACTCAGCATATAAATGCACTACCTTCCCCCCAGTGTGGGTCATGACTCCCGGGGATGAGCCTCCCTGGCACCAGGGGATTATTACCAAGCGCCAATTAACAATGCTTCTGGAAAAAGACCTTGACCAAAAGGGGGAAATGGCAAATACAAATGAGTTTTTATGGCAGAGAGATTTCAATGTGAGTCAAGAGATCTTTTAGGAGGTTATGCTTATGCACGTCTCAGCAGGATCTCATTTACTGCCACAGTAAACAGAGTCTCAAATAGCAGAGCTCCCGAGGGCTCTAGAGACCTCCAGACACTATAGGCAGGCAGACAGCTCAGGAATACAGCACCCAATCAGTGGACCTTACCTTGGAATTTATGCTCCCCAGTGTAACTGAGTTGGACTCATTTATAGTTTCCCTATACACAGCTTTTCTGCCCCTTTTATTTGAACCTATGATTAGAACGATATTTGATAAATGTATGTCCCAGAGACTTAAATCTTTGGTCTGTCCATGTGCCAGTGAGCCCTGAATCTCAGCAGAGTTGCAACACCTATTCTCCAGTTCATTGGACTCACCCAGGACAACTAACAAGGAGATGATGATGGAAAATGCCCATCCCAAGGAACAGAGAGTGTCTACAACTGCAATCAAGATAGGTCCATCTATCTGCTCCATGAGATCTAAGCCCCCTCTCAATTAGAAGCAGAGTGGGCATCACCATCCCGAAATCCTCAAGATTGGAGAATGAAAAGTGGACTAAAGTGAAAAATGGACTAATTACGATAGTATTCTACTATAGACTTATTATTATTCTAGCAATGCAAGAACTTTTTAAAATCATTGATACAAAAGCAGTGGCCACCAGAGGTTCTGAGGGGAGGGAGAGGGAAGAATAGGTATAATATGGGGTCATTTTTGGGACATTGGAATTGTCCTGCATGACATTGCAATGACAGATATAGGCCATTATATATCTTGTCATAACCTACAAAATTGTGAGAGACAGAGTATAAACTATAATGTAAACTATGTCCATGATTAGTAGCAATGCTTCAAATGTGTTCGTCAATTGTAACAAATGTACCACACTAATGAAGGATGTTGTTAATGTGGGAAAGTGTGGGAGGGGGAGACAGCGGGACATATGGGAATACCCTATATTTTTTTATGTAACATTTATGTAATCTAGAGCCTCTTTAAAAATAAAAATAATTAATAAAAAATCAGTAAACATAATTAACCATATTAAGAGAATAAAGGAAGAAGTTCATATGATCATCTCAATAGATACGGATAGGACATTTGATAAAACTCAATACCAAGCGATTGGGCTCCCATCTACTATATAGGAGGTCCAGGGTTTGATTCCTGGGGCCTCCTGGTAGAAAGTAAGCTGGCCCCGTGCAGAGTGCTGGCCTGCGTGGAGAGCTGGCGCAGCAGGATGACGCAGCAAAAAGAGACACAGAAGAGAGACAATAAGAGACACAGCAGAACAGGGAGCTGAGATGGCATAAGAGATTGAATGCCTATCTCCCACTCCGAGGGTCCCAGGATCAGTTCCCGGTGCTGCCTAAGGAGAAGACAGGCAGACACAGAAGAACACACAGACAGCAAATGCAAAACAAGGAGTGTGTGTGTGTGTGTGTGTGTGTGTAAATAAATAAATAAATAAATAAATAAATAAATCTTTAAAAAAAAATACCTATTCATGATAATAACTTTCATTTGAGCCACATTCGCCCCCAGATGATAACTTTCAACAAGTTAGAAATAGAAAGGGACTTCCACAAACTGATAAAGGTCATCTGCAAAAATACCCACAAGCTGTATATATACTTAATATATATATAATATACTTAATGGTGAAAGATTAAAAATTGCTTCCTTAAGGTTGGGAACAAGCAAAAATGTCTGCTTTCATCATATATGTTCAATATTATACTAGTGGTTCTAGCTATTGCAATAAGACAGGTATGAAAATTTTTAATTAAAAGCATATAGATTGGAAAGGAAGGAGTAAAACTCTATTTGGAGATGACATGACTATGTAGAAGAACTTCAGAAACCTATAAATAAGTGACTGGAACTACTACACTAATTTAATATAATAACACAAGCCCAATATACAAAAATCAATAGTATTTCCCTATACTACCAAAGAAAATTAGAAAATAGAATTCTAAAAAAGACAAATCTAATGTAGAGTGATTAGAAGCCAATTGTTAGTTGTGTTGAATGAATGGAAAGGGTAAGTATTGACTACAAAGGAGCATGAGGAAAATTTTGGATGTGTTGGAAATATCCTATATTTTGATTGTGATAATGATTACAAGGGTGTATACATTTGTAAAAATTCACTAAATTGTACAATTAATATGAATGTATCTTATTGTTTATAAATTTTTGCTTCAATAGAGTTAATGTTCAAAAAAGTAAAAACAAAAATTAGTATGGTTCTACTACACTAGCAATAACCAACTAGAAAAATAAAATAGAACTCAAGTCATAATTCATAATAATCACCCACCAGAAATATCTAGGAATTAACCTAAAAATGAACAAGACCTTTACAGAGAAAATTTAAAATAAAATAATATGACATAAATAAATTGAGACAGAACATATTTATGAATAGAATGACTTAAGTTGTAAAGATGACAATTCTCCCCACATCAATTAATTAAATTCTATTAGATTCGAATAAAATTTAATCATTTAAAAAATTGTAAAATTTAGAAAAATAAAGTTTATAATGAAGAGTTAAGATCATTTTGAAACACAAACCATAAAAAAAGAAAAATTTACCATATTAGATATCAAGACATACTACAAAGACATAGTAATAAAAATAGTGGGGTACTAGTGTAGGAATAGAAAAAGAGACAAATGGATTAGAAAAGAGAACTCAGAAAAAGACCTGTGATCTATGAGAAGAAGATACCAGAAATCAGTGAAGAAAAAAAGTGAATTATTTAGTAGATGCTGTTGAGGCAAGTAGCTCACTGGATGAAGATGAATAAAGTTGTAGTTCTAATTCAAACCATATTTAAAAATGAACTCAAAAAAGACCCAAATGTGAAAGAAAAGTGCTATGTATTCAATAGAAGAAAATGTAAGAGAATATCTTTTTAACCTTAGGGTGGTAAGGATTTCTTCAAAAAGACACTAAAAGCATAAACCACATGATAAAAATTGGTGAACTTGACTATATCAAAATTAAAAATATCTGTTCAAACATGGCCACTAGAGCCACAGTTAACTAGGAGTGGCAGATTAAGATGAGATAATATACATTGTCTGAAATCAACAGAAGGATAGACTCTAGAATAAAAGCTATATAAGATACTGTAACTTTATAGGAAATCCAATGGGGGAAAATGGGCAGTTCCTAGTAGGGAAACCAAATGGAGAACTATTTAACTTCAACATTAATTAGAAAAATGGAAATTAAAATAGCAATGAGATGCCATGATACACCCATCTGATTGGCAAATACTAGAAAGTCGGAAAGAAAATAACAAGGATTGGGACAATGTGGAATCCAATCAGCTCTTGTACCAGCAGTCATGTCTGAGCACGATTCTTCAGAAATACAAAGACACAATCTCCTTTGGAGACAGACCAGGGTCACCAATTGTGCCCCTCCTCGGTGAACTCTAAATTGCTGGTTGGATCCTTGGATAGAAAAGGCATGGAGCCATTTCAATCGAAGCAAGACGGGATTGTAAATGAGCTACCAGGTAATGCTCCAATGGATGCTCAAATGCAGGCCAAGAGGCGAGAGCATGGGTGGCATTCAGATGCTGGCACTTGTCCAGATTGGACAAGGAGATTCAGGAGGGGGGTGGGAATGCAATATCTTTCCACTTAGGAGTGCACAAGACATGGTGGGAGAAATAGCGCATCAGTTACGGGGTGCTGGAAACTTCAACACCACCACCACCCAGCCTCCCTGCCTCTCAGTCTTCCAAGGAGGGAAATAAGATAGCAGGATACAGATGAGATTCTCGGTTCTGACACGATGGGGCTCTCTCCTCTCCTGCCTCAGAATTCTCATCTGTGCCATGAGAGAGGCTTCTGCCCCCGGCCTGCCTCATAGGTCCGGGTTACATAAATTCAAATGCAAGTGGTGGGCTGGGCCATTAGGAAGAGGTTGCTGGGCTGCTTTGAGGTTTGACCTATTTATTTTTCACCAGGAGCTTTTTTGGAAACACTTTGTTAAGATTTTTCCTTCCCTATTCCTTTTTCTTCTCTCTGACTTTGACATCAACACAAAGGCCAACGTAGGCAGGGAATTTGTAATTCGAGGACACTGCAGAGCCGCGAGCCCATTCCAGGGCTTAACTTGGCCCTGGTTTCTGCAAGGGTCCCTTGGCACCCCAAGGACAAAGGACAGGGCTTCTCATCCTCTGCCTGCCAGGGTCTCACTTTCCAGTCCCTCCATCCAGCAGCTGGAGACCGAGGGCCCAGGCAGAGGCCTCAGGAGCAAGGCTTGCCCTGGGACAATCAGGCTTGAGCTAGGCTCTGCAAGGAATTTAGAGCTGGGCACAGGCCTCCCTTTTTGGCTTTCTGAGTGGGTAGCAGTCCCTGCAAACAGAAAAGCTTCAACTCTAGCCTTAGTGTGTCTTCTTCTCACTTTCATACTTCCCCAACACATTGCAAAATGTGTCCCCAGAATTAGACAGCAGAATGGACTTGTCTTGGCATGGGACTCTTTCCACCAGTGTCATGTGCCCTAGAGTCTCCCTACCTGGCTAACAGATGCTTTAGAATTCATCATTAGAACTAAACTCAAACAAGGAAACCTTGAGTCCAGAAGGAGACGTGTTCTGTTAAACCTTATCAGTTATTTAGTCCAACAAAGCCTTTTCTGAACATAGCATGTCAGAAGAGTCTAAAGTCCTTCAGAACCTGGCAAGGTAAGGTGGAGACCTCTGCAGGGGAAGGGTCACAGGCAGGGCAGCTGGGGGTGCCAAAGGCAAACCTCATCCACTGCTGGCTGGTGACGATTAGGACTGGGCCATCTCTTCTGAGAGGCCCCTACGAAGCCCGCCTGAGCCCTCCTGAGCTGCTGGCCCGTCCCCAGACCCACTGGAGTCTCCTGATCTCGCTGCCGAACTCCCTTCTTTCATAGTCTCTCTCTCCAGATGTCTCCTTCCCTTTTTCATTTTCTCGTTAACTTTTTCTGTTACTCTCTCCTTTTGCTCTTTCTCACTTGTTCTTTCTCTCTCTCACTTTATCTTTTTGTTTCCTTTGCCTTTTCTTTCCTATCCTTTCTTTCACTTTCTCTCATCCTCTTCTACTTCGCTTTCACTTTCTCAAACTTAGAGTTTTTTTTTACAGCACTCAGCCTGCCCTTCCAGGAACATGGTGTTTCTCTCCATTTACCCAAGTCTTTTTTTTTGATATCCTTCAGTAGAAACAAAGGTTTTAATCATGTTGATGCTACACATTTGATGCGCACGTGTGTTTTTATTTTCTTTTTCATTCTTTTTCCCTTTCTCCACTTCCTTTACCTCTCTCCGCTAGTCTCTGTGTGTGCCCTCTGTCCTACTCTTTCTTTGTCTTTCTACACCATTCTCGCCCCCATCCTCTTCCTTTCAGCTGCCTGAACATCTCAATTGTACCATGTCAGCAGATCCTGGCTGGTCTGATATTTTATACTAGGTGCATCTGCTTTAACTATTCCATTTAAAAATTAAACCCATCTGCCCCAAACTGAAAACAGCCTGTCCCCCACCAGGGACAATAAATATTGATGACTTGAGGCATGATTGGCTTTTATGATGTCTGATGACAACTGGTATCAGTTACAGAACTTACATCATTTAATAAAAAAATAAAAAGCCCTAGCAGGGATGTTGCATGTCAACAGACATTATTAAATGTCAAAAGAAATACGTTTTGTTCAAGAGCCTGAAATCTAAACAATGTGAGGGTGCTGGGGTGGGGGATAGATGGTGGGGGGGACGAGGTGAAGGAGCTTTGGACAGCTCTTTTGGGGGTGTGATGTTAAAAATATTATTTCTTTTTGGTCCACCCCTAATTTGTGCCAGTTGAGTTTCCAACCATAGCCACCGCCAAAAAGTCTTTCTCAAAAGTGCCTGTCCTTTTCATTATTTGAAAAGCTGAGCCTGTTTGACTCAGATGCCTCCAATTGGGAGAAACCTGGATATGTTGAAGGGTACAGAGCTGGAAGCCGAAGAGGTGAGAACACTTTGTGTCCCTCTTTATTTTTTGCTGTCACTATGAAATTAGGAACATCTGGCTCTGAGGTTTAAAGCAAATAAACCAAGATATGGTACGTGAGCCTATTATGCTTCTATTTATACCCAGATAAGTTAAATATAAATAGCCATATTAAAGGGGGGTCTGTCAATATTTCTATTTGGAGTACATTCAGTCATAAAAAAAGAAGGCTGGAAATATTTACTGCTGTTTTAAATGTATTTATAGGCTTTATGGAGCTAGGTCCTGACTACCTAAGTTACTTCTGGAGGCTCATTTGGGTATATTTAGAGGGATCATAAATCCTTGTGGTCTTGAGGATGGTTTGGTGAATTAAGACCCTAAAGGTTTTGTAACTGAAAAGGTTAACATGGCTTCTTCAAGTTTCTAACAGACACCACCCCCCACCCCCCACCCAGGCCCCTGCCAGTAGCTTACGCTATGGGAAAATCGGACTGCAGGTGTGGTCTTCCAAAGAAGATTCTAGAGAGAGAACAGTACTGCAATGGGAATTCAGGAATTTATTGCTACTCTGTCCTGCATTTGTAAAACAGGGTTACTATTAATATCTATCTCACAGGCTTATGGTGGAGGGCAGGGAAATATTGTTTGTGAAGGTGGTTCGAAAAGGGTAAAGCACTGAGAGGTGTTTCCTCTGGAGAAGCAACATGTCACTGGGAGATCACTGGGCTTTGGATGCTGAGGATGCCACTTAACATCCTCCAAGTCAGGGACTTTGAACCGGTCCTATTCCCTATTCGAAGGCCTCTCTAAGCCTCAGTTTTATCATCTGTGAAATGGATATGGTAATGCCTACCCCTTAGGCCGTTAAGTGGAAATCAGACGCCAAGCTTGTGAAAGTGTTTAGTAATCAATGAACTGTGCATTCATTCATTCAGAAATACTTTTGAACATCGACTGTGTGCAAGGTGAGCCAGGGATGGAGTCTAAGTTATCAGAATAGCTGTTCAGACTTGGATGATACTACTCAGCAGCTCTGGCCTCAGAAGCCGGGGGCACTGGCCAGGCTATGGGGGGATTTCAGCAAATACAGAGGACTGTGGGAGGAAGCCGCTCCAAGGAAGGATGTGAAAGGGCAACTGAGTCTAAGTTATCCCAGCTCTGCAGGGGGGTGGGGAGGGTTGGAGTCGTCCCTTATTGGTTGAAGAGTTACCCAAGGCTGATGGAAACAGAAATGGTGTCGAAAGGAAGGAATGATGCTGAGCTGGAGGAAAGTGGAGCAAAAAGGAAGGGGTATGCAGGCTGGAACAGTGTGTTGCAAGATCTTGGATGAGGAGAGGGCAAGCAAAATCCAAGGTTTGTTAGGATTTTTATGGATATTGCCATTTGTGTTCAAGTTAACAAGATTTGCATTGTTTTCTCTTTGTGGGTTAAGGTTGGAAGGGACCTGGAGTGTTTGAAAGGTCGCACACCCAGGTTCAGAGAGGTCCACTCAGATCCAGTCCATCAGCCGAATGATCTTAGGTACCCGCGCTGGGGCGGTGGGTGGCGGGGGTGGTGGTGAGGGGGGTGGACATTGGCAGGGTTCTCTCAGAGATGACTTTCTTGTCATCTGTCCAGTAATTCCTTCCCTGTAGCCAAACCAGAAATACCACTGAACCTCAGGTATTTGGCGTGGGAGATGGTGTTCTGGATCCTTTAGGGGCAAATGGCAGTAAAATGAAAATGGTTCCCTTAAAATTCACTTAGTCCTTGGAGGGTGTGTGTGTGTTTGCAGGGGTGGGAGTACAATAAGATTCTCACTTTTTCCAAACCAACTTCCCCAACCTAATTAGGAGCAAGTGCAAACAGATGGGGAGGGCGTAGTTTGTAATAGAAGCGAGCTCTTCACCAATAATCCCCCTCAAATTAAAAAAGAAAAAAAGAGAAAGAAAGAAATCACAGTCTGCTTCTCCTCCTTCGGAAGCTGTCCCTTCAAGTGAGGTAGGCAAGCTGGAGTTGTTTTACTCCAAGGAATTTAAGAGAATCAACATGTTTGCATTTCCTGGTTGCATCTGTGGTTGAATTGCTTAAAATATTTCCTTTTTAAAAGTAACCTCGGTATGTTATGGTGGAGTTGTTTTTGTTTTGTTTTGTTTTCCTTGCATCATTTTTTTTTTTAAAGATAGTGAAGACCAGCTTCAGGAAGGAAAAAAACAAACAAAACAGGACAACTTCTAGTTGTCAGAACTGGAATGCATATCAGTTATTCTGGGAGACAATGAAAACATCAAAAAGCACATACAAGCCATAAAAAATTCAGGTCCTCTGAAGCAATGTGGGACACGCTTCGTTGTGCCTCATTTGCATGTCAGTACCCACAATGCTCTTCGCGCTCCCAGCCTTTTCTGAGCAGCCCCAGTGTCTGAGCTCTAGGGAACAAAGTGAAAGGTGTGAGTGTGCTTGGGAGTGAGAGAAGTACTTTTGTGCTGCCAGAAAGCAAGGCATGTGGGGTGGGGGAGAGGCCGTCTCTTCACCGTGGTGATTAGCAGCTGGGCCTTTAGGCCATAATCACAGGCTTAGGAGTCGTGCCTCGCCTTTTTTCCTTCTTCCCTTTCCCTAGACATGCTGCAATGGCAAACACACACTGCGTGGGGAAGAGGAGGATGCCAACCTTTAGAAGTCCTAGCTGGCTGTGTTGCTATAGTGATTGCCTGGAATTTGAGATTTCTGTGCAGCATGTGTTTTCTGACACTCATCCTCACCCCAGGGCATTTGGCCTTTTCACCATCTGGTCTCCCGTGGACAGTGCTTACCTGGCCAATGTGAAGGACTGGAGGTGCTGCCGTAGCCTGCTGGGGAGGCAGGGCTTCCCCTCAGCCTTGCCAGTGGGTTGCCCTCTGGCCTCACTGAGTCCTCTTCTCAGCCACACACGATGCTTTTCCCTCCAAAATTTGCTCCCCAAGGAGTCTAACAGAACCATTGTCTGGATGTTCCAAATTCCAAGGATGGCTTGGGAATACAGGCCTCAAACAAGAATCAGAGGAGGCCCTGACTTGGCCCCCTCAGCTTCTGGGTGTTCTTGGGGTGTCAAAAACCACTCTAACCCCCATTTCTCCTTTCCTTTCCAAGCCTGTCCCGCCCTTCCAGGAGCTATGGAGGGGCTAGGGGTTTTAGGCAACCGTTATTCCACCTGTGATTTGAACACGGCCAACTGTTCTAGTATATTACAAAATCTGCACAAAACAAAATAAAGCTCAGTCTCTGAGCTTGGTACCCAGAAGGTTTTTGTCTGGGTCTGCGCTTTGATTTCTGAGCTTCTCTGCGCACTGCTGTAAAGGCATTCTTAGGCTCATTAGCTTAGCAGTAGGAAGATCTGGGCAGAAGAGTTAACATGGATACGTGTGGGCTCTCAACCTGCCCCCTGGAACCCCAAGCTCCAGAGGTA
The DNA here is from genome assembly GCA_026826555.1 of Tolypeutes matacus. Lineage (NCBI taxonomy): Eukaryota > Metazoa > Chordata > Mammalia > Cingulata > Chlamyphoridae > Tolypeutes > Tolypeutes matacus. The sequence continues at coordinate 6,404,765 of JAKSZT010053836.1, forward strand.
AGTTCAAAGTTAGCCCCTAACCAGAATTTAGAAGCAGAATGGGTCCAACTGACAGATTTGTTTGCATCAGCCTGTATATAGCTTTGTAAAATGTGTTGAATCAGTTGCCAATTTTTAAAAATCAGGAGCATTTACAGCATGTCTTAAAACACCTGAAGATGTGGCCACACTAGGCCCACATTTCCTCATAACACCCACCACCAGAGTGCCTAGATAAAGCCCCCTTTAGGCAGGGCCGGCAGGCTCGGGCCCACCACAGTCCCCGAGCCCTTTGGTCTCAAGCTGTCCCTCTCTACCTATGAATGCCCCCTCCTGGCTCTTGCAGGTCTTTGTGAGCCCAGCCCCCAGCTCTAGACTGGACTCACAGACTCTGCATCTCTGAGTTCTCCACATTGTCATCGGCCCTTCGCTTTGACTACTGTTCATAATGGGGGTAGGGAGAAGACAGAACCAAGGGCCTTGACTCATAAGCACACCCAGCTTTTCTGTCCCAATCCTAAAATGTGCTCTGCTCTGGCAAATGTGTTTTTCACCTGCCAGTCCTAGAGGTCTGACCTCCCTCCTCCTCTTGGTGTACATATTTTCCTTCCCCTCTGGTGCCTAAAGTAATCTGGAGTGGGGGGTGGTTTGCAAGGTTTGGATTAAAAAAATGTCTTTCCCAGATTTGTTGTGTCTAATTTGGGCTGCAAGTGGGTTTTGGTGTCAATGACTAACCACTGTTTGGTCTGCACAACCATTTCTGTTGAAATGTTGAAAGCCCAGTTTCTCCAAATAAAGTATAAATACATTTACACATTTATTCCCACGTGCGTCTTTACATTTTGCCCGTCTCACCACGCCTCAGACATGAACATGCGAGGGCGTGTTCTGGAAAGAAAGTGGGCAGGTAACTTGAGCCTCTACTGTAAACTGTACAAAAGAAAAAAATTCAACATGTTGGCCCAATCAGGTGGCGAGTGATAAAGATGCTTCAGAGCAGGGATGTTAGAACTAGAGTTTGGATTGGAAATTGCTTGTTTCCTTATGACCTAAAGGAAATAATATCACTAGAGGATTGAATGGGGGAAAAAAACGGAGAGTTAAGAAAAATAAGTGGGAAGATCATTTTTAAAAATTAAATGTTCCCCTCCCACTATCTAACTGGGATTCTTTGCCAGCATGATATTTTCAAATATGTTTGATGTTCAGCGATTTGTGAGACAGTTATAACGACAGGTTTTGGCAGGTCTTAATAATACTGATGATGGCAATAACCAATGCTAAGTGCTCACTCTGTGCTGAAAACAGGGTTAAGGGCTTTTACACACTGACTCCTTTAACCCTCATAACAACTCCTTGAGGTTGATTTGCTCTCTCCATTTTACGGGTGAGAAAACTGACACTTAGCATGGTAAAGTAATTTGTCCAAGGTCCCAGAGCTAGAAAGATATCAAGCATATTCTAGACCTGGAGCATATGATGCCCTGCCACCACCTCCCAGTGCTTGGCCTGAGCAAGGATCTTGTGGATGGTCTGCTTTGGTCAAGACTGGCCTAAGAACTGACACATTGGAGGGGTCACTCTCCGACTCGCAGGAAGCCAGAGAGAGAGACAAATGGTGTATTCAGCCCACAATTCCATTGCTAAAATGACCCCCAGAATATGCCATGGGAGGCCCACTTGTTTCTCTTTGCTGAAACCCTTGACCTTTGGGGTTCATCCCACTCCAGAACAACTGATAGAATGAACCACTGCCTGGCAAATTTGATGATTTCTTCATCCTAAATACATGAGGCCAGGTTGGGGGATGTGACTTATGCTCACAGCCTGGGGGCCAGTTCTGAGATGGAGAGAGGGTGCTGGGGCCTGGTTGAGCTGACAAGGCTGGGCCTGATGCAAGGCAAGGCAGAGACAGGCAAAATCAGGACTGAGAGGAAGCTTCATCTTTCTCTGTGTCCTACCTGAAGAAGCTGGTGAGGATGGGATGGGCGTCTGAGCACCCAAGCATATAGCTGGAGAAGAGAAGGGCAATATCAGCAAACACACTGAGTCAGGGCTGGGTAACTCCTTTGTATGGTGACAGCCAAATATGGGCAGTTGCTTAAACAAGTTGGGCTGGGCTGAAGGCTCAAATTTATAAACCCCTGCCCAAAGACATTTAGCGCCTAAGGGAGAAGCAGTATGCCAGGGACTGTGGGAGAGTCCAAGATGGACAAGGCAGGTTTTCTGCTTTTTAGTGACTACACAATTCCTCTCTTGCAAGACAGCTATAACAGAGGCTCAAAGTCCAGTGGGACAGCGGCTCATCCTAAGTGTGTTTCCAGGGCCAGAGATCATGCATTCTCATCTTTGCATCCCTCATGCAGGCCACACAATTTGGCCTATCATGGGAATTAAGCAAATGCCTATTGATGAATGACTGTCTCAATCAATGATTGAATTTTCCAGGCTTTCTTTGTAGGGCTTGTGGGAGAAGTGGAGTTTGAGTATATGTTATATCTGTTAGAATTAGACTTACTGCTCGTAATAGACATCTGAATTAATAATTGCACTAAATAATTAGAAATTTGTTTTTCTCACACATGACATGAAGTCTGAAGGTTGCAAGTCTCATGACAGTATGGCAGCTTCATGGTCATCTGGGACCCAGCCCCTTTTTCTCTTTCTGCTCTTTCATCTTTAGCTCATAAATTCTATCCTCAAGATTGCCTCATGGCCACAAAATGGCTGCTGGCACTCCATTAATTATATATGTGTTCCAGGAAGGAAGAAAGAGAAAGAGAGGCAGGACAGCTGAGTCAGCTGCCTGTAAAGAATGTCTTCCTAGAGCCTTAACCATTACCTTCTGCTGGCATTTCATTAGCCACTCCTAATTGCAAGGGAGACTAGGAAATATATTCTTTAATCTTAGCACATTGGCAACCTGAATCAAATCTTGCTTCTGTTTGTAAGGAAGAAGGGAAGAATGGATAGTGAGTAAATAACTGAAAACTCTGCCATGCAAAGTTCAACCTTCTTTAGGGAGAAGGACAGGAGTTCTCCAAGGTAACTCTTGTCTGACCCTTTGAGATGTACAGCTTTGAGACATTCTTTATTGTGGCCTGATGATGAGGCAAACTAAATGTGTTTGGGGCACATAATTAGTTCATTCACTATTCAAATGCTGCTGCCAAGGGCTTGGTTAATTGCACTGATTTGGTTGTTCCTGTTGTTTATTTTCTGTTTTTAAGGCACCTCTGAGAATGCTCAGCCTCTGTTCTATAATGAGACTTCTGGTGAAAAATGGAGTCTGACAGGTACGTGAGCCAAGATGCCCTGCAGTGGCTGGCGGAGCTGAATGTGTTCGCCACGCTGGTGGACGGACAGATAGGGGAATGAGGTCTTCAGTTAACACTGAGTATTACTCAGCAGCAAACTCACCAGCCTCTTGCTGACTCAAACAGGCCCTTACAGAATATTTAATGACTTGTGCTAAACAGAATACTAGAGATTCTCACCTTTTTTTTAAGTCTACAAAAAGTAAAGCTACTGTGCGAGACAAGTGCCAAGTTTCCACTCACGTGTTTGTTCAGCTTTCTTTGCTTTTCTCCAATTCAAACCAGACAGACGCTATCAGTTTTCCCAAGATGGCAACCCAATAGCTAGCCATGTGTTCTCAGATAAGGAGGGCTCCCTTGACACAGAAACCTTACTAGGGTGGGGATATTTTCCAGTTTCCTTTATCCGGGGGTTAGGGGAGCTGGTTTGAGGTTTCTGAGGAGGAGAGGTAAGGAATGTGAAAAGGAAGTCCTCGAGGTTCTCCTGCCCATTGACATTGTTCAAGGGCATCTGGAGGGATGGGCCACCTCCTAGTGAACAATCAGCTTCCATCAGGCAGGCAGGAAACGACCCATCCTTGAAAGAGATGTGACTATCCAAACCCCAAATCTCACCAATATTCTGGCAAAACAAACAAACAAACAAACAAACAAACAAACAAAAAAACCATTGAAAGAAAAGAATAAATTCTTCATGCCATTCATACTTCTAATTGTTTACAAATATCTTTTCTAGATTCACTATACACTTCATAAAAACAGGGAATGTGTTTTTCTTGCTCTCTGCTCTAGCCCCTTTGCTCAAAGCATAAGTAGTACCCAATAAATATAGTTTAATGTCTATATAGAATACACTACCTAGTTTCTTGCTGGAACAATATCTGACTTATTTTCTCCTGGGAATTTTCTTTATGTATCTTTAGTGATTGAGGTCATATTATACATGCCATTGTGTATGATGCTTTGTCAAGTAGCATTATAGCATGAGCATGTTCCTATACGTGTAAGTACAGGCTAAGCTGCTGTACAAAGAGACCCCAAAATACAGAGGCTCAAATAAAATAGAAATTTATTTCTCTCTCATAAAATGGTCTAAAGATAGTCCAGGGCAGGTAGACTGTTCTGCTCCACAGTGTCATCCAGGGAAGAGGCTGGAGGAGCATCTCCCTCTTCCTCAACACCCGTGTTTTAGTTTACTACAGGCTGCCAGTGCAATATACCAGAAATGTGTTGGCTTTTATAATGGGGATTTATTAGGTTAATAGCTTAGAGTTCTGAGGTCGTGAAAGTGTCCAAATCAAGGCTTCATCAAGAGATGCTGCCTCACCAAGTTGCAGCTGTGGGCGATCAGGCACATGGCAGGGCAAAATGCCAGTCCGCTTGTCTCACCTCTCACCTCCAGGACTAGCCTCTTCAGCTTCAAAGCTTCGAGCTGCGCCATGGGTCTAACCTCTCAGGGGCCTCTTCCCATGCCGCTGTGCCCTGCTGATTCCAGCCTCCAGCCTCCGGGACCTCTCCTTCTATCTCTGAGGCTTTTTTAGTCCTCTGTTTCTAAAGGACTCCAACAAAAGGAACAAGACCCACCCTGGGTCACTCCTCACTGAAGTAATCCAATCAAAGCCTCCACCCCCCAACTGAATCCAATCCAATTAAAGAACCCCACACTCACAGGAATAGATTAGCTCCAAGAACACGATCTTTTCTGGGATACACAAAAACTTCAAACTGCCGCAGCATGATTTCCATGTTTTGGTCCAAGGTGGCTTCTCTGGTTTTCATTATCGCCAAGCCAGAGAGAATGGAGGTCAAGCAGTTTCCTCATGAAATCACAAAGCAGAACATGCACACTTCCCTTCCACTCATATCCCACTGCCCAAAGCTTATAGCATGCCTATCCCTGGTTGCAAGGGAGGCTGGAAAATGTAGTCTCTTGCTGAGCAGCTATGTATCAGTAATTAGTGTTTCCAAATACCCAGTAGATGGTTAGTCTTCTGGATTTAGAAATTAGAAATTAGAATTCCTGGGAATTCTTGGAAATTCATGAAAACATGAGTTATTCTTAAGATACTTCTAATATTCTTTATGCTTTTTACTCATTATAATGGATATCTAATGATGTATATCTCAAATTGTTTTAATAAAATTGAATTTATAAACAACTGTAGCTTATAGCAAATAATTAAACACTGGAAAATGGCAGCAAACATTATTGGGCAATGTTCAAATAATGCAACATTCAAATCTCCTAGCAAAGCTGAGTCTCTACACAGACTCACATGTCCAATTGCCAATTTAAGGACTTATTTTTCTTCCCAAGCTTATTTCTTAGAACATCACGCACAGTATTTATAAGAAGTATGTATGCGTATAAACTTAAGAATATTTATTTTACTTGCAACAGTGACTTGCCATTAGCAGCAGTGAAGGCCACAAACACACACTGACAACCAGACAAGAGCTCCAAGCAAGCAAGACTGCTTAGAGGGTGACCCTTTCCCTCCTTTGTGTGCTTGTCCTGGTTCTCGGAAATGTCGACCTTAACCTGTCAGCATTTCCTGATCTTGGTTTGTCTTGACGTCAGTGGATTCCTTCACACCGGTTTTGTCTCTACGTTGATCGTTAAGCTTTGATTCTTGTAGGAGAATTACAGTATGTTTTACCATTTTTCCAATTTTGTTACTAACTGTCTTTCAGGATTCATAAAATCATAACAATTTCACAAGAAATACCAGGAAGGAATTCCCCCAAGAAAATACTAGGAAGGGTGAAGGAAAGTGTGTGTGTGTGTGTGTGTGTGTTGGGGAGGGGGAGTGTTTTGGAGGTTCTATGACTAAAAAGACAGGAGAAACTGGATACTGGGAGATAGCTCTTCTCAGGACTAGATGCATAATTGGTGGAGCCTGGTACAAACTGAAAATGTGGGCCTCTTGTTTAAAAATTATTAAGCATTTCAATTTCAAGATGGTGGCAGTGGAGCATTGAATCAAATGCTGTATCTTCTAAGTTACAAGGCCACCCTGTTTCTGCTATACCATGTTATTAAAGAATCTTTGCTAATATAATTTTCAGTGGCTCCATAGTATCTCACTGTGCAAATTCACCATAATTTATATAACTATTTCTATATTCTTAGAAATTTAGGTGGCTTTCAACTCAGCAATCTTTTCAACCAGTTCTTGGATTGGTTTTGTCTCAGGATACACATAGAAATTTTGGGTTTCCTCCCTGAGATGTGAAGCATTAGATTTGACATCTCTTAGGAACTTCAGACCACTGAATGCCTGCTGAGGCTTGGCCTGTCACCCACATGATTGAAGTGGGAGCCCAGGCCACACAAGTAGAACCCAGAACCAGCTAGAACTTCCACCAGGTGGTACAAGGTGATGAGCAAGATCCATCAGCAAACCAAGCCAAGGCTGGCTCTAAAGACATCGGTAAGGGCAGAATGGCAGACACGTCAAATGCAGACCTGTCCTCAGAGGTAGGACCAGGGGTAAGCTCCCCAATGGTGTTGCTTTGCCAAAGAAACCTCTTGCCTTTTTGTTTGGGGCAATCTGGATCTTCTCTAGTTCTTCCCAGTCAGCTGTATGCCTGAGCAGATCTCTCTGGACTTTAAGGAGCCCAGGCCTGTTTAGGTCATCACAGTCCATACTGGATGACCATCTCTCTTGTAAACTCTGGGCAGACTGGGAGCTCAGTTGTTAGGGATTGGGAAAGAAGAGGGCAGGGCTGGATGACCACTTCCTCTGGACCTCTCGATTCTCCTTAAGGACCTTTGTGTGATGGCCAACTGGGGATCTTTTGTTCACAACCAATGAACATATCCTTTTAGGCTGACACATTTAGCAGGAACAGACCAATGTGATGGAGCAGAAGGCACTATAGTGTAGGGTGGGGAAAAGCACCTGGAATAGTTGCCTTCTCTAACACTATAATTCATTATCTAAATGATCTTAGGCAACACACACTTAACAGGTGCTTGTTTCCTCATCTATAAAATGGGACCAATGACCTATTTCAGGGGTCAGCTCACATCATCTGAAAATGGGCCACATAATAAATATTTTAGACTCTACATTTTAGCCATACAGTTTCTGTTGTCACTACTCAACTCTGTTTTCGGAGAGTGAGAACAGCCATAGACAATATGTAAATGAATGAGCATGGCTATAAGTCCAATAAAACTGTATTTATAAAACCAGGCCACTACCATAGTTTGCCAACCCCTGACCTAGCTCCTTACTGTTGTAGGGATTAAATGAGACAGAGCGTGTAAAATGCATACTACATGCCTTCAATAATGAGAGTTATCTCAGGAGGAGCAGGGTAGCAAGAAAGGAGAGGTTGAGAGAGACTTTCACAGCTTCTCAGGCTATAGTGACTGGCCCCTCATTTGTTAATATGATAGCAAAGGGTCCTCTTCACCCACATTTTCTTTCTGGGAGCCAAAGTTCTGAAAGGTGGGATCGTGACATTCTTCTAAACAGATGTAATGGCACAGTTCACATGTATATTAGTCACTCTCCATAATTATTCTTGAAAATGAGAGCTCTCCAAGATGCACTACAGACACATGGCTGCAACCACGGGAAGAGTCTAAGAACTTTCCAGCTCTTCTTTTCCATACTGTATGTTCTTAAAACAACATCTCTCCTCTTCAAGGTTATCAGCTTGGTCCTCCAAGGGGAGCACTTGGGGAGGAAATCTCTCTAGGCTGAGACCCCTTTGTGAGCTGCAAAAGGTTGGAGGCAGCTCAGAATGGTGGCATCTCTGGAACCTGAAAAGAAATTGATTTCTACCATTTTTTTCATCATAAAATCTCCTGATGAGCATGTAAAGATGGAAATTCTGAATCGGGTCTAGGGTAGGGCCTAGGAATCCGTCATTACTGAAAAGGTCCACAGATGATTCTGATATTCAGCCAAATGTGTGCTTAGTGCTTTGCCAGCCTCCCCAGCTGTTCTTGACTCCCCCGTGATGATTCCAAACCCCCAATCCCCAAAACTCACAGCAGCCTGGTTTGCCACTTGTCATTCTAGCCAGAAGGCAGAGAACGTTGAAGGCCTGTCAATTCCTGCAGTGATAGCTCTGCACTCCAGGAAGGAAGTGATTTCACACCAGCTCAGCTGGGAATGTTGGAATTTGTGCGCTCAGTCTGTGGACTCCAGAGAGCATTGGGCCGGGAGAATTTTGATATTTCCAAGTCAATGCCAAAGGCTAATAAACTTGTGGATGGGAAAGTCATTGATTTTTCTTGAGATAATAACTTGAGTGAATTTGTGCAGTGTCTTTCAGAAGCAAAGCCTTACCCGACTGTATTTGTTTTTGTTGGGTTTTCTGAGAAGAAAAAGCTATCCTGGATTAACTAAAGCAAAACTTCAGTGTTTATTTTTTTGGTGGCTTCTGGGATCAAGTTTGTTGTGTCCCTCTATCAAATGCATTGAATCTTCAAAAGATATTTAGTGCTCTTACTGTGTGTCACATGATAAGCTTTGGAGGATCTGGGGAGAAGTGTGAGACCTGGCCTGGCTCCTGGGGTCCACAGACCCCCACTGAGGCCTCTCAGCCCTAATCCCATTCCTCCACTGAGAAACCAATCCCAGACAAAAGTACTTTAAGGGAAGTTGGGCCAAATGCTCAGCAAATCAGGTTTGTTGTCTGTCCTTGATACCTTTACCCAATTCTCGTCATACTCCCAGTGACCAAGTCTTCCTCCTCCGTTATATTGAGTGCCTGCCACATGACAGATATTGTGCAAGATCCTGTATCCTGCTATTGGATGTGAGCTTCCATAAATATCCTTATGCCCATATGACAGACAAGGAAACTGAGATCCAAGAGATTAAGTAACTGGGCTTTGAGGCCGAGATGTCTGACTCGAAGGCTAGTGTTCCTAACCCTTGTCCTGTATGAACTCCTGCCTTGCACCCTAGCTCCATAACTGGGTTTAGTTGTGCTCCCAGATCAGATCTCACTTGCTCCTTTTGGTCCTCAATACTGGCCTTTTAAAATCAAGTATCCTTTTATCATAATGCATTTCCTGGAAAAATAGTGCATTCATATGAAAAAGGGCAGGCTGTGGGACCAGAAAAACCACTTCTTTCTCCCCAAGTCATCTGCCTTTCTGGGGAATACTAAATTCCATTAAATCAGCGGTTCTTAAAGAATGGTCCCTGTACCAGCAGTGTCAGTATTACCCAGGAACCTGTCAGAAATGCAGATTCTTGGGCCCCACTCTAGACCAACCAAACTACTGATCTTTCAGGATGAGCTCAGGAATGGTGTTTTAACAAGTTCTCCAGGTGATTCTCAGGTGTACTGAAGTTTGATACCTAGGTTTGATGCCCAGTATGTTTCAGTACTAATTATGTGCCCTTATCATTGCAGAATGCTGGCTCTAGTTCCAGGAGATACCCTGGAAAAACAAACTAACAAACAAAAAACAACCAGAAAGAGCAGTGAGGTGGAAACATTGTAAATCCTGTTGCCCTCAATTGGAAATCCATAAAACTACCAGCATACCCAAGACCAGGAGAAATCAATAGAACAACCTGTTAAACTTTATTTAACCAGCCTTTCCTAAACTCATTTTAAACTTTTAGTCATGGACCCTTTCTTTTGCAAAATGCCTACTGATGTCCCAAGAAACTAGTAATGAACACCATACTTTGGGAAGTGTTGATTATCATGATCCTCAACTATATTTGACCCACATTTGAGCCTGTTTCATCAGAATTAAATATCCAAAAGCCATATCAGAAATTCAGGAACGTCATGCTGATTTTTTTTTAAAAACCACTTTTGGATGCACATAGAGCCCCATGGTGCAGCCCTATGTGAATGTCGACCCCTGGAGTTGTGCAGCCCTGGACTATAACCAAATACCGCGTTAACACAGGGCTTAAAAATTAAAATGTTTCCACATATCAGAAGTAATTTAAAATTTATGGATTTGGGGGAGTCTAAGGAGAGAGTTCTCAAGATATTTAACTCTCTTTTAAACTGTACAGAAAATATTTCAGGATGAGCTTTGCCAATTGCAACTATTCTGATAAATATAATTACATTGACTGCACTCGTATTTCTGCTCATTTGAGCCTAGCTTCTTCCACATTTTACATTTTCAAAGTATTTAACACGAATATTTTGTATTTAGGTAAAACACCTTTCATCCCCAAGTCTCAAGGCTCTACTAGAAAGAAGACTGGCAAGAAAGTTCCCCAACGTGGAGGTCCCTTCTCTCTAGTGGGATGGTCTATTTCTAACACAGGTAGGAAATGTGCCAGAACTGAAGTCACCAGCTAACTCCTGAAGACAGAACCAAAGCTAATCAGCATGCAGAGGAGCTGGTCTGGACAACATGACTGTACGCGTCATATTTCCATTAATTAACTTGAGAAAAATAAAAGGGATGGATATTTCTTGTTCTCTTTGTGGTGCCCTAAAAACTTCAGATTTAATCAGCAGATGCTTGCTACATCCAGGTCCCAGTCATGCCTGAGAAGTGCCCCAAATTAGTTTGCATTAGATGCTGGTTCCAGGTTCAGCAGGGAACCAGAAATGTTAGACACATAAAACCTGGGCATAGAGAGGAGGTGATAAGGGCCAACTTTGAGTTTTCTTCTGCTTAGCAGGTGAGTTCTTTTTCTCTTATTTTCAAATAAAATGTTTTATTTTCTCCTTTAGGAAAATAATGCTTTCTTATTATAGAAACCTTGGTGAAAATAGAAATGCAAGAAGAAAAGAAAATCCCATCACCCAAACAGAATCATTATTAACTATTCAGTGTATTTCCCTCCAGTCTTTTTTCTATGCATTTTTAAAAAACAGAAATAATGGGGAGCAGGTGTAGCTCAGTGGTTGAGCACCCGCTTCACATGTACAAGGTCCCAGGTTCAATCCCTGGTACCTCTTAAAAATAATTTTAAAAAAGGAAACCAGCATTAAACTCACACTGTATATACAATCCTGACTCCAGAGTATTATAGCATAACCTAAGAATTTGCCCACTTTTATTTCAAACTCTGCATAAACAAACAAGTCCACACCTTCTTTGAGGGCAGGACAAGGTCTGTCTTGCATAATGGTGACCCTGGGACCCAGCACAAGGTCTGGTACACAGTAAATGTTGTCAAACAAAACAACAATGGGCAACATTTCATCAAGTGGATATACTACTGCAAAACTATACTCAACATCTTTTCCATATTAGGATCATTAACTGTAGCAGCTATTGTCAGCATCCCAGCCCTTTCTCCTCAGCCCTTCCCAGGGATGCTAACAGCCAGCCTCTGGATGCTACGCTGGCTTCCAGCATTGCCTGCCTGAGCACATACTAAGCTCACGTGAGCATGGGATCGTCTGACCACGCCAGAGATAATGGCCCCTGAGCAACCCTCAACCAGTGGGTATGGGAGGTGGTGGATAAATTCCCCATCTTCCTTGTTCCTTGGGGGACAATTGTGAAGTGTATTCTACATAGTCTGTGAGACACTCCTCAGAGGATGGAGCCCCAGGTACTCGGCAGCACATCCTTCCTCTCGGCTTTCCCACATCCCCATGCCTTCACCGTGCTTCCTGGGATGGCCTCCCAAAGAAATGCCTGCACCCAAACCCTTGTCTCAGGCTCTGCTTCTGGGGATCCCAAACTAAGTCATTAACTTTGGATCGAGTCCCAGAAGCAGAATTACTGAGTCAAACCAGATGAATTCTTTAAAGACTCAGGCAGCATATTGATTGGCAAGTAATTTCCGTGTAAGGATTTTCAGAGCTCTTTTACTAACCCTAGTTTTTACTCCAGGAGTTTGGACCCTGACCTGGACATTTTGGAAGGAGAGAAAAGGAAGTCGAAGCTTTCACCTGCAGGGTCTGAGCTGTGGGGTCATTAAACAGTTTCATCTGAGCTTGTTCTTTTGCTGTTCACTTTACTCCTGTTGTTTGCCTGGCTTCATTTTCTTCCGTGTTCCTGGACAGAGGCCAGTGGTTAAAGAATTTTCTCTTTTGTCTCTACAAATGGAAAGGGAGGGGGAATTGAATGCAGCTGAGAAAAGAACCTGGGAGAAAGGACAAGTAAGACGTTGCTTTGGAATATTTCAGTCTTGGTTGTCTACCAGCTAGAGTTTGGTATTTCCAGTGAAAATGAAAAGAAATAGACTGTGCTAGAAGCAGGTTTTAGTCATTATCCAACCCCTGCAATCTAAAAGGAGTGTGCACAGTTGTGTTCCAAAATAAAGCTGCATGTTTGGGGATTGTCATAGTGACCTAGAAAGCATGATTTCTCCAGGGAAACACAGGAATGGAGTTTCTAACCACCTTATTGTTCAGGCCGTAGCTGCACAGAAAAAAACTGATGCTGGTTTCCTAAAAATGAGGGACAAATCACACTATTTTCTTCAAGATTAACTGGACATTCCAAGAAAGCAGGGATGACCTTTGCCAGATGGACTCTAAAGATGGAAATTTGAGGAGTTTTAGCACTCACATCTTTGGGTCCAAGAGGATTCCCTTTCTATCCAGGTTTTGTACATGTAGTGGGTTTTATTTTGTTTTTCAAGGATAAAGGGAAAGATGCCTTGGTCAATGCCAACTCTGCATTTAAAGGCAGTTATTAAATTAAACATGTCTTCTCCCTAACCAGAGAATGTCAGATGGCCCCAATTATTCCCAGTCCAACCAGCCATTTTCCAAACTTCTAAGTTCTGCTCTCCTCTTGAGAATTCCAGCTCACTCATAACTCAGTCGTGGGGGAGGAGGGGAGAGTATCACATGGCACCCACATACTGGATGCCTGGTTGCCTATGGGAGTGACTCTAGGAGAGTTCTGTTTAGCTGATACGGGAATACATGGTGTCGTGTAGTAGAGACTGCTTTACGTTCATTAAACCCAATTTCCTATTCCTTCTGGGCATGCAGCTAGCGAACAGACCCCAGCCTCCCTTGCAGTTGGGTGAGACCATGACTGAGTTCTGACTGATGAAATGTTGGCAGAAGTGAGACATATATCACACCCAGGCCTGATTCCTAAAGATGTCTCTTGTGCACCATTCCACACCCTATCTTTCTGTCATTCTTGCAGCTGGATGTATGGGATTCCAAGGCCCTATGGGATAGGGGACTCACAAGCCTGGTCCCAGAGTCATGGCAGGCCAGGAGATCTCCTGTCAAGGGACAGCAAGATGGGACAGCACATGAGTGAGAGTCTTTCATTATGTTAAGCCACTGACATTGTGAGGCTGTTTGTTATCACAATAAACCTACTCTGACGAATACATCCTGCAAGTGTTGTTGGCATCCTGGCATGTGTATTAGTCCACATGCTCTTTCCCCTCCAAGCCCCACCAAAGTTACTCACAGGAAGTCTCATTCAATCACAAAGCACTTATAAGAGCATGTGAAAAGCATGTGACCCAAACATGTCCTAAACACCACTGGAGCACAGAAGTGGGAATGTCCAGCTCAACCAGGATCTAGGGGATGACAAGCAACGTGTCTTGAGAAGAGCAGAGGCTTTGAATCAGATGGATAATCCACAGAATTTCAAACCGCCTTTTGGTCTGTTTCTGCCCTGTGTGGCACTTAAGGAAGCATCACTCTAGCATCCAGAAAAAACTTAGAAATAGTTCAAATCTGTATTGCAATTCCTTGAGAAACCACATCACAATGCAGAGCAAAACTTCTTCAATTCTTTTCCCCCATCTCTCTGTGATATAGTTCCATGCACACAGCAGTGGCTTCCAAAGCCTCTCTCCTCCCCTATGCCAAACTCATCCCCAAAACCTCTGTCTAAACCCACCCCAAGCTGTTCTCAACTTCCCCCATATCCCTCTCCCTTTTCAGAGCTACTCTTCTGCCCTATCAACTCTTTGCCTTCCCCTGTGTAAATCAAGCCAGGCTTTCTGGCTCTTCTGGCCTCAGCATTTCCTATTACAGCTCCCAGACCCAACTGATAAGTTGAGCAGAGACCCAGAAAGGTCCACAAACAAAGACAAAATTCTTCTTAGGAGAATGGCTGTGAATAGTTTTCCATTATTATTTTAAAATTATTATCGCAGATTGATTGTCAACTCAACTACTTGTGAATTAGGTCACCTTGAATGAATTCTTTAATGTCCCCAAGTCTCAATTTCCTCCCCTGTAAAATCGGGTTTATAGAAATTTGCAGGAATCTTATGATAGTAAAAGGAATGTGGTATGTGAAAGCAGTTAGCACATAGTAGGCAGTAAGCAAGGTTGTTTCTCTGTCCTTTCTGGACTTGCTGCTCCTTTGCAGCCCAACTGCACAAAGAATGGTAAACTGAGGCCCTGGCAGTCCTCAGTACCAGGCTGCGTGGGTTCTCCGCTTGAGTTTTCTGGTCAACTTTCAAGTGACCTTGAAGGAAGAACTGCTTTCCCCCGTGCCGCAAGCTGAGCGGTTCCACCACAGGAGAAACGTGCCCACCCCTTGTCCCCCAGGGTGGGTTGTGAAGGTTAATGAATTGGTATTTGTGAAGCGCTTTGAGATCTGTGGATGAAAGGCCCTATGAAGTCAAAAGCATTCGGATGATTATTAAATTGCCTTGCCTGAGGTCAGACAGCGCAGGACTAGGGGAGCTAGAAAGGGAAGACACATTCCCTTTCTTCCATTCCCCTGCTAGAACAACTAAGACGTAACCTGTTCTTGTAAAGATGGGCCTGTCCCTCTGTGGGTGGATGTCCTCGGGCCTTCACATCCTCTCTCCTTTATTCCCACACCCCGGTTAGGACCAGACTCATCCCTCAGTCTGCTCATTTGAATGCCGAACAGCTCCCGTGCTCTGGGAGAGCGCTCTGGTTGGCAGGGTTTCCAAAAGCTCAGGGAAGCTGCTGTGTGGGTGACAGAGAATCACACTTCACCCCAAGACCCTTCTTGAGAAAGTCAACTGGGCCCCCAAACTTAGGAGGAGCTCTACGCTGGATGGATTGGGGATGGGGGGCAGGTATTCTACACCAAGCAGCTCTGTCCTGTGCCCCGTTCTCTTTTCTTCCCGTTCCTTTCTTTTCCATTTGCCCAGCCTGGCAGTTGCAATATTTGTTTTACAAACATCTCCACCCCACCTTTGTCTTCTCCTTCCTCGAGGTTGGCTGTTGAATAGATTCCTCATTGTAATTCAGACACCTGTCACTTTGGGATGTCAGTGTGACTGTTGCCACACTGATTAGCTAAGATGAAGAAAAAAAAAATACAGACACCATATAAATAAAAAATTAGAGACTGTCACATTTTTAAAAAGGGCCCACCTCCAATGCCAGATTTCGGCAAAATGCTGTTCCTTCTGTTTCCTGGGAAGCTCAGCTAAGGGGAACGCTTATAATGTCTTGTTTTTAGTGATTAAGTGGTTAATGATTTAATGAACTAAAAAAAAAATCTCATTTGTTGCTTCCCTTGGACTTGGAATAAACCTCAAAGAGCTGATTTTCTGTGTACCTCAGTCCAATATTGCTACCTGCTGGGATACGAACACAGTCTCTAAATAAATTGCCAGTGGCCTAAGGCGGGTGGAAGAGTTTCCCTTTGATCCTGCTCAAGCGAATGAAGTCAAATGTTCAATCAATCAATCACATTCATAACTTGCAGCTACAATCAGACTGACAACAGCCTATTATTTATTTTTAAAATCATATATTTCATTATTGCAAAACACACAGGCTCTCATGAGGATGAAGAGACTAAATTATTGATAAGCCATATAGATGACGGAGTTTGTTGTTTCTGACATGCTTGTCACTAACTATTGTCAGGAAGAATTTACTAAGATGTAGAGTCAGCAAAGTTGGCCAGGAGCGTGTGTAGTGCCAGAACAGGGATGGGGAGAGGAAACTCTAATGGCCTTGCTCTCTTATTGAATTCTTGTAGGTAAAAGGCAGCTGAAGGCAGAACACGTTTCTATTGTAAAGCAAGTCTTGAAAAGCCTCCAATTTGATTGCTACAGAGCAGAAGATTTGGTTCTCAAATTAGCCACGTGTCTGGGAAATGAATTTTTGCTGGTGTCTGTGCATTCCTGAAAATAACAATCATAACTCTCCAGAATTCCCACATGGACCAGGGCCAGGCATATTTATTCAGTGTTGTGTGTCAGGCGGGTGGGGGGCAGGTGCTAAGCGGCATGCGAGTGCAGCCTGAAGAAGCAGGCACGGAGGTGGGAGAAGAGGGGGTGCCCTCCCCCATTGCACCCCAGGAGTCACGCTCCCGGGACTGGCCGGGCCTTAATGGTGGGGGTGTCTTGCTTACGGACCTGCAGTTGAACTTCTCTGTTGGGTTTAGGGAAAGGAAGAGCAGCCAGGGAAGTGCTGGCCACTTCTTCCTGCGCTCTTCCCTCTTTTCTGTTTTCTGGGTCACTAAGCTGAGTGGCCCACGGCAGGCAGAGAGCCCTGGTGATACTTCAAGTTGCTGCTGATCTCCTGGTCTGAACAACGAGGGGGTTGGCCTGGAAGAGCTCCTGGGCCCCACACTGTCACCAAGGCCGTCACCCCTACAACAAAGAGGCTGCCGTTCCTGGGTTTGCTGGAAGAAAGCCTCCTGGACTAAGGGAAGGGAAGATTTTTTTATTGGGGGAACTTAAATGTTCACTCATACAGATCAAATCCTTTAAGAACAAATACCATTACATTTGAGCACAAACAGCTGTGGAGCTAGAGATTCTTTACTTCGCTCCCACCCCATTTGGTACCCCCTGCAACAGAACTACAATGTAAGTAAAATCAAACTCCTTTGGAGGTCCACTTGAGAGTTGATGTGTACTCCTAAATTAATAGCTAAAACAAGAAGATTTCCCAGTTGCTGAGAACAGAGTGAGACAGAGCTGGGTGTTCCCTAAAATCAAAGATTTCTCAAGGCAGAAGGGCCCTTTGAGATCAATGGGTCTGACATCTCCCCTCCCGATGTCATAGATGAGAAATCTCTGAGTTAGAGTAGTTGAAATCAGACAGCAAGTTGGTGGCAGGCGAGGCACCAGACTCCAGGCCTTCTACTCCTTCCCTAAGGTTTCCTGGGGGATTATTAGCAGAGCTCAAATCAAGTTTAGGTGTCTCGATTCCCAACCAAGGACTCTCTTTTTTTTTTTTGAGGTACTGGGGCCGGGGATTGAACCCAGGACCTTGTATGTGGGAAGCTGGCGCTTAACTACTGAGCCGCATCGGTTCCCAAGGACTCTCTCTACTACATTAGGCTGCCCTCTAGGTGTAAGATTCCAGCGTGTGGTTCTAAGACAGTGACCCAAACAGCCAGAAAGCTCACTTGATCATGTTTGCCCAGCCCTGACCCTGACAATGCGCAGAGGAGGTCATTATCACAGAGTATGGGAGTAACTTCTGAATACTCAGAAGACCCTGGGAGCCCTCCCTCACTGCTAACTTTGTGCCCCCACTCACTTTGTGTGTCACACTTGACCATCTATGAAGTGAAGAGTGGGCTACGTGTGCTCCAAGTCAATTTCCAGATGCAAAATTCTACATCATTATTACAAAATCCTATTTGGTGGCATTTTCCTTGTAATTGATTGTTTTGAAAAACTCTGTGGCCCAGGTTGGCACATGTGGAAATTGAGTTGGCCAAAACACTCAATGCATCAAAATAAAACATTCCTCATCATTGTCACAATGTAGTAGCTATAACTCTTCCCTGGGCATGAGGGCACCTGGCTTCCTACATTTGAAGGCTTTGAGGAACTTGAGTGAGTCATGGCATCTCTCTACACTTCAGTTTTCTCATCTGTAAAATGGGGATAGCACTCTTTTTCCCCACCCAGCCGGGGTAGGTTGCTGTGAGGCTCTAAAGCCATCACATAAGTGAGGGAAGTAAAACAAGAAGCTTACAGTGAACCTCAGATGTGGGGTAAGAGTAGTGGATGGAAATTGACTAGAGGGGAGATAGCATGCTGCAAATACAAGAGATGCTAACCGGTGCAAATAAGCCTGTTACGCTTCCTTGGGAGGAGGTAGGGGAGAGGGTTGGGGACTCATTAACTTTCCTGGCAATGCTGTTTTGCTGTAGTTTTAAGGAAAATCTTTGGGGAGGGAGCAGCATCCTCTCTGCAGCGCTGCAGTGGGAGAGAGATGCAGAAAAGCCGTCTCCTTTTCTCCTTTTTTTTTGTCCTTTTCTGTTTTCTAGGTGGCGAGCTGCACTTGCCCGCTGACAGCATGCTGACAACACCTTTTAGCAGGTCCGTGGATATCACCACCATTGCCTGTATGTGGCCTTCTTCTTTTTAAGCTTGTTTGCTACACTGTTTGGTCAGAGTCTCCATGGCAAAGAGTGCAGAATCTACACGGTGTTGGATTTGGGGGATGTCAAACAGATGGCTTTTTCCCTGACAAGATAAGGATGTATTAAGTATGACTTGATTAATAGTCTCTCCCAGTCCCCTTGGGAGCCTCCTGTGATTGGCCGGTTGTATGATTATAATGGGCACTAATTATACCTGGAAGCCAAGGTAGAACAGGCATCACTTACAAAGCCCTTGGTGGTGAGGATTTGGGTAAACACAATGAGCTAACAACGACTTCATCTTTCTCAAAAGACAAAGGAATTACTTCTTGAAAAATGAGCAACTTAGGAAAACAGTTAAACAGAGGAGTGAGAAATAAAACAGCAATGCTTAAAGCTTTTTTCCATTAGGGGATAACAGGCACGCTTGAATTAACCCTGTGAGGACCGTCACGGAGTGGGTTGAGAGCTGGGTTAGAGCTGATGGAAGCAGGGAACGTTAGATTTCCCAGTGACTCCCCAATGTGTGCATTCTCAGGTGTAATAGCCAAATGTGGCCCTTCTTTCAACCATGCACATTTTAACCAAGAAACAGCCCAACCTACGTCCAGATACAAGAGTCCTTTCAAAGGCTCCGTCTTTTTGTTCCTGCCGACTCACCAGCAGCTTTGCCCTAGACTATAAAGCTCATCTTCAACCTGTAGCTATTTCTCTGAAGGAACGACAAAAATGAAGCTTTGTGTCCGCAAGGTCAGGATGACTGTGTAATAACGTGCCTGAGACGTAGCTTGTGCACAGAGAGACAACAAAGTTCACACAAACTCTCTCAGGAACTAACTGGAAGGAAGGGTACTGGGGATGGCCCATGTGGAGCAAGAAGGAGACTTATAGGTAAGGGAGAGTTGCTTATTTCCAGAGGATCACTGACTGGTGTCTGGCATATAGAACTTGATTTCTCATTTTTTTCCTTCCTGAAGACTATCTTGCTTCCCCATGATTTGGGAAGGACGAGGGCACCAGGGGTCAGAGCTGCTGCAACTGCTCCTTCCCTTTGGGTGATCTGGCTACACTGACCAGGACACACCCAGCCCAAGTCTAGAACGGACCCTCCACAAACCCAGGGTGTTTAGTGTCCAGCAAGAAGATGGTTTTGTAGTAGACCAGCGCATTTGGTTTGATCTCTGAGCAGCGAACCCATGAGCCTAAGTTCAGTGTCTCCGTATTGTCCACAGGTCCTGGGTGGTGGCCTGAGCCCTACTACTTAGCTGCCATTTCGCCAACTTGCTCACTCTGATCCAGCCACATGTTCTTGCCTACATTGGCCTGGCTCCTGCCCCAAGACCTCCACACTTAGCGTCCCCTCTTCCTGGAACTCCCTTTCCCCAGATACTTCATGGTTCCTCCTTGCTTCCTTCAGGCCCCTTCTCCATCAAGCCAACCCCTGAACAACCTGTGTTAAATAGAAACAACTCCCCACCCCACCCTTGGTCTTGCCCACTTTGCCCACGTGCATTTTCTACAAAACACTTTCTGCCATATGACATATTTACTTGTTTATCTGTTTGTTGTCTGTCTTCCCCCAATTAATGAAGCTCCATGAGTGAAGGGACTTTGTTTTATTCATGCTGCAATCCCAGACCTTGGCGTAGTGCGTGGTCCATAGTAGGTGCTCAAAAATAAATTTAAAAAAAAATTTAATTTGTTGAATTGCATTTGGAAATCCAGTTTTCCTGGATCTCCTCTCAGTCCGTATTCTAAGCCAGCTCCTGAAACCACATGCCCTTGGAGAATGTACAACAGTACCAGTCCCTTCTTTGCTACTACAAAAGTGTGTGTATGATGCATGGATGGTATTGAAAGGACATGATTGATACTAAAAGTAGAAGATATGCATGACCTCTTCTTTGACCTTTAGCATTGGCTGAGTAGAACCTTCAAAGTTTCCATGTGTATGTCATTTTCACTTTTGATCTAATCTAGTAAAGTTCCTAGATTTTTGCCAGAATATCTTTCATTTCACTAGATTCCACTTGCCCAAGGAGTAGAAGAAAGATAAAGGATATCGTCGAACAGGAGTAGACTAGAATGGACAGTCTCAGCCCTTGAGCCTCCCTTGAAACTTGAACCATAGCAGTATCTCCCAGTCATACCCCTGGGCTTCCAACCAAGGCACAATGGGAGATATTGTATTATTTTCTTACAATTTTTCCTTCCCTTCTGCCCTTGCATTATTCACTGGGAGGGGGATTGATATCCCTCAGGACTAATGAAAAGTTTGGCCATATGGCTAATACAATATGAGCACAGGTGATAGTGTGCCACCTCTGAGTCTCGGCCTTAAGGGAATCACAGGTTCCTACTATCCCCTCTTGAGATTCTGATACCTACCACGATAAGAGCATGACCCAGAAAGCCTTCTCTCCAAGGATGAGACACACAAGGAGGAAATTTAAGCCCAACCCACAGCATGAAGCAGAGCCACCCCAGCCAAACCACAGACACAGAAGTAAGAAAAACACATGTTTGTTGTTGAGATTTTGGTATTATTTGTCACTTAGCTTTATTGCAGCAATATTTGGCTCCCAAACTCAGTAAGAGCTTCCCAGTGGTCAAGACCTTCCAGGCTTTCACTACACCTTTCTCCACCTTCTCCTACCAAATGACCAATCTTTGAAGATGCAACTACCAATGGTACATCTTTCAAATGTACTTTTGTACATTTACCAAAGTTTCACAAAAGAAGAACAAGAAAAAGACTCTACTTGTAAGTAACTGGGAGGTTCAAGAGAGACACAGAAAATTACAGCATAGAGTATGCAGGGGATGGGAGATAGTGACTATTATATTTTGGCTTGTGAGTTATAATTACAAAGATAGGTTGGCTTTGCTTTTCTTTGTCCTATATTTCAAAAGCAGGTCTCAATTATTCACTACTTTGGGGAGTTCAAACACTCTCTAATTAATGATCTAGGTTTTAAAAAAAAAGGTTCACCAGAGTAAAAGTTTTCATTATGTGATTTTTAAATTTAATCTTCATCCTGCTTGAACAACAAGGCTTTGGGATGTCCTTGCCACTGAGCATCAGGGAACCCTTTAAAGGAGGAAGCAAGTGGGACATAGTAGTTGACCCTGGCCCCCGGGAAGGTAAGTTGGGATCATGGCTCCCTTTAGGAGTTTAGACGATTTTCTTGGGCACTTTCGGGTAGGGTTGGAGTGGCCCTCCCTCTGGGTCCAAGGCTAGAGAAGCTCATCAGCTTCCACCAGAGGATGAGGTCAGCCCCACCCTCAGCTGAACATTATAGCACACAGCTTGCCCTTATCTGGCTCCATTCAGCAATAATACTAAGTAACATTGACTGAGTGCTTGCTACATGCTGGGCATGTTACAAAGGTATCACATATGGTGCCTCATTTAAGCTTCATAACAACCCTATAAGAGAGGTACTATTGGTGGCTTCATTTTACTCATGAGAGAGTAGATACAGAGAGGGTCACCCACCCAAGATCACGCAGCAGGTGAGTAGAAGAGCTAGATTCAGACCCAGCAGTCTGTTCCTGAGCTGGCGCTCTGAACCACTAGGTTCCAGAAGCTGCCCTCTCAGTTCTTGAATAAAAATATCATGTCCAGCTCCCTGCTCCCCACTGGCTACCAAAAGTCCAGCTGAGTGCCTTAAAGGACACCCTGTCCCTTCATTCTTCCATGTTCACTAAAGTCTTTGCCTGGCTTAAGGAAGTATCTCAGATCATCAAAGAAACATGGACCTGGACACTTTCCGGTGGTTTTGCTGAATTGTACTTGAGGGTGGGTGGGCCATCCACTTACCCTGAGAGAACAACTTGAAATGGCTGTATGAGCTTTGTCACTTGTGTACCGTAAGGAGTTCACTAGGGACATGTCTTTGATATAACCCAGTGACAACTCCATGAGGATTCAGGAGAAGTTTCTGAGGTCTAATATACAAGCAATGGGTATGGATCCACCTTTCGGACACAGTGAACCAAGTAGCATAGTTTTTTTTTTATCCCATCAACTCTAGGAAATGTAGAGACAAATATCCAGGCAACCTCTAGCACATGGAGAGAGCTCGACACCCAGATTTTGTGAGTTAGCCTTCCTCTTCTGGCACCAGTTGGCTTTGCTAACTCTGGTTTCCTTTTTGATTACTGATTCAATCTCTTGACTTGTTATAGGTCTGTTCAGATTTTCTATCTCTTCTTGAGTCATTCATAGTAATTTGTGTGTGTCTTAGTTTGCCAGTGCTGCTACGACAAGTATCACACAATGGGTGGGCTTGAACAACAAGAATTTATTGGCTCCCAGTTTGGAAGGCTAGAAGTCCCAAATCAAGATGTTGGCAAGGCCATGCTTTCTCCCAGAGTTGGTAATTTTCTGGTGATGGCAGTCCTCCATGACATGGTAACATTTCTCTGACTTCTGGCTTCCTCTGATGATGGCATCCAAATTCCCTCTTTTTTTTTTTTTTTTTTTTTTAAAGATTTTATCCATTTATTCATTTATCCCCCCCCTGCTGCTTGTGCTCGCTGGGTCAGCCAACCACGCCGTGCGGGCGGGCCTGCCCTCACCAGGAGGCTCCGGGAACCGAACCCGGGGCCTCCCATATGGTAAACGGGAGCCCCACTGATTGAGCCACAGCCGCTTCCCAAAATTCCCTCTCTTTATAAGGCCTCCAAGCATCTGGATTAAGACACACACTGATTCAATTTGGCCACACCTTAACTAATACTATCTTCAAAAGGTCCTATTTACAAATGATTTCACAGTCACAGGAACACAGATTCAGATTTGAATATGTCTTTTGTGGGGTACATGATTCAGTCCCCAGTGGTGTGTTTCTAGGAATTTGTCCATTCCATCTAGGTTATCAAATTTGTGTATAATTGTTCACAGTACTCTTATTATCCTTTTTATTTCTGTCAGGTCAGTAGTAACGTACCCTATTTTATTCCTGGTTTTAATAACTTGAGTCTTCTCTCTTTTTACTTTGGTCAGTCTAGGTAAACATTTGCCAGTTTTGTCGATCTTTTCAAAGAACCAACTTTTGGTGTCATTGATTCTCTCTATTGTTTTTCTATTCTCTGTTTTGTTTGTCTTTACTCTAATCTTTATTATTTCCTCCTTTCTGCTTGCTTTGGATTTAGTTTGCTTTTCTTTCTCTTGTTTCTTAAGGTGAAAAGTTAGGTAATTAATTTGAGATGATTCTTCTTTTATAATGTAGTCATTTACAGCTATAAATTTACCTGTAATCACTGCTTTCACTGCATCCCATAAGTTTTGGCATTTTGTGTTTTTATTTTCATTCATCTCAAACAATTCTCTAATGTCCCTTGTGGTTTCTTCTTTAAACAATTAGTTATTTAAGAGTTTGTTGTTTAATTTTCACATATTTATGAATTTTCCAGGTTCCCTTCTGTAATTGATTTCTAATTTCATTCCAATGTAATCAGAAAAGATACTTTGAATGATTCCAATCTTTTAAAAATTTATTAATATTTGTTTTGTGGCCTAACATTTAGTCTCATAT
The DNA here is from genome assembly GCA_026826555.1 of Tolypeutes matacus. Lineage (NCBI taxonomy): Eukaryota > Metazoa > Chordata > Mammalia > Cingulata > Chlamyphoridae > Tolypeutes > Tolypeutes matacus. The sequence continues at coordinate 6,428,824 of JAKSZT010053836.1, forward strand.
GGTCTATCCTGGCTAATATTCCAAGTGTACTTGAGAAAAATGTATTTTCTGGAGTTGTTGGGTGGAATGTTTTACATAAGTCTGTTAGGTCTAGTTGGTTTATAGTGTTGTCCAGGTTTTCTATTACATTGCTTCTCTTTGGTCATTATTCTGTCACCATTGAAAGTGGGACATTGAAGTCTTCAACTAGTATTGTTGAATTGTCTATTTCTCCTTTTAGACAATTCTGTCAGTTTTGTCTTCATATATTTTAGGATTCTGTCTTAAGTGCATATATGTTTATATGGACTGACCCTTTTATCATTATATGATGCCATTCTTTGTCTCTTGTAAGAATTTTTGCCTTACAGAGTATTTTGTCTATTAGTATAGCCACTCCAGCTCTCTTTTCAGTACTCTTTGCATTGAATATACATTTCCATCCTTTAATCTTCAACCTATTTGTGTCTTTCAATCTAAACGAAGTCTCTTATAGACAGCATATAGTTGGATCATGTTTTATTATCCATATTACCAATCTCTATTTTTTCATTGGAGAGTTTAATCCATTTACCTTTGATGTAATCACTGATAAGGAAGGACTTAACTTCTGTCATTTTGGTATTTGCTTTCTCTATGTCATATCATTTTTTCCCCTCAGTTCCTCTATTACCTCCTTCTTCTGTGTTAAATAGATATTTTCTAATGTGTCATTTTAATTTTCTTGTTTCTTTAGCTATACCTTTTTGAGTTGTTTTCTTAGTGATTGCCCTGGGGATTACAATATATTTTAAAAATATAATTCATTTTTAATTGTGGTAAAATATGTATATCAAAAATTCATTTTAAGCATTTTAAGTAGACAGTTCTTTGACATTAAATACATTGACAATGCTATTTAGCTTTCACCACTATCTATTTACAGACTCTTCATCTCAAACAAAAACTCATACTCATTTGGCAATAATTCCCCCATTTCTTCCTCCCTCAACCTTCGTAACCACTATTTTACTTTCTGTCTCTACAAGTTTGCTTATTCTAAGTATTTAATATAAGAGAAGTCATACACTATTTGTCCTTTTGTGTCTGGCTTATTTCACTCAGCATGATGTCTTCCACATTCATCCATATTGCAGTATGCACCAGCACTTCACTTCCTTTTACGACTGAATAGTATTCCATTGTGTGGATATATACCACATTTTATTTATTTATTCATCTGTTCATGGACTCTTCCATTGCTTCTATCTTTTGGCTATTGGGAATAATGCTGTGAAGAACATTCGTGTACAATTATCTGTCCGAATCTCTGCTTTCAATTTTTGTGGTTATATACCTAAGAGTGGGATTGCTGGGTCATATAGTAATTCTATATTTAACTTTCTGAGGAACTGCCAAACTGTTTCCCACAGTGGCTGCACCATTTTATATTCTTACCCACAATGTACAAGTGTTCCTATTTCTCCACATCATCACCAATATTTGTTATTTCCATTTTCTTTAAATAATAGCTATCCTAGTGGGTGTGAAGTGGTGCCTTATAGCTTTAATTTGCATTTTTTGAATCAGTAATGATTTTGAGCATGTTTTCATATATTTATTGGTTGTTTGAAAATCATCTTTGGAGAAATGCCTATTCAAATCCTTGGGCAGTTTTTTAATTGGCTTGTTTGTCTTTTTATCATTGAGTTGGTGGCATTCTTTATATATTCTAAATATTAAACCCTTATCAGATATCTGGTCTTAAACTAATAACCTAGTTTGACTAGTACCAACCTATTTTCAGTGGTATACAAACTCTATACTCCTATTTATCTCCATCTCTGCCCCCTTATATTGTTAATGGTTCGGATTACATCTTTATATATTGTATGTCCATTAGTATAGTAAATTTATTTTACACATTTGCCTGTTAAGTCATATAGGGGAGGAAAGTAGTTACAAACTGAAATTTCAATATTTTATATTTACTTATGTAGTTACCCTTCCCAATGTTCTTTATTTCTTTTATGGCTTCTAGTTACTGTCCAGTGTCATTTTATTTCAACTTGAAGTACTGTCTTTTGCATTTCAGTAGGGCAGATCTTCTGGTAAGGAACTCTTTCAGCTTTTTTAATCTGTAAATATCTTAATTTTTCATTCATTTCTGAAATATAATTTTACTGGATATAGAATTTTTGTTTGACATTTTTTTTTTTTTCTTTAAGGACTTTAAATAGGCCATCCAACTGTCTTCTGGTCTACATGGTTTCTGACGAGAAATCCACCGTTAATCTTATTGGGGATCACTTGTATGTGACAGGTTGCTTCTCTCTTGCTGCTTTCAAAATCCTTTCTTAGCCTTTGGATTTTGACAATTTTTCTGTAATCTCTTAGAGTAGATCCTGTTTGGACTTCTTTGAGCTTCCTGGATGTATATATCATATCTTTCACAGATTTGGAAGATTTTTGACTGTTATTTCTCCAAATAATATTTCTCCAAATAATTTTGCTTCCCCATTCTATCTCTCTTGTCCTTCTAGGACTCCAATGATGAGTATGTTGGTATGCTTGATGGTAGGCTTGGGCTCTGTTCATTTTTCCTCATTATTTTTTCCTTTTGTCCCTCACTCCAGATAATTTCAATGATCTTATCTTCAAGTTCACTAATCCTTTCTTTTGCCTGTTCAAATGTGAAATTGAATCCATCTAATGAGTTTTTCATTATTATATCTTGCAGATCCAAAATTACTATTTGGTTCCTTTTTATAATTTATATCTTTTTATTTTGTTCAGACAACATTTTCCTAATTTTCTTTAGTTCTTTGTATATGAATTCCTTCGGCACATTGAAAATATTTAAGACAATTGATTTAAAATCTTTGACAAATGGTTCTAATTATAAGCTTCCTCGGGGATGGTTTTTGGTAAATTCTTTTTTTTCCTGTGAATGGGCCATACTTTCCTGTGTCTCAGAGTGTTTTATTTAGAACTGGACATTATGAGTATTATGTTGCTATAACTCTGGAAATGTAGTTCTCTCACTACTCTGGGATTGCTACGTATTTGTTGTGGTTGTGGTTGTTGTAGTAGTTGCTGAGGGCAGGAACTTTCAATCTGAGTCTTTTCCAAAATAATTTTGCTGCCAAACAGGGAATGGAAAGAGAAAAGGAAAAAATAGGCACTGCTTCTTTAAGACTCCTCTGCTACTTTCACCTGAGATATTGGAGCAGTGCCTGCCCTTAGAGCCAGCCCCCACAGTGATCTGAAGTAGCTGATCAAAAGCAGTGACCATAAAGAAGACCTCATTCCTCGGATTTTGGAGAACTAGGTCCTTATAGCCCACCCTGGCACCAGCAAGGTGCACCAGGATCCCAGGCTGCAATCCCCACTGCTGCGTGCCACACAATTGGGGGAGGGAGAATGGGATCCACTACATGGAGGTTGAAATTAACCAATATTTACCACAATTTACCAGCCTCTTACTCCACTTTTTTCCTGGATGCTGCACAGTGTTCCGCTAGACTTCAGAGTTTCAAAATAATTGATTCAGAAAGTTTCTGCCAGTTCAATAGTTGTTTGGTAGAGGAACTGATTTCTGGAGCTTCCTACTCTGCCATATTCCCATACTCCCTTACAATAACATCTCAATTTATACTAGTCTATTTCAGATAAATACTAACTTAGTTTCAATAATATACAAAAGTTTTGCTCCTATATCATTCTGTTTCTAAACTTTGTCACTACCACCACAAATCTCATCTTTATACATTGGGTGCCCATAAACATAGATTTATAATTATTGTTTTGTGCAGTTATTTTTAAATCATGTAGAGGAAAAGTGGCATTACAAACCAAAAATACATTAATATAGACTTTTATATTTACCCATGTGTTCATTTTTACTGGTGTTCTTTATTTCTTCATGTGGATTCAGATTACTGTCTAGTGTCCTTTCATTTCAGCTGAAAACACTCCCTTTAGCATTTCTTGTAGGTTAAGTCTTCTACTGATGAACTCTTTCCATTTTTGTTTATCTGCAAGTGTTTAATTTCTTCTCCATATTTGCAGGATAGTTTTTTCAGATATAAATTTCTGGGCTGACAGGTTGGTTTTTTTTTGTTTGTTTGTTTTTTGCCTTTCAACACTTTTTGAATATATCATCTCACTGCCTTCTGGCATCCATGGTCTCTGAACAGAAATCAGCTGTTAATCTTTTTGGGGAATCCCTTATGTATAAGTTACTGCTCTCTTGCTGCTTTCAAGATTCTTTCTTTGTCTTTATCTTTAACAGGTTTATTATATTATGTTTCAGTGTAGATATCTTTGGGTTAATCCTTCTTGGAGTTTATTGAGCTTCTTGTACATGTAGATTAATATTTTTAATCAAATTTGGGAACTTGGCCATCATTTCTTCTAAAATTCCAAGATTCTGGAAATCTTATTCTACCCATTTCTCAGGATTTCTTTTTCTGCTTGTTGTAGTTGTTGTTTAGTGACTTTTCTGAACTGATTTTGTAAATTCTGTAGTCTTTGTCATTGGTGACCATTGAAATCTGTCCCATTGGCTTAGTGATCAGTTAGTGATTTGACAGAGGTTTCTTTAAATGCCTAGAACCCAAGAAAAACAAACAAAAGAACAAAAAACAAAAAACCTTCCAGTCTTTGCAGATTGGCTCTGTATATATGTTGGGACATGCCTTCACCACTCAGCCAGGTAGTTTACAACTCACCTTAGCCTTCACCCTGTTTGGGCAGAGACTGAAGGTCATCCAAAGGTGACCGTTTAAGGCCTTCTCAGGACTTTCTTAAGCATGTATCCAGCCCTGGACATTCAGGTGGCCTTCTAGATTCCCAATAAAATGCCAAAGCTTTTCAAAGCCCTTATTCCCCAAAGCATCTCATTGCCCAGCCTTTCCTTCCAAGCTTTTTGGTTAGTTTATTGTTTTCCCCAACTGTAACCCATTGCCCCTTCCTCCCTCTTTCCTTCCCTCCCTCTCTCCCTCCTCTGTCCCTTCTTCCCTTGCTCCTTCCTCCCACAAATATAAGATGTGTCAATCACTGCCCACACACTAAAATTGAAGCTCTGATCAAAACAAACTTGGTTTCTTCCCTCATTGAGCTTATAATCTGTTGGGAGAGTCAGAAATAAAAAATAAAATCACAATTAATTAATTACTATTGCTCTAGATTACAACAGAGGCTTGTAACCTAATCACAGAAGTCTCAAAGAAGGGATATTTAAAATGGGACAAGGAGAGAAACAAGACTGATCCAGGAAAAGAGGTGAGGAAAATGCTTAGAAGTAAGGACCAGGAAGTATGTAGAAGTGCTGCTGAGGCAGGAGTAAAACCATCCAAGAGTGGGGAGTGAAAAGCAAGCCACTGTGTCTGGGCATGGAGGGGAAGGGAAGGCAATGGCACTAGACGAGATTGGAAAAGGAACAGTACAGGAACCATGTCATCCAGGGTCTTGAGGTACAAATTTGGATATTCTATAGCAATAGAAGCTATAATAATAAGAAAGCCAGGGGTTAAAGTGAGGTTTGTCAATACTTATACACTAAAACTCAAATGTATCCCCAGAAGGTAACATTTTTTCTATAGTTAATACCAACCTGATCTTGTACCCCCACCCAGAGTAATAAAAAAAGCAAAACTCTTACTTGATATTCTTAGTAACTCAGTTGCTTCGAATTTAAAAGAATCACATAAAGGCAAAAAAAAAAAAAAAAAAAAAAGATTAGCTTTTTGAGATACATACTTGGTCTTTTCAGAATTTCATCTCAGGCAATTCTGGATTTTTCCTCTCCCTCATCTCTAGCCCTTCTGAGGGATCTTCAGGGACAATCTAACTGATCATTATTGCTGTTTGTTTATCTAGGGTGGTGGAGTTTCTATTCCATCCTGGCATTGTGGGAGAGGTATGTCCAATGGTTTTCTCTTCCTTGTGTATCCCGGGATCCTCGCCAACCTCTCCAGTGGTGATCCCCATCCCGTGGTCCCTGGTGACCTAGGTCAGCACCTGCTAAGATGAGGCCAGGCATCCTGGTTTCTCCTGATTCTTGCATGAGTCACAGTGGCTCCCTAGCCAAAGCCCTCAGCCTCAGTAGTCTCCATCCTCTTCCCCCCCACCCCCACCCCTTACCCTGGTTGTCTGACCATGCGACAAATGTACACTGTCATATTTAAAGATGGTACCACAGCAATGGCTGTGCACTCTGATCCAGTAGTTGAAATGGGATTGCCTTGACCATCCCTACTCTCTCTCCCATGCTAGGGAGACAACTTTGTCCCAATTTGCCCAAGACTTCCCCAGTTTAAAAACGGCAAGTCTCACATTTGGGAAATCCTTCAGTTTCAAGGAAATTGAGTAAGTTGGTCACCTTACACTCATTCTCCCTTGTGGCCAGTGGCTGGGAGGCAGGAAATCAAGGTCAGGAGTACAGAAAGGGATCTACATTGATGCAGATGAGGAAGTAAAATCATCCCCAACACCTAGAGAGCAACATAGGTTTCCTCCCACCTTGCTAAGAATACAAAACAACTGCCTTCCCTGTATAATTGCCAAGAAGAGATTGTTCACACATAAATGGATTTGCTAAAAAAAAAAAAAAAAAGAAAGAAATAGATGCTTTAAAGTGTAGGGATTAAGTAGCTAAGCCTTATGCTGAAGTCAGAAGAGAAACAAGAATCTGAGGTCATGTATCTAAGTTTAAACAAACATCATCTAATTCTTATTTATTTGGATAACACTTTGGAACAGGAGAAAAAAGTCCAAATGTTATAGTTTCGGCATCAAAAACATATGTAAAGAAGCTCTTACTAAACTAATGCGGTTGATGGGAACTGCCCTTTTGGAAGGGATGCAGAAGAATGCCTTTGTGTTGCTGAGTTTTTATGTTCTTGACTTACCAGATCAAGGACAGATGTGAATGTATTTTTTGACTTCACCACCAATAGGGAGTACTGCCATCTAAAGCAGCTAGGAGAGAAAGCTGTGTACAATACAGTGTAATTTCTACAACCTGACTTTTATTTTAATGGGCAAACTGGGAGGCACCAAGGCGGTATATTCTGATTCACTAGCAGAATGTGATGCAGGGGTAAAAGGTTTTTCCTGGTGTTACAGGCAAAGTGTATTTTGCTCCCTTAGGGAAAAGGCCCCTAGAAAACCAGTGCCCAGATGTCTTTTCTATTTCTTCTGTCTGAGGCCCAAACCTGGCCGGAATGACTTTTGGAGGTAGGGGTGGGCAGATAAGGACTCAGTAGGTGTTAAATGCTTTACATGTGCTATCTCATTTGATTTTCAGAATAACTTTTTGAAGAAGGTATTACAGGTCCTCAGGCCCTTACCCAAAGCCCTTGGGGCCTGATATGTTTCAAAATTCAGACTTTTTTCAGATTTTAGGAAAGGAATATAGGACATAAACCATATATTATGTAAGACCTCTGCAAGGCCAGCAGAAGCACCCTTTAATGGAACACATCAGTATTTTACAATAAAAATGATGAATATTCACATTTGATGGGACAAATAAAAGTTACAAATCACCTCCCATCAATTCAGGTCAGACTTTGCCACCAAATAAGTTTTGTTGCCAAACCTCAGGGAAAAAAAGAAAAGGCTTTCTGTTTTCAGAGGCTTCTGTATTTCAGAATGACAGGAAGGAATTCTGCATGTGTATTGTGTTGCCCATTTAACAGATAAGAAAACCAAGGCCCAGACTTGGCTATTCCCTGCATCTCCTTCTCTTCTTATCTTAAACAATTGTTTCAAAATTAACTCCATCACCTTTAGGTCAAAGCGGGGTCTTTTAAGAATTTGAGTTTAGCCTGCTCAGCCCTTGCCACCAAGCCCCTGGCCTGCCCTTCCCCCTGGGTCTGGCTAAGTCTCCAGCCCTCCTCTTGGTCCCCAGCCTCATGGGGACTTGCTTCCACCTTCCCTGTACAACTGGCTCTCCCTCTTTTCTCCTCTCCCACACCTGACCTCCATTCTATCCAACTGACAAGAAAAAAGAAGGAAAGAAAACCAATGGACAAACAAAAGGCTAAACTATGGCCCATTTTCACAAAACCAAAACACCAGAGGCCCTCCCATCCTGGGACCCTGAGGGCTTGGGAGCTGTTATTTGTGGCTCTAGAATGTTCCACGTCTGTTGAACGATAAATGCTTCCAGCGCAGTGGAGAAGGGCCTCTGTCCATCCACACACACAGCTGCCGGCTCAATATGCAATAAACCCTCCCCCGCAGGTGGTGCTGGGAAGAAACCAAAGGGTGTTAACAGAGAATGGGCGGGCCTCACCCGGGCTCCCTGAGGCACACACAGGAGTCGCCAGGAATGAAATGTTTGCAGGTGAGGCCCAGGTGCGCTCCACAAGCCAGGAGCACACTGGGAGGCGGCCTGCACACCTGTCCAAGCTGCAGGCTCCACCACTCAGTCCTTTTCCACAATCAGAAGCATCTGTAATTGTCTGTGGCCTCTCTGCTCCCTACTTTCTGGCCAAGGGTGCCCGAATCAGAGGCCAAAGCCGTGGAGAAGGGACCTGCAGGCACAGGGCTGGGAGCGGGGGGCCCTCCCTGTATTGGGGCGACACGGTTTCGCCCGCGTGATAGTTGGTTCCCCGAGAAATCACCCATGACAGGGCGGCAGAGGTTTGCAGGCCCTTGCCTGTGGCTGCAGCGAGTTGGAGAGCCACCAAGTTTCACTTTTGCCTCTTCAGACAGATCGTGCATGTCTTTCATGAAGGTTAAAAAAAAAAAGCCTCACTTTTCAGAAAGCGAGCCCTGGTGAGCTGGGGATAGGAGAGAGAAACTCACACCACAGAAGGAAGGAAACTTTTGCCGAAGTGGAGAAGTTCTGCAGTTTTTTTGCCTCCCCTGCTGACCCAGCTTATGCTCTAACTTTCAGACAACCAAGTAAGAGTATGAAATGCTCACCAAAAAAAGAGAGAGTGAGAAACCAAATCTTCCCTGAGAACTTCTGACGTTATTTTTCTTCTCTCCATTTCTGAGGGCACTTGAGTCTAAGCTCTTGCCTGGGGAGAAATTGCTCCTGAGAGCTCAGGGAGGAGAAGAGAGAGGGAGAGAGGAAAAGAGAGAAGAGCTCCACAGGGCCTCTTTCTAGGGGCACGTGGGAAGATGCCACTGAGGGCAGAGCCCCTTAAACAGAAGGTGCTGTTAGTAAGGAGACACCCGCTGGCCCCATGCCAGCGCTGTATGTGCGGCATCTCACTTTATTCTCATGCCAGCCCTTGGAGATGGGGACGATCACCCTATGTCATCGATTCTAAAGCCAATATTTATTACATATGTTAATATCACTGATATTTGGCTGTGTCTTAGAATTCATGGCATCTCAACGTTGAGTTTCGTTGGCAGCAATTTCTTTTAGTGGTACATAAAATAATGAAGCATCTTATTCCCAGTGGTACCTTAGATTTGCTGACATTTGGTATTATCCCCATCTTATGGATGAGTGAACTGAGGCTCAGAGAGATTAGAAGACCTGCCCAAGACCACACAGCCACTATTAGGGCTTGAAACAAGGTCTGTTAGGCTCTCAGACATGGGCTTCCAGGGAGACAGGAGCTGGAAGCCCCATCCCTGGGAGGGAGGGTGGGCTCTGCTCCCCAGGCAACTCTGAGCAGGGTAAGGGAGCATGGTGAGGCTTGGCCCAGCCCGCGTGGCTGTAGGGTGGGCTTGAAGTCTGAAGGCAGGAAGGCACAGGGGTGGCCTCCAGGACTTTGGGGTGTCCCCTCACCTCACCCCCATCACCCATTTTCTGCACCCTGAGTTCTGCCTTTGTCACTGACCAGCTTTTAAGCATCAGTGGACTTTCAGAATGTGCCTCTGAGTAAACAAACTGCCAAAAAAAACCATAATGGGGCCTTTTTCCTTTGGATGAAGAATGACTCATTCTTTCACAGAGGCAGTGGGAGAATGGAAAGAGCGCGACATTCAAGCCAGATGCATGCAGGTTTGAACTGTGGCTCTTGCCGATTTTCAGCCAGTGGGCAAGTTCCTTAAATTCTCTGAGTCTCAGTGTCTTCATCTATGAAATGGGAAGAATAATGACACCTACCTGGAAGGACTGTCGTGAAGACTTCACGTCTAGAAAATGCCTGGGTGTGACAGGTGCTCAGTGAATTAAAGTTACCATTTCATTATGATTATTTCTATTATGAACACAACCCTTCTCTCAGCTGCCCATGTCTTAGCACTCTTCCTGGGGCCCTAGTTGCTGGGCTGATGCTCCCCTAACCCTGTCCTGGCCACACAGCTGCTGCCCTGATGCAACGTTCTACCCTGCTCTCGCCCAGCCCTGCCCCCTCTCGGGCTCCATCCTTCCCTTGAGAGTGAGCAACTCCAGGGGAGGTGGCCCAGAGGACCCCCAGGGGTCACCTCCCACACTGCGCTTCCTGCGAGCATTCATCGCCAGCCTTCTCTGTTCCCTGCTTCCTTGGGCTAAGGGGCAGCACCCGAGGAGACAGCAGTGACAGCCTCCCCCACTGAGGAGGGTTGCTTCTTGGTGTTGTCCTCTCACTGGGTTTCCCGTGCTGAGGGAAGGAAGGTCTCCCTGGGGAAGTTAAGCTGTGGTCCTTTGCCCAGTCACCCCTCACAACCCAATATGCCCAGCCACTTCCCACAGAAGGCCTGGACCTGCTGGAATCCACAGTGCAGCCCTCACGTGGGGCCTGGTGCCCGCCGTCTCCTCTGTTACGCCTCACCACAGCCTAGGAGGCGGGGACCGTGATGGCCATTTCCCAGCTAAGATGCTCAGGCTCACTAAACTCAGGGTTGAGTGACAAGTCCAAGTTCACATAAACAAGATGTGGACAGAGCCTAGACTTTAGCTTGGGGCTGCCACAATGAGTGTGTGAGCTCACACCTTACTCCCAGAGGTGCCAACCAACTGCCAGGGTGACTGCTGTTGGCCCAGAGAATCTGGGAGAGAAAAACAGAATGGTTATTTTGGAAAAAGAGCTGAGGGAGAAAAAGCAGGACTGGAAATCCACTTGCTTGGAGTCTGTGGTCTGTTCTTCTGGGAAGAGAGCTGGGCCCTCAGCTCACCTTCAGCCTGGTGGGGGAGCTGGAGCTGGAGGGCTTCCCTTGTTCCTGCTCAGCCTCAGCGCCTTTGGAAAATCCTACATGCCCTCTCGGGGAGGGGGGGGGCGGGGGCAAAAATCTGCTAAGGCAGACTATAAGCACAAGAACTTTCTAGAAAGGAGGGTTCCCACTGCTCCCTGTTAGCCAGAGCCTAGAGTTCCCCTCCCTTGGGTGGTTATGAACTTGACCGAAAAATTCAAGAGAGAATTTCAGGAATCTCCATCTGAAGATAGCCATCAAATTCTCAGCCCATGGCAAGCAGTAAAAAGATTGATTTCCCCTCCAAGGACTTCTGTGGTCTGGGATCCTCTGTCTGGTCAACAACCACAGCTTCTTCAAGACAGAGCTCAGAAGTCATTTCCTCTGAGACGCCCACCTGGACTCTTCCAGGAGGGGAGGGTCAGTGCCTCCTCTGAGCGTCAGATACTTTTCTGCCTGTCCTAGAGTGGTCAGTTTACTTGTCTGTCATCCCCCCTAGACAGCACATTTATAGTAGATGTTCCATAAATGCATGTGGAACAAATAGAGTAATGAATAAATGCCAGCTTTAGCTTAGTTTATGCTGAAAGTTGCAGAGAAGTCCTTGATTAGATCTTTGTTTCAGCCCGTTGTGGTGTGTTTCATCTGAAGATTTATGGCAGTGGCCATAATAAAAGAAAGGAATACATTGCTGCCAACGTCTCCACTCTTTTACGAGACCCTGATGGAATCTGATGGGATTCCAGCCCTGGTAGCCTTGTCTTTACTCCCCTCTTGTGGCTAAAAGCTACTGCTGCATCTGGAAAAGCCAGAGATTTTGGATTATTTTTGCCTCCTGAAGCACAATCCTTTTAGGATTCCTGAGTGATTTTTTGAGCCCAGTCCCATATACCCTGCATACATCTGTGATTCTCCTTCCAGTATCTTGAAAATATGTTAAAAGAGAGATAGAAAGATAACTATTAGGGCCCGGGAAGCCTCAAAATGAGCATCAAAGAGATGCTCAAGTGTCTATCAGCTCGGGCCTAGGACTGTTGGGTACGTTGGTGTGGAGGGGAAGGACATAGCAAAGTGTGCAGCAGATTTCTGCCCTCAAAGACCTACAGCCTGTTTGAAACACCTTCACCAAAAGTCAGTAGTCCAGGACCACATGGAACAACACTGTTGACTAATAAAGAAACATAAAGATACCTGTTAGCATAAGAGCCAAAGTTTGGAATCAGATAGTCCTTGGGTGAGTACATCCCAGTCCCACCACTTACTGCCTAGGTGACTTGGAACAAGATACTTCACTATTCTGAATGTTTGTTTCCTTATCTGAAAAATGGGCCTAGTAGGAGTACCTCCTTCACAGAGTTCTGATGATTAATGAAAAAGTGCATGGAAGAAGCTTAGCATGGTGCCCAGTATAGAGGAAGTTCTTGTAAATGTTTATCATTTTATTATAAGTAAAATTTTTAATTGTCTGGTGTAGATAGAGAACAGGGTGGGATATAATAAAGAACTGGATAAGTATATTTTTAATGGTGACCTTTGTAAAGGCAGATCTCCTCAGCTTTTTGTTCTTAGACCCCATTGCAATGAAGTGTCTATTAATATGATGACGCAGCACGCACAAGGTGCTCCATAGGGCTGCTATTGTCACAAGGCTGCATGGAAGAGGCGGACTATCAGCCAGCTCCAACTAGTCTATTTGCCTGTGTCCGTGGCAGACATCACTAATCAATCCCAGCTCTCCTTTACACAGAGTATGTCTATAATCGCAGAATTCTCCTCATCATACAGCTTCAGTAGTTACACCGATTCAGCAAAGTGGAAAAATGACATTCGATCTAATTTGCCTTCACAGGTCTTGCCACCTGGGTAGATTAAAGAAGAAAGTTCAGAGTCAGGGGGAAGGTATTTTAGCAAGAGGGAGTAAGGTAACCTGAGTCATGAGGGAGAAGGCAGATTTGAGAGGAAAAGGAAATAAGTTAGAGAAGGGCCAGGTAAGGAACCCCTTGACTTTAGGCTGATGTGAAGTGGTAGGGCAGGTGAGCATGTGAGAAAGGTAATTTGGACAGGCAATCTCTCTGGCAACCAGTGCTGGGCATATTGTAAAAGGAACAGAGTCCCGAGGAGAGCTGAGGAGGGTTGGAACTCAGGACAAGGTGCTAAGGGAGATTAAGGCTAGGAAGGAAGCCTTGGTGGACCTGGAGACTCCTGGCACATCAGGAATGCAGGAAATGGTGCCATCAAAAGGGCTTCTCTGACCTTGAGCCCGGCAGGCTGGGAGAATAATGGTGCTTCCAACAGGAAAGGGGGGTTGGGGCACAGAGGAGCGGATGTGCTTTGTCTCAGGCACGTTGTGTCGCAAGTGCCCTTGGGACATGCAGTGGCAATTTCCTGTGGGCAGCCAGGAACGGGAGATTGGAGCCAGAGCTGAAAAAGAGAAAAAGGTTAATACTTTCTGGATCCAGCTTTGCTTTTGCTCAAAGCCGTTTGAATAGGAAAGAGAGAGAGCACATTCAGGGAAAAAAATGAACTGGGTAAAGGTCATGGCTTAATTAAGAGGCCTTCACTGTTATCTGCTTATTCCAAAAGACATTGCATATCTGGGTTAAGTGTCCTTTTCACAATATCACCTAAAATGAGTGAGAAATAAATTTTTTGTATGTAATGGGGAACAGTCAGGTTCATGCACAGGACCCCTAATGCCGCTTTTGCTGAGGAAGAAAGTACAATTTAACTGAAATACCCAAGCAGTCAGAGGAGAGGTCAGAGGGACAATTTCTTTGTTAGGAGGCTCTATTGCCTAATGGGTAATAAAGTCACTTGAGTTCAAAGGTCAAACAGACCTGGATTTGTACCTCAGCTTTACCACTTCCTAGCTGTGTGACCTTGGGCAAGATACTTAATCTCTCTGAACCTTGGTTCCCTCATCTGTAAAATGGAGATAATAGAATACCTACTTCATAGGGCTATGGGGATAATCAAATGAAATAATGCATATAAAGCTTTAGTCAGGTATTTGACACATAATAAGCATTCAATGTATGAGAGTTAGCATTTTTACTCAGCTGATTTTTTTAGGAACAGATTTTAAACAGCCAGTGCATCTTTTCCTGGCTGAAAAGATTCCTGCAAAGTTCTCTGAGGGACCCAGAGAAACTCAACATCAATATGAACCAACAAGATGAGTTTCTTTTGTCTAAGTCTGTTACATTATCCAATAATAAAAGAAAAGAGACTCCAGGAATTCCACCGGTGATGAACAACTCACTGGTGATGTTCCATGGATTTGTGCCCCAGGGAGGGTCTGGAGGGCTCCGCTCTCTGCTTTTGAGTGTCCTCCCCAATTCCACCAATGTTTACCAGACTCAGGAGCTCCTGAGGGGCCACATGGGACCTGTGCTATTGCCGCCTTGACCCGTGGATGGGGACGCCCCACCAAACCAAAGGAGATGTCTCTGAGCCAAGGCCAGTGAGCAGGGAAAGGGCTCCTCCTTGGTCCCAGATCTGTCCTTATGGAGATCTTTGGAGCATTCCTACCATTGATGATTCCTGAAAGTCTGGATGGCTCTGGGAGATTCTGATTTACAGGTTGACATTTAGGGTAGTTTTTGTGGGGGTGAGGATTCAATGCATGCAATAATAACACTTCTGAGCAATTACTATGTGCCAGAAATTTTTCTAAGTGTTTACCTACTCATTCTATCTTCACCATGACCTTTGAGGGAATTACCACAGGTGGGGTCACTAAGGCCCAAGCATGTGAAGTAACTTGCCCAAAGTCTCCCAGTTACTGAGTGACAGAAGATAGATTTGAATCCAGCAGACTGACCTCAGAGCCTGTACTCGTAACTAATGTCCCAAGGCTGTGCTCCAGATTTGAGAGGAAGTGGTAAGAAGAAGAGCCACAGTGAAGGCCTGGCGACGAAAGAATCGACCACAAGCCCTGTTTTCTCAGGGCCTGAGTCCACCTTGGTAGAATATTTTGCCCTGTGCCAGGCATCCAGATGAAGAGTTGTTTGTCAGATATTCCCAATACTAGTCACCCTCAGGAAACTTCCGGACCTTCTAAGGGCCTCTGTTCTTTTAAGTCCTTGTTCCTTTCCTGAGGAAAAGATAGGACACTGAGAGACTTTCTCTAATTCCTGTATTTACTCATATGCTTTTCTCCACTGTAAACATTTTTAAAAATAAGAAATGTAAAACCTTCCCTGTCACTTCACTCTTCTCCAAACTGGTGGAAGAACTGGGGAGACAGCCTAGGAGACATACTTGAGTGACTCTTCTTGTTGAAAATGGACATGAGGGCACTTGACCACTGTCTCACTCTTGACGTGCTCTAAAGGTGCCATTGAGAAAGGGAGAGCAAGAGTAGAGTGGCAGGACAGGATTATGCAGCTTCAGGAAAAGTTGCTAAAGGGTTCATTCCAGGCTAGGGGAGACACCCAAAGAAAGACATCTGTACAATATTCTCTTGCTGCCATTGGCCTAAAAATACTATTATTAAGGTGAGAAATCATTCAGGTAAATATGGTGATGAATCTTGGAGTCCTAGGACAAGGCTAAGGGAGAAATATTAGAGTCAAAAATATGGAAAGGTAGTTTAGGGGCCTTTGGAGAAAAGGTCCCCAGAGACCTCCTAACACTCTTCTATCCCTGCCCTGGGTCCACACTGATCCCAAATCTGGCATAAGAATGTTATGGAATTGTGCCCCTCCCCCCCCCAAAAGACATGTCCAAGTTCTAACCTCCTATTTGAAAATAGGTCTTTGAAGATGTTATTAGTTAAGATGAGGCCAAACTAGATTAGGGTGGGCCCTAATCCAACATCACTGGTGTCCTTATAAGGAGAGGAAATATGGACACAATCAGTGGAAGACAGAAACAAGGCCACGTGAGGGCGGCAGAGATTGAGTTATGCAACAAGCCCAGGGACATCATGGGTCTCTGGCCACTGCCAGAACCCTACAGATTTCAGAGGAAGCCTGGCCCTCTTGATTTTGGATGTCTAGCCTCTAGAACTGTGAGACAATACATTTCTTTTTTAAGCCCAACTAGTCTGTGGTTCTTTGTTATAGCAGACTTGGCAAACTAAGACCCGCTCATTCACGGATTCATTTATTCATTCCACAAATGTTGAGTGAAAGCTTTCTCTGTACCAGGAACCCTGCTGTGGGATGGGGATGCAAAGCCAAAATGGATGCTGTCCCCAAGGAGCGGGTAGTCCGGGAGAGAGCCCCTTAGGCATGAAGATGGCAGCCTACTCAACCCTAAATCACTGTTCGGAAGCTCAGAGAGCCGTGGAGTCCTTCACTTCTAATCCATCGGGAAGACCCATGAGCAAGGTGACCTCCACTGAGGGCTAGGGAGGAGGAGGGGGGCAGTGGCATCACTCAAGGCCCCCCCATCTAAGTGAGTGCCCACTGCCCCTGAACCCTGAGCTCAGCTAGCACTCCCTTCTCTGCTCATCCTCTCCTTTTCTGTTCCACAGCAGAGGAGGAGGCTTTGTTAGGCATGGTTTGTGGGACTTGCCTCATTGAAGGCATACAGCCATCCTTCCTCTCTCCCTGTTTCCACCAGTGCTCAACTTAACCAGACGACACTGGGCCAAGGGAAGAGGGCAGCACAAGCTCTGTAGTGCTCCTGCTTTGAGGGAGAGACAGAATCTCACAGAGGTTAAACACACAAATTTAGAGCCGGCTCTGTCTTGACTCTAATCCCAGCTTGACACTTGGGCAAGTGTCTTGGTCAGCTTCTCCAACTGCAAAATGTGGATAAGAGTCCCTCCCTCATAGGAACATGGTGATGACAAAATGAGATGATGCCTGCAGGGCCTTGGCTAGCGCTGGGCCCGCTATAGCCTACCACAAATGGAAGCTATTATTATGATAGCATCAAGGGCATTTTTACTGTACTCTGATTCTTTGAAAGTTGGAGTGAATTTAGTGTCAGACACCCTGGATTAAAATCTAGGTCCTTTCACTTCCTCACTGTTGTTTATATCCACCAGTGTCTCTGAGCCTGTTTCTTCATCATGGAAGAAATTATGTCTGCACTAGTGTATTTGAGAATCAAATTAAATAATAGATGGGAAAGAGTTTTGTGAACTGTCCAGTGTGGTTTAAATGGAGAAAATTATGAGCCAAGAGCTCCTGGATGAACACCACCTGGCACCCAGGGCTTTCTCCTCTCCTCTGAGATCTAGCCCCTGTTTGGCTTTGAGTATTTCTCTGATTCTATAATTTGACTTCTCCTCGTCTCTAATGAGACGTCACATCCCCTGAGCACCAGCCCCATGTCTTGGCCTTCTTTATATACAACTAAGAGCAACCATTCATTGTACTTGGGATGTGCCAAGCATTTTGTAGGCATCGTCTCATCTTTTCCTCCCAGCAACCATACAAGGAAAGGAACTATTTTTATTCCTATTGTCTAGATGAGGAAACTGGAGCTAAGAGGAATTAACCAACCTGCTGCAGATCAAACAAAAAGTGTGTGATTTTTTTTCATTGGGATCCACAGCAGGAATTTGAACCCAAATCAAATGTGACCCCAAGCCAAGCTCTTAGCCCCGTACAGAGCTGGGCCCAAGCAGCTGCCCAGAAGATGAGTTTCTATCTCTATTTCTATCTCCCATCTATAAGAGGGGGTTTTATTTACGAAATCACTAACCATAACTTCAAAACGCACTTTAACGTTATGTGCAGTGCTGAGGACATGCTGGTGAGCAATACAGACACGGTTCCTATCTGAATTCAACTGGCAAGGCTCTGAGCATCTACGGTGTCAGGCCCTGTTTGAGGAACTGGGAATATTGGAGCTGGCCTAGCAGATAGCCCTGTCCTCATGGGGTGTGCATTCTGATGAGGAAAACACACAGTAGACACATAATGGTAGCTAGTAATTATAGCTGTGGAGAGGATAAGTTAGAATAAGTGAGAGGTTAGAGAGTGAGAGGAGTGGGGTGCTCTTTAAGTCGGACTAGTCTCCAAGGGAGTGAGATTTGAGCAGAGACCTGAATAAATGAGGAAATGAGCCATGTGAATACTGGGGCTGGGCGGGGGGTGGATTACAGAAAGCATTCCAGGAAGAGGAAATGGTAAATACAAAAGATCTAACAGGGGAACAGGCTGGGGATATTGAAGGGACAGCAAGGAGGCCAGGATGGCCAGCCTGGAGCAAGCCAGGGGAAGAAATGTCAGGGGCGTGACACGATGGGCAGCTCATGAAGGGTCCTGGGGGACCATTTGACATGAGTGAGAGAGGAAGCCGTTGGAGGGTGTGGGACTCAGAGAAGAAAATCAGCCTTTGTCTTTCCCAGTGTTAGTTCTCTGCCAGGGGTGATTTCTCCCCACACCCCCAGGGACATTCGGCAATGTCTGAAGGCATTTCTGGTGGGCTCGCCTGGGAGCAGGTGCTACTGGCATCTAGCTGGTAGAGGCCAGGGATGCTGCTAAACACCCTACAATGCACAGAATGGTCCCCTCACACAAAACAGAATTACTCAGCCCAAAATGTCAACAGGGCCAAGGTTTAGAACCCTTGTTGTAGATCCACAATATGCTCTTAGGAAGATGGAGTGGATCCCAAATGAAGCGTCCAAGTCCCCTGGGCCCCCAAATCCCCCTGTGATAAATATTCCCTGCATTGCTATTGGTATTTCCTTCTCTGCTCCAAGAACCACTTCTCTGGGACTCATTCCAGGCCACTTCCTGCTGCTTGGCGCCTGCTGTGTGTCTAACCTGAGGATGATAAATTTTCTGTGCCAAGGGCCGAACGCGTGTGTACGCAACCCTGATGCTGTGTGCGTGCATCCTGCATCCTGACGTGTAATTTATTAGGTCTAATCCCTGCCTGGGGTAACGGGAAGTCTCCCCCACAGAAAGATGGGGAGGAGGGTATGCCCCATTATTATTTCATTAGGGCACTGCTGGGGATTCCAGGAGTCCCTCAGTAAATATCACATGTTCTCGGATGATTTAGAGGAGACAGCCTGGGGTCTCATTCCTGCCAGAACTTGGGACACTATCCACAGATTTCCAGAAATACATACCAGGCTCTCTTCCTATTACTAAATCCCTTCTTTTCACTTCATGCTGACTTTGTCCCTTCCACATAAGCTGAATATGCTAACATTTTAAAGAAAACATCATGCATTTATTGCTTTCTCAACAAAGTGAAGAGAGGATTCAAAAGCTAATGTCAGGGGGACAGATGTGGCTCAAATGGTTGGGTGTCCATCTCCCATATGGAGGGACCTGGGTTTGATCCCCAGGAACTCCTGATTAAAAAAAAAAAAAAAAAATTTTTTTTTTTAAATTAAAAGCTAATGTCAGCATCAAAGGTTTCTAACCCTAAAACTCTTATTTCCACTGCTTCCCTCTGAAATCAGCATTGATGGAGGCTGCTAAGGCAAGTTAGCATTTCATAAATCCTCTCTCCTCCTTCAGCTCAGCCTGTCTAAACATGCAGCGTGCGGAGAAAGACGAGGAATTATCAAGAGACTCGTAGCCTCTGCTCCCTTCAAGAATAGTTAACACTCCCTCGATCACTTGGTTTTGCCCTCCTCTCTCCACCCCCTTTCCGAGTGCAGGGGCAGCTTGAACATACACAGGGTGGTAGGTGTTCATGTAACTCGAGTCTAATTCCCAGGTCACTAAGGTGAGTTGCTCTTTGCGTGTTCGTTTCCTCTCTGAGATACTTTCCTCTGTGTCCTTTCTTTCCCCTGCTTTTGCATGAGGGTTGCCACTGATTGGATTTGAGAGTGAGTCATTGTTCTTTTTTTCCTTAATGCCACACCACTTGACCAGGCACACCTACCATGACCCACCGTGTAGCTTCCCACCTCACCATGGGAAGCAGCTGGACAAGGACTGGGTCACAGGAAGCCTGTTGAATCAGAACCTTGGGTTCAAATCCCGACACCACAACTATTGAGCCAACCATTTCCCCCTCTCTGACCCTCGATTTCCTCATCAGACAGTGGAAATCATTGTACACCTCATTGGGTTGTAGTGAGCATCCAGGGAAATACGTTTTCAAATTGCAATGGACAAGTCAGGTATGATTCTGTTCTAAGGAGTCGTTTTGCTGTGAATCCACGGAATGAGATACAATAGAATGATGTGAAAAGAAATAGCATCTTCTTCCCGGCTCAGCTCAGGGTGCCCTGAGCTGGGTCTGTGCTGGGGTGAAACCCTCCTGAATGTCACCGTGTTGTCAGCCGAGTGGGTGAAGGAGGAAGGGCAAGGGCTAGCTCTGCATCAGTCCTCCAAAGCCCCATATTTGAGCATTCTGATGGTCAGCCTTTCCCCAGAAAAAAAAATTTCTGAGCTCCCGATACAACAGGAGGACTCTCTCCTTCTGCTTTCACTTAACGAAAGGAAAGTTGACACACTCAGTTTCGAGTCTTTTCTGTTTAGCTCATCAATAGTTGCCTTATAAGAACTATTCCTTGCCTAAGAAGCAGTTTAAGCCTTTTTAAGCTCCAAAGATTAGGGTAGAACAGGGAGGGAGAAGGGAGCAGGACAGATAACCAACAGACTGGACCCGCTTCTCCATGCAGAGAGGTAGTCTCCGTAGCTTGGTTAGACTAATCCCCAAATTGAAACCGACCCCTAACTACCTTCTGAGAAAGGAAAGCCAGGAGATAAAGAGAGCCCTCCGCAAAGCCCAGCATTGAGCTGTTTGCGAAAACATGGACCGCGTCCTTCCCCTGCAGCCAAAGGACAGAAGGTCTAGTCTAGGGAGGACAAATAGAGGATAGGAATTGCCTTAACGACAGTCAGGGGACGTGGGCGAGGGAAAGGAAGAGCAGCTGCGTGCTGTGTTCTAACACCAAGGTCTCTTCGATCTCGTCCTGAGGACCACTGTCCCGTTTTCACACGATCAAAACCGTATCTGTTCCACGAAGACTGAAGAATGGCCAGGCTGGCTTTGCTTCCAGGCCCACGCAGAGGGGCCCTAGCGGCCGGTCCCCTTTCCCATTTCCAGCCCTAGGACCCTGGCCTTCCGCATGAGAGGCCGGCTTTAGCTCTGAAGGGTGTCAAGTCTATGCTTGAGGGCTGAAGACTGGCCATGAGAGGGGCCGACAGGACATGGGACCTGAAAGTGTGTCCCGACAGGAGTCCTGGCAGCCAGACTGGAACCCCTGGGGCTTCCAAGAGGCCCGAGAGCTTCCAAGAGGACAGCGTTCATTCGGAGGTGCTGGTGACTAAAAATGGCTGTCACAAGGCTTATTAGTCACACCTCTAAAGACCAAAACGCAAACCGACATGACCCTGCAAGCCCCAGCTGTCAGGAGCAGGGAGGTGACGAAGCCCAGTGCACAGGAAGCGCCCTGCCGAGGGGCTGGCAGGGCAGGCGGACTCCCAGGCTGCAGCCAGAGCCCCCTGCCCAGTGTTTTTAAAAGGCGAGAGAGGAGAGGAAGAGAGTAGTGGTCAGAGGGGAGGCAGATGGCTCCTGGCGAAAGGAAAACCTGCAGTTCCTCTTCTTCCCCTTCTGTCTAAAGCTTCGAGGAATACAAGGGCAAATTTAAACAAGTCCAGGAGCCAAGCAAGGAAGCTGGGAAATGGGAGAGGCGTCTGTGGGCCTTGGCAGGCCTGTAGGGAGGTAAGGACTTCAAAGGCCAGTGGGGAAGATGCTTCCGGAAGATGCTGAGCCCCCACCCCACTCCTCCAGGCTCTGCTCTGACAGGGATTTTGGCACCATGGGAATGTTTCGATTTGCATGTACTGCTTACTGACTCGTGCGTTTCCCTGTCATTTATTTTCTCTGTCCACAATTGTGTGGTAAGGGTGTCTGCAGGGAGGATGCTGGGATTGCATGGCTGTCTGGGATGTGAGATATTCCCAGGAACATGGACAGGGGGTGGGAGAACATACTAGAAAAGACCACAGCAGCCAGTAGCCTGGGGGACTTGGAAGAGCTGTGCTGATGGAAAAGTACAGAGCCTTAGCATGTTTTCCAGATTTGGCACATTTGTTCTAACCTATTCCTTTTGTTCTGATACAATTTTACCTGTCTTTATAACCTTTGAAAAAATATATTAACTGTATTAGTATTTTAGAAATACGAAACATTAAAAAGTTTTCAAAATCACTGAGTTGTACATTTTTTAAATATTTAAAATTTTAAAATTTTTATCAAAGTGATATGTACACATGATTTTTAAAAAATAAGTAACACTAAATGGCTTGTAATGAAAAACAACCCCCCTCCCTCAAGCCCAGAGACAATTTCTTTTTAATTTTTAAAATTGTTTCTGTTCTTAGTTCTCCTGGTGATCACCTCTACATCTCCAAATGATCTGTTTCTTCCACCATTTCTTTTTTTTTTTTTTTTTAAACATGTTCTATTTATTTATTTATTTATTTATTTATTTATTTATTTATTTATTCATTTATCCCCCCCTTGCTGCTTGTGCTCACTGGGTCAGCTAACCACGCCGTGCGGGCGGGCTTGCCTTCACCAGGAGGCCCCGGGAACCGAACCCGGGGCCTCCCATATGGTAAACGGGAGCCCCACTGATCGAGCCACAGCCGCTTCCCCACCATTTCTTGATTTATTGGTTATGTACTTTATTGACTTGGATAGATGAGAACTGAGCTCACTCTGAAATGCTCACCCATCTCTCCTTTCCAATATAGCAAAACCACAATTTTTAGTTCCTCTGGTGGGCAGCTTTGTAACTACATCAGGCATGTATATGTATTATTAGTAATATATAAATATGTTTACATAGGCCTATCTGTATTTATATGTGCTATAGTGCCTTCTTTTCCTGTTTCATCATTTCTCTTACCATGTCTTCATTAACCTCATGATCTCAAAAGAGTTGAAAAACCGTGGTCACATAGAGACGCAAAAAGAAGGAAGACGTAAAACATCTGAGAAGCTGGTGTCCCAGCCCTGGAACACAGCTGCAGTCGAATGAAGGAAACGCAGTCGGCAGCAGATCTGCGCAGGCCCCTTGTGGTGGAATGAATCGTGGACCCCAACAAAAGACAAGTTCTTCATCTCAATCTGCAAACTTGTGGGTGTGAAGCCACAGAAAATGGGCCCTTTTGAAGATGCTGTTTTTAGTTAACGTGCGACCCAGCCGAATCAGGGTGGGCCTTGAGCCAGACTGCTGGAGCCCTGTATAAGCAGAAGAAATCCCCACACAGGGAGTCAGAGAAGCCACCAGGAAGAAGCCAGGAGTCAGCAGGCACAAGGAGATAGCTCACCATCGACGGGAGGCAGAGATACAAGCCAGGGAACCCCAAGAAGGGTGGCAAGCAAGCACTAATACGTTACAAACTTTGGGGAGAAAGCATCATCTCGCCAGTACCTTGATTTTGGACATCTCGCCTCTGAAACCGTGAGCCAATAAATGCTTGTTGTTTAAGCCAACCCATTGTGTGGTATTTGTCACAGCAATCTGGCAAACTAAGACACCCTTCTTGCCTGCATGGACATCTCTTTCATAAGCATCACTCTTCACCAGCACCTAGTTGTTGACTGTTCATTCCCATCCCCTCCAGAAACAATCTTCTCGGGCAATTTCAGCAACCCCTGCAGCAGTTCTGAACTCTGATTTTCTGCTTTTTGCTCTCTTTCATACAGTCATGGATTCAACAAATATTTACTGAGTATACATCTTGTGCTTAGACATTAAGGACACAGGACTGAAGGAGACAGACAGGTCCCTGAACCCTGGGGACTTAAGAGACCAGTGAGGGGACAGCTGATAAATAAATTAACTACATATTGTGGGAGTACCATAAAGGACGTCAACATAGAAAATAATAGAAGACCTTCTCCTCTCTAAAGAGGTGGTGGCATTTAAGTAGAGACCAGAGAATGCAAAGGACCCAGCCCTCCAAAGAGGGGGGTCCAAGAAGAGGAAAGTGAATGTGCAAAGGCCCTGAGGTGGGGGGGGGAGGTGAGCAAGATGTGTTTAAGGAGGCCATACAGCTGGAAATTGGCAGACAAAGGGGAGAATGGTTCAATGTGAGGTTGTGAGAGAGCAAGGTCAGATCACAAAGGGCCTGGTTGGCTGAGAAGGGAGTTTGGATTTTCATCTAAGCACAATAGGAAGGCACCAAAGGAGTTCAGCAGGGAAGTGGCATGACCTAATTTTTGTGCTTTCAGATGTTCTTCCTGGAGTATGGACTGTAGGCATTGATGGGGTTTATATTTCTTAACCAGTGGCCTGTTTACACCCCATCTTTCTTTGGGAGAGGGGTCCTTCTTCATTCTAGAGGTTGTCAGCATCTGTGGCCAGCAAATCATTCATATGTCTGGGAGAAGGAAGGAGCTCAATAGAAGAGCTGTTCAAATCAACACACCTTCTTGGTCACATTTAACGCAGTGACCCTCACAATACAAATTAACAGAAGGTGTACTCAGCGTGGAGTATCATCATCCCAGGGTGAGAGGAGGCTGGCTGGGCAGGAGAAGGCAACAGCCTGATGAGCTCTCTTTCCCTAGGATTTCAACCTGGGAATTGAAAGACTGGAATTACAGCCAAATGCATTACAGTCTGCTATTAACATTTTTTTTTTTATCCCTGAACACTTCCCCGTGTCTCCCCGGCTCCCACAGCAGGAGTTCCGATGTGATATCTGCCAGGATCCACCCCCACTTTCAGGGAGTGGGGTTTGAGGCACTGCCCCTCCACTTTTCAAAGAGTTTCCCCTGGTCATCAGAGAGTGTCTCCTCGGGGTTGGGCTCTGTGAAATCGGGGACTTTCTCTCCCCCCTCCCCAACCCCTCCACTTTGTCCTCTTCTCCTTTATGTTGAGTTATCTGTTCAGAGCAAAGCCTTCTCCCAGAACTGCTTGGATGGGGTCTAGTCTCCCATCAAAGCCACGGAAACTTTCTCGGACCCAGCCAGCAGTGTCTATCAGAACTTTAACTGCTGCAGCTCTTGGGGACGGGCTCTCCCTGTCTCGGAGCTGCAGGGCAGGAAGTGTCACTTGTAAAGGTCCAGCATGGGCTGATGTCAGCCCATGGGGACTGATGGTTACGGTTATCGCTTGTTAATTAGGGCAGGGCTCGAGTCAGCCTGGGACAGACAGTCTGTGTCTCACTCTGGAGTCAGGCCACCTGGGTTCAAACTCTGGCCACACCAGATGGACAGCAGGCAAATTAACTCTGGGACACCCAGTTTTCTCATCTGTAAAATGGGGCAATTAATTGTAGCGTCCTCTCTGTAGGGCTGTTGAGAGGATTAAATAAGATTAAAATACAGGCCAAGCACTTAGTACATGGAAGCATTCAAGGAGGTTCCCTATCATCGTAATCAGTGAAATTCCACCAGATTCTGTAGGAGCTGGGATCTTGGAGGAGATACAGAAGCTGCCAGAGATGCCACAGGGAGCAAAGGGAAGGGGGCAATACCTCGGCCTCTTCCTCCTTCCATCCTCTGATCCTCCTAGTGGACAAACCCACCCAGAAGCCAGAGGTCAACGGAGCTCATAAACCCCGTTCCCCCAGTGCACAGAAAACCAGCAGCAGGACGGGCAGTGACGTGAGGACAGACATCCCTGAACATACCTAGGCGTGCATATGTTCACACAGTATGTGAGGTCTAGGCCGCAAGGTCATAAATACAACACATGGAGAAACGACAGCAAAGCACTTTCTGTAATACATCGTATTTAATCGTCACACACACACCCTACAAAGTAAGAAAACGGAGGCTCGGCAGGATTAATTTATCCGAGGTCACGGAAGCCCTGGCCCCAGAACGGCAACCCAGGAAGACTTACCCCGGAGCCTGCACGTAGCGTCATCACCACGTTGTGAGTGCTGGCTGGAGCTAAGCTTTTGTTTAAACGACGTGCTGTCGTCGCTGTTGCCTTGTGAGGGAAGTGAAGGAACAGGGATCCATTCTTTCAGGACAGCAAACAAACTTGCAGAGGCAAATGGCCCAGGGCCACCGCCCGTCATGCTGTAATTTTTCATCGATATGCACCTTCCCACTTAGAGTTGCTTCCTCAGGCACATTCGATCTGGTAATATAGGAACAGTAAGGAGGGTCAGTCGTCAAAAATCAATCAGTCAATCAATCAATCATCACTTTTGGGAAGAAAAATATTGAATTCTGTTCAGGTAAATGCAGTGTACATACGTTTCATACAGAAATCCAAATCGCCCCCCACGGGGCCCAAAGGCCCCAGGTAAGTCTGGGCAGGGCCTGAGCATTTGGGGAGGCGGCAGCCGGGGAGGGCTGTGGCTGCCCACACCCCCACCCCCGCCCTCCCACCGAGCGCAGGAGCTCGGACCTCAGCTGGGCCTCTCCTTCCTCAGCGTCACGAGGCCAGGGTCTCCAGTAGAGTCAGCAGGTGTTTAAAAGCAGGCAAGTGGGTCAGCAAAATTTGTTTTTTTTCTTTCTTCTTTTCCTTTCATTTTTTTCAGGGAGGGGGTGAAAGTGGGGGGAGGGAAGGAGGAATGAGCGCATCTCTTATTTTTGTAATGAATCACCTGGGCCCCTACTGGCAGGAAGTTCAGACTTTGGCCCCGTTGAGGCCTCCCACTGCTGAATTGTGTAATCACTTACTCAGTCCGAAGCCGGGAATCAGCTTCCAAAACCCAGGTGGAGAAAAATCTGGGAAGGGGAAGACAAGGTCGCAAACTGGTGGTCCCTGGGACAAAGCTGGCCCCACAGATGCGCATTATGTGACATATACGATGTTGGTCCACAGAGGTTATTTTAAAAATCAACGTGTTTGTTATCAGTGTTTAAAAATCAGAAGACCTCAGGATCTCTGGCTTCTCTTGAAAAAGCAAACTCTCTGGCCCCACTGGGCTCACCCTCTGGCAGCTGCCCCCTATGGGTGGCCCCAGGGCTCTGCAGCTCATCAGTCTCCTTATGCTGAATGTGAATCGCCGTTCCTGCCACCCTCTTGCTGTTTTCCTTACGTCGTGCCCACGCCACCCATTTCAGCGACCAGCCTGGTCTCCGTAGGCCTGTGTGTGTGCAATCCGATCTCATTGGTTTTCGACTGCCATTGTTTCTGTCCTTGCCACTTGCCACCAGTGCCACTGGGGAAACTTGGGACGACAAGAGCACTCTACCCTTCCAAAGTTACTTCCCACTCTGCTGCCACAGGCTAGGTAGTTCACTCTCTGCTCCTCGAAAATGCAGTGCCCCTCGCTCCTTGGAGCCTTTGCGCATGCCATTTCCCCTACTTGGTGTGCTTTCCCTATTTTTTCTTTAGCAATGGATTTTGAGCCCCACTCTATTAGTTTTCGACTGCTGCCGTGTTTAATTGCCACATACTCAGTGACTGAAGCAACACAAATCCTCATCGTTTAGTTCTGTAGGTCAGATGTCCAACATGAGCCTCAGAGGGTTAAATCAAGGTGTTGGCAGGGCCGCATGCCCTGCTGTTGTAACACTGAGACCCTCATTTTCTTGTTGATTGTCAGGTAAGAGTTTTGCCCAGTTTGTAGAGGCCCACATTCTCAGCTTGCCCCCTTTCTCCACCTCCCAATAGTGGGTCAAGTCGTTCTTAGGATTTGAATCTCTCCTTCTTCTGTCTCATCTCTTTGACCCAGCCAGGAGTGCGTCTAAGAACTCACGTCATTTTTTAAAAATTGGGCCCAAACAGATAATTTAGGATTTTCTTTCCGTCTCAAGGTCATGCCTTTCCTTAATCACACCCACAAAATCCATTTTGCCACGTTAGTTCACAGCTTCCAGGAGAACAGGGAGTGAACACCTTTGGGGGTCATTTCCTGCCTATCACACTTAGTAGGCCCAATTCAAGTCTTATGTCTTCTAAATAGTCCTACTCAATCCTTTTTCTCCTAAACAACTGTGCTGTGTGACATTGGGAAAGTCACTTGAGCTCTCTGTTTCTCGTTTACAATGGCTGTAGTGGGCATACTGGTGAACATTTACTAGCTGGCTCTCTGGGGTGGGGAAGACTATAGCATTTGCCAATTCCCATGATATAAATACTCTCACATGGTTGATTTCAAGCTAACAACCTGATGTGGAATGAATGTAGAATTGGGGATACATGCACAGTCAGCTCTGGTGAGCTGGTATGAGCCAGCTCCAGGACACCGCTGCTAGTGTGTAAAATGAGGAATCGACTAGTTGATCTGAGTATCGTTGGTGAATCAATGATTTCTCAAAAACTTGAACGCTTCTGATAGCTCTCCATGTGAATATGTCCCTTTCCAGGGCTGGCTGTACTGTCACAATTGTAAAGATTTCAAAGACACTTCTGTAAAGATGAATCAGAGAACTGGTTTCATGAGAAAAGGCTGGAAGAACCTCTGCCTAGTAGGAGATGCAGAGACCTGGATGCCTCTGGGGTCTGTTGGCCTCAATATGATCACAAAGTCCCAAATCCAACCACAAAATAGGCTTGGTTCTAAGAAAACACATGTTTTTTTTTCTACAAAATAATTCAGATGTATAATTATTTTTATTGTGGTTTCTTTGGGTGCATATAATCAAGTAGAGAAATCAACTGAAAAACGCCAGCCTCATAAACAAATGATTAAGATGTTATATATAAAGCATTAATAATTTTCTCCTGCAATGTGTGCATTCATTGTGGTCATTGAATTTCTTGCTTTTAAGTTGACAACTGCATTTATTGAGTGCTTACTGCAAGCAAGGCAGTGTATAAAGACCTTTACAGGTACTAATTCGATTGGCCTTATTATTCCTAACTGGTTGAGTCACCAGTCCAAGCAAGATCATCGGACCGGAAAATGGGGACAACAGGATCCAAATGCATGACATGGTTCCTGTGCGTGAACACAAGCCCTCCTGATGAGCCCGCAGCCAAGATCCAGGGCAGGGTCAATGGGAGGAGCAGGGGCACTACCGTCGAGGGAGCCCTCGGTTTCTGAAAGAATCCGTTCTCATGGGCCCATTGACAGATATTTCTTTATTTGCGGCTGCTGCCGCCTCTACTTATTTAGCTCCAAGAAGAGGGGTTAAGGATAGAGATCTGAATAATCTCAGACTAGACTTGCGGCCCCATCGCCATCTCTAGAGGGCGCCACAGCTTCTGGTCTAAGCCTGCCTGCCTTCCTCTTCCTCCCCTTTCCTCTTTCTAAACGCCCCTCTGCCATCCAGTATCTCTCACACCCTCTAGGTGACATAGGCTTCTGCAAACAATTACTGAGCACCTACTGTGTGCCAGGTGCTAGAGACCCACAGATGACAGACTCACAGTTTCCATCCCAAGGTGTCCCTGGGAGGGCCACTCCAGGTCCTAAGGTCCTAAATACCAAGATGTCACAGGTGTCCTCAGGGTACAGGGCTGCCTCCAACTGCTGGAGGAAGAGAACCTCACCCAGGAGGACCCGTGGGCTGAGTTTAAGGGGAACGAGTAGGCATTCTCCAAGTGCGGGAGATGGGAGAGGGCTCTTCATGGCAGGGGGACCTAGCGTGTAAATAAATGAAGGCAGGAGACAGGTCTGGGCCTGGAGTATAGGGGGAGTTCAGGAAGTGTGGGAATGGCGGGTGGCGGGGTGGGGGGGGGAAGTGGGCGGATAAAGCAAGGGTGGGGAGAGGAGAAAATCAAAGTTGCCAGGGGCCAGATGATCAGGGCCTCCTACATCACACTGGTCAGTCTGGACTTTGTCCTGCAGGCAGCTAGGCACCACCGGGGAGTTTTAAGCCAACCAGTGTCTGGCCCAGTGAAGGCCAGGTTGGGGGGCAGGGCTGCTAGATCGGAGGCTACTGCAAAGGCCCAAGCAGGGATGTTGAGGGTCTGAGCCTCCAGCCTGCAGGAGGCGCAGCTGAGCGGAGAGACGAGACTTCAGAGACATTTGGAGGCACACAATCAGTCCAACCCACTCACAGAGACCCCTGCCCGGTGGTGAGCAAGGCCTGTGAGCCAGAAGAAAACCTGTTCAGTAGATGCAGGCAGGTCAGAGCTGAGAATGAACTTGGAAGCAAAGACAAAATTAAGACAAAATCATCAGTGTCCGGGCCGACTGATAAGCACTGACTGCACAAACAATCACAGGCCTGGCTGCTAAGGGCCAGACCTGGTGACAGCGCACTAATCAATATTCAACAGTGCAGGGCAGAGGGAGCTCAGCAAGGGCCAGAGAACCACAGACCCTTCCATTTTGGGAGAGCATTGCATTTACGAAGGATTCCAGACCTTGATGAACTGTACTGGCAAAATTGGTGAAACTAACTGCATTTTACAGTTGAGAAAACTGAGGCTCGGGGAAGTTGGGTGATTTGCCCAGAGGTACAAAGCTGGGAGGAGAGGGAGTGAGAAGTAAACCTGATCTCTGGAGACCAAGTTTAACTCCTGACCACACTGTCCTGGCTCCCCCTTCTCAAATTCTGCCGCTTGGGTCTTCTGTTCCGTGTGCTCAAACGTGTGATCGTTTTCTAAGTAGATCAGAGGACGGGGTGGCTTAACCCTTGAGGCCTCTGCTCTGAGGCAGGAGCTGTTCTCAGCACTTTATGTGCTGTGCACTGACCTAACCAGGTTTGTCCATTCAGCAGCTGTCAGGTCTTTTGGAAATAATAGGGGCTCCTGTTAATGAGATGGAAGGTAGGGGAGATGTCTTCTCCCTCACAACCTTCCTGCCTGGTGGGGTTTCAGTAAAGGTAGTGCTGCCGCACATTCAAAGAGACATCAAGTCACTCATGAGGGCTGTCCCTGCAAGTCCCCACTTGCTACCATTTGACACATTCCGACACGTGTGTTGCAGGAAAAGGTCACTTTGAATCAGAGCTCAATGGCAGGGTCAGCTGGCCTTCAGGTTAGACCAGGAGTCTGAGGCAAGACCAGAGGTCTGGACCTAGAATTTTACTCTGAAGGTGCTGGGCTGCCAGCTTTGCTAGATTCTTCTATTTTGTTATGCTAAGGCAAATGCACCTGAGCAGGCATTTTAATCAGCCAACTATCTTGAACATCACTCATTTCACCCACAAAAATTTATTTCTAAGCTCCCTTAGGCTACTTGACTGGGCCCCTGGTGCAGCTTTAGATCATAATCTCCGCAGCCCCTGCCTAGACACCTAGAGGGTGGGATGTTAGACAAAAGCTGTTGCACGCATGGCTCCAAGGACTGTGCCCTTTACAGACCCTACCCCATTTAATTGTCATAACATTCCCATGAAGTACATACCAAAATTGCCCTCGTGTCACAGATGAGGAAACTGAGGCCTGGAGAAGTTAGAGGCTGCTTCTCTAGCTGGAGTGTGAGGGCTTTAGGCAGAGATCGTGGGTGTGGTCTGTCTTTCCACCTCCACCCACATGCCCAGTGCTGAGCACAGGTGAACACTTGTTGGTGGCAGATCACAGTCCCCATGAGGGCAATTGAGTTTTACGGAGCAGCCTGAGATTGGAGTGCGCCGCTAAGCTGGAGTGTTAGCTGAGAGCAATTCTGCATTGATTAAGTGAACCCATTTTGTATTCGTATTCTCCAGATTCCTGTGTCCTGCCTGGCTTAGAGCTGGCCTCTGCAAGGACTCGGTTTCATAGGTGTGCACAGATTTGCCTGTTTGAGCTTCTTCCCACAACAGAAACAGGAGTCTCTCTGAGGCAATATATTCCCCTAAAAGGAGCGGCTAAAAGCATGGTTCAGGGAGAGGAATCACATGGCTCTGTGTGTTTGTATTCTTGTTATTGTTTCCATTCTTGTCAAACTCCTTTCATAAAAACTTGCTCCACTGATTATCATGCCAATATGGAGGAAAAGGTATAGTTTCAACAATACATTAGAAACAAACCAAGCAATAGAACGGGAAAAGGGAAGAGGATAAATGAATACAAATCAAGTACCTATTGTGTGCCAGGCACTGTCCCCTATATCACCTCATCTAATCCACACGAAAACATAATCAAGCCAGGCTCAGAGAGGTTGGGCATCTTGCCCAAGATCACACAGCAAGTAAATGGCTATGCCATTGGCTCTGTCTGATGTTAAACCCTTTTTTCACCATGCTGCAGAACAGGCAAGCAAGTGTGCTTAGAGATGAGTTCAATGCTGGGCAATGTCTAGAAGTTTATCTTACAGAGGTTCTCAGAGGTCTGCCTTCCCCAAAAGTGAAAAAGGCTTTTGAAAATATCACAGCACACTCTTTATTCAGACAGCCGACAAGTCTAGACAGAAAGGGAGACCCAAATCTCAAGTTCCCTCCTCTTTCAGATTTTCTAATACAATGAAAGGAAGCGGGTGGAATCTTCCCAACATGCAAAACATATGCAGAATCTTATTCAATAGTGTTTAATAAATCAAAGATGCACTTAGAACAAGAAGCATCACAGAGTCCAGGTGATAACTCTTTGTGAAGCTGGAGATCCAAGGAGGTGGATTTGTGTTTCTGTACAACTGATTGATGGGATAGGAGAGACTGGGAAAAGAAAATACAATTGCTGCCATAGATAACCAGTGAACAGAGGAAATTTAAAATGCAAGAAGGAAGATTGAAACCCCACAGAAAGATTAAAGAAAGAAAAGAAGTACAAATGGGCCGATCAATTACTGTGTGAAGATCCTGAGGTGGTGTTTAATTCATATTGGGCTAAGCTGTGTTTGGAAACTGCACAGTTGCATCTCGTCGGAGGTTCTTCTATCTTTCCAAACCTCAGAGACCACAGGAGCCAGAACCAATGACAAAAGGCTGGGGTCCACTGTGCTAAGAGAAGGCACCTCTGAATTAGGAGTCTATGGCTCGGCTGTAAGCCCTTGTCAAAGAGAGATCTCTGTCTTCTGGCTGCCCAGTGTTCTTTCACGCTTCCCTCTATCCCTCCTTTCCATCCTTTCCCCCATTCTGCCATCCATCACCCATCAATCCATCTATCCAACACATTTTTAAGGACACTAACCCCATCCCAGGCCCTGTGGTAGGTGATAAGGATTCAACAGGGTACACAACAAACAAGGTCCCTGGCGTTATGAAGAACAGTGAGTGATAATGAGTCTGGAGTCCAAACAGAGGCCAGAGCAAGCAGAGTTTCAACAACCATCTGAGGTTTTATTCTAAGGAAGTGCAACGGGGAGATATTGAAGTTTCAAATATGTGCATGACATCATCTGATTTGATTTGTATAAGATAAACTCTCCAGAATGGTGATGAATGGATATATCACGAGGCAGGGATGGAAGCAAGAGGAACAGGCTGGGGTGACTGCGGGAGATGCTGTGGCTTGCACTGGGGTAGGGACAGGAGAGGTGGAAGGTGGTGGAAGGATCTGAGATGCTTTCTGGGGGTGGATACATGCCAATGATTTGAGTCTGGGGCAGGGGAGGAAAGGGAGACACTGATGATGATTTCCAGGTTTCCAATATGAAAAGCCACGTGTATGCTGGTGCCATTTTATCAGATGGAGAGGACTGGAAGAGGCTATTCATTCCTTCTCTCATCTAGTTGGCATTTCTTGGGCACCTGCTACATGCTGGAGACCGAACATCTGCTTCTGAGAAAAGGATGAGGGCTTGTATCACGGGTTCATCCAGACTCCTGGCTCAGCCTCTGGCCATGTTGAGGAGTCCCGTGGAATTCAGGATTGTCCGTGTGTCGGCAAGGTTCTCTCTCCTGTTTACCAAACTCCACCTGTGCTCACCAGATCATAAGGTTTTTGAAAACTCAAAATTGATCTGGAATTGACCACAGGAAAAATAGATTTTTCCTGTAAAACTGACTTATGTAGGATGTAACTCATGTCAGATGATCAGGTTTTCCTTTTATCTTTGACCAGTGGGAAGATGAGCTGTAAATGTGCAGTTCAGCTTAACATCCTTGTAGTTTATGGGGTTTGTTACCTCATATTCATCACTCGTACTCACCACCTGCTACATCTGCTCCATGGGCCTGCATCAGCCTGGCCACGTCTGTGGCTCCTGCCGCATCTGATGGGTCCAAAGGGGTGCTGGGGCTATCCATCTAAAATGTGACTGCATGGCAATGCCCAGCACACAGAAGGCACCCAAAAAATACTTGTGGGATGACTGACTGAATGATCTTTAGAAGGAAGCCCTGATGATTCCCCAGGGTTGGGACGGGGAGTTGGGGTGGCGTGTAACTTCTGGGTCTACACTTGCATCAGTCCAGGGCCCCCTCACAATGCTTTCCACGTGAACAGCACCTGCTTCAGTTGTGCAATTCTTGGACCGCTTCTGATTCACCTTCTCCTAGAGCATTGGTCAGCAAATTACGGCCCGCTGGCCACATTCAGCCTGCTTCCTGTTTCTGCACACAGCTTTATTGGAACAGAGCCACACATAAGCATTGTCTTTGGCGGTTTTTGCTCCAATGGCAAGGTCAAGTAGCTGCAATAGAAAAACTATGGCCTGAAAAAAACTAAAATATTTACTCTCTGGCCCTTTGCAGAACAAGTTTGCTGAGGGTTGCCTTAGTGAGATCAAATGAGAGATAAGGGTTTCCTCCAAGAAGGCCGTCATTCCTTCCCCACGTTGGAGAGTAGACTCATTGAGCATCAGGCCCTTTCACTCTGAGGGTTCAGGGGCTCAGCAGGTGCCATCCCTGCAAGACTTTACTGACATTCAAGCCAGTGTGTTTTGCAAAGTTCCCCTGTGAGCCAGTGCTGCACTTAGCAGGAAGATGACTTTCACTGGAGAAGAAACAAACAAGTAAACATGATACAGTTCTGTTCAGGCCCAACAGCTGGTTGCTGCATAAACACAATCCCTAACCAGGACATCAAAGGGTGGTACCTGGAAAGGGCATTGTGAGGAAACTCTTCTTAGGGTAGAAAAATCAGTCCACTAGAGAACTAGACTCCCCAGGCCTCCCAATGGCCAGACAGGGTCTCCCTTCAGCAGCAGGTAACCCAACACGTGGGAAAATGTCCCCCAGAGTGCCAGAAAGAATAGACCACCTTGATAACATCTGAACCCCCCACTAGGATGAGGGCGAAAGCTCTGCATTTGGATTGAAAACAAAACAGTGATGCCAGGTATGTCTGTTCCAACTCCTCAGATAAAGACCTATGACAGGATAAACGAGCCCTTCTGTCTTTCTAAATTAAAAGGATTAAGTATCTTTTGAGAATTTTTTCCTTTAGGGTTAAGAGCAGAAATACATTCAATTTCACATTCTTATGATAATAAAACTTTAGAGAAATAAGAGACAATATGTGGGAAGTCTTGGTTAGAATGAGCAAAATTGTTCACTTTTTGATTGAAATAAAAGGAAGATTACATGTCAGGAAAAATAATCTGGATTAAAAAGATAAACAGCAAACTCACCAGGTCACTTCCTGTTACCACAGGAAGAAAAGCTTCTAGTTTGTTTTCTGCGATTCTCCACACAGTCAGAAGGTCACAAGTTCACACGAGTCAGTGCAGGAAAAAAATGACACCTAGTTCCCACGAATGGCATAGTAATTTGACTTGCCTGAAATTTTCCGTATCTACTTTTTTTAATTTTAAAAAATATTTCTTTTTAAAGAGCTGAGCATCTATATCCACTGATAGCGATGCAATACCTATAGTTTATGACGTCTTGAAAGAAAACAAATGCTTTTAAGAAAAATGAGCTGTATTTTAAATTTATCTAAATTTACTTTCAGTCAGTAGTCCAGTAACATTCTCTTCCTAATACAATACTCCCTCTCTATAAAACTGTTCCTGGGAGCCAGACAGTTTAGGTAATGAGGGAATTAAGAGAGCAACTGCTTGCATTTTGAACCAGGCTAAATAGACAACTTTTTGCTTCCCTCTTAATGTGCTAATAATTGTGTCTTTAAAAAATATGCAATTCTTAAAAGTACCATTTCTGGTTTCTTTATTATCTGTAGCCTTTGGAAACTAATCATATGAAACTACAAAATTAGCAAATGTCTTGAAATCTGTATATAAAACATAAACTACCTTTAATTTCAAAATCTCATTTATTAGTGTACCATTTAATCTTTAATTAAAAACAAAACAAAACATGGCAGTTCCAAAGATAGTCTTATACCATTCTTTAAAAAAGAAACCGGTTCCTCTTAACTTTATACCCACCCTCGCCCCCCAGTCTCAAAACACATTATCTAATTGTCTTGGTCATGGACATTTCCAAGCTGAGATTTTATCTGGTTATCGGAAAACCCCTGCTTTCCTTTGTTGAAGAAGTTTGGTCCTGCTGATGTTGGTGAATCCCTTCCAATAGTCTTCATTGTCATCTTGGCTTCTGGAGGCATTTCCTCTGGCTCACTAGCGTCGCCTTCATTAAAAGCTGCTGCTACTGAAAGGGTTTTTGGAGCAAGCGTTGGAACCGTTTCTTTAGGCTTACTTGATCCAAGTTTGATGGAGTTGGCTGATGCGTTCTTTGTCGTTTGACTGTGGACGGCAAATCCAAGCTTGGAGATTGTTGTAGGCTTTGTTGGGAGGTCTCCAGCTTGGACTGGAACGTTCCCTCCGCTACTCGGGCGCCTCCAGCCGGCCGCCGCTCCTCCGCCTGTCCTCTCCCGCCTTCCCGGCCGCCATGCTCCCGCGGCGACCTCGGCTGGCCGCGCCCAGGGCGACACGCCCCGCCCAGCAATCCTCGAGGTTTGGGGCCAGCCCCGCATCGACTTTTTACTGCCGTGCAGATGCTGTGAGGACGCGCGCTTCGAATCTGGAACGCAGCCAGCGGCTCGTGTGCTTTCCTCTCCCTTGCTCTTTGATCGCAGTAACCACCACAAGTCCCTTCAGCACCACGCCAGTGGCTGCTTGGCCACCGTCGCCGCCTCCCAGTCAGTCCAGGTTCACTCCCACTCATGGGGTTTTCTGTTGTGCCCCGCTGAATCATTCTTTTTAGTACTGATCACCAACTACAATTGTTTAGTTTTTTTGTTGTTGTTGTTTTTAGGAATTACCAGGGATTGAACCCAACACCTCTTACATGGGAAGCAGGCTCTCAACCACTGAGCTACATCCGCTCTCCCAAAATTGTTTAGTTTTTCATCAACCTCCCTGTCTCCCCACCCTCCAGAATGTGTCCTGCTCAAGGGGAAAGCTCCTATCTGCCTCCTTTATCCCTGCATGGCCGATGCCCAGCTCACAACAGACCCTCAGTGAATATTCGATGAATATTAAAGTAGGGTTCGTGAATAAGTTGAAGTGTGTTTAAAATGTCACAAATGCTTTTTGTTTTTCGCATCCAGTGTTTCTTTTCATGTTGAGTTGTCTGTGCTATCTAAGGCATCTGGGTTCTAAAAGGTCCAACTGTCACTTTAATAAGTTTGGTCATTCATTTGTTCATTCATTCCACATATATTTACTGAGCACTTTTCATAGGCCAGGCAAGTGCTACATGTCAGGGATTCAATGATAAGCAAAACTGCCTGCCCCATGGAGAGTCCAGTCTGGTGGGGTCAGTGGGGTACAACTATGTATGAAATAGCAACCCAGGCATGTAATTATGACTTTGATACGTGCTACGGAGGCAGAAGTTCATGCAGGCCTTCTGAGGAAGTAATGTTTGGGTTGAGATTAGAAAGATGCAGTATCTAGATGAGTTAACTGAATTTATTTGCTCAAGAGTGATTAGGGGGAAGCAGCTGTGGCTCAATCAGTAGGGCTCCCGTTCACCATATGGGAGGCCCTGGGTTCGGTTCCCGGGGCCTCCTGGTGAAGGCAAGCCCGCCCGCACGGCGTGGTTGGCTGACCCGGCGAGCACAAGCAGCAAGGGGGGGAGGAATGAATAAATAAATAAAATCTTTAAAAAAAAAAAAAAAAAAAAAAAGAGTGATTAGGGTTAGAATTAGGTTTAGGGGAAAGACAGGGCAAGGTTAGAAACAAGCTTTCCAGCAAAAGGGCCTAGTATGTGCATGTGTCATAGGGGTCACTAGGGGTGAAATGAAGAGAAAGGAAGGAGAAGAAACAAAATAAATGGAGCAAGGAAGGCAAATTGGGAGTTATTTAGATGGCAAACCCTTCAAAAGCTCACCTGGGGGCTGGGGTCTTCTCCTGGGCTGGTTGCTGTGGGGCCCTCCTACAGCAGCGACCTGGTTTGCAAAGGGAGAAGCAGCCTCCGAGCAGTCTGAATGGGTGTGCCGAGAAGGGATGGCAGGTGGGGACAGGGTGAGCAGGTGGCATGGGGGTGAGTCATGTGGCTCAGGCTGTGGCAGGGTTTCAGTCCTTGGACTGAGGACCCAGGCCTAGGGGAGGCGTGAAGCCCTCGCGTGGATTGCGGGAGGCAGTCAGGTGTTTACAGGAGCCCAG
Source organism: Tolypeutes matacus (assembly GCA_026826555.1). Taxonomy (NCBI): domain Eukaryota; kingdom Metazoa; phylum Chordata; class Mammalia; order Cingulata; family Chlamyphoridae; genus Tolypeutes; species Tolypeutes matacus. The sequence continues at coordinate 6,467,004 of JAKSZT010053836.1, forward strand.
GTTGATCCTATAAAGAGAACTATTGTGTCCAGGAGCACCCTCATTTCGTGGGTAACTGCTGCCTTATATAGCACTACCTGCAACTCGTGTGCCTAGAAAAGGGGCATAGGAAACAATTGTCCCGAAACATAAGCATCCTGGTTTTTGTTTTGTTCTGTTTTTTTGATCAAAGAAAGACTCCAATGAAGGGGGAGTGGGGGAGGGATTAAAACCTTACGTAATGAGATTTAAAAGAAAACCTCTGAAGCCAACGGGCAGCTACCGGCAACGCTTCAAAGGACCCAGAATCAATGTTTGTCAATAGCAGTTTTGCATCCTTTAATTTACCTTTCATGAATCTGAAGTGGAATGTTATTAGGAGCTCACCCGGGCCTTCATCCTGACTAAGAGTTGATGAATCAGGGCTGCTCGGGCAACATTCGGCCTGAATCACCAGTGGCAGGAGCCTGTGGCCGAAGCCTCATCTGGTCCAGTCCTTTCATCTTTGGAATCCGTGGGATGTGGTTGAGGTGCTACCTTCACCATGGGGCCTTCTGCACTGAAAACTCAGTCGTCACCCTCCCATACCACCCCCCACCATGTGCACCCAGGAGCACACTTTCTTTGCAGGCATTCCACCCCAAGCAAAGAAAACACCCCATGATTCAGCCCTGCCCCAAAGTTACCATTTGTTTAATCAAGATAGTTGGTTTGCAAAACATTAAACATTAAACAATATTTGATGCCGAGTTAATAATTTGCATCCTCTTCATTTGTTCCTGAATCATTGGAGACTGACCCCCCCCTCCCAAAGGCATAGACAACAAAAGAAACTGTATTTAGAGCAAAACACAAGTCCTTAAAGTGCAAAGGCGTTTGCCAGAATGTCTGATCTCCGTGTTCTGCTTCTAATGGTTCTGATGGGAAAGGCTGCCTTGGGGGTAAGTATTCTTTTCAAATATCTATAGTTGGGAGACTCTGAGGTTATTTAGGAGGACTGAAGCAGCTGGGCCAGGAGTAGTGCTCCACTTCAGTTGTGAGAGGTTGATGTCGCCAGGTCGAATGTGTCCTGATTTCAAGAGCTTATGCCTTGTAAAGTGGGCAGCTGTTGAGCAGCCAATTCCGTAGAGACCTGGAGCTGAGTGGAACTCTCTGGGAGCACAGCCTCCAAGAATGCATTCCAACAAAGGGGCTAGGGTGACCAATCTGCTAAGGTAGTGTGTTGTAATCAGCTGTGGACCAGAGACCCCTTTGAGAAGCTGTTTGTTGAAAAATGCACCTGTGTACACATGCTGACACGCACACCCAGCTCTCCAGCCACTTCCGGTGGGCACTAGGTAAGAACCCTGTGCTTTGGCCCTAGAGAGGAAACCTGCTGGCTGCAAATGACCCAGGCCATTTTGCTTAAATGGATCAGATTTAGGGAAATGCGTTGTAGTTGGTACTTTTCCTTCTTCATCTTTCACATGCTCACAATAGATGGGGCCGGAGGGGGAAGAGGCACCAAAGAGTCTCAAATGGGACCCCAAGACCCTCTGGGATCTGCCAATTTGTTGGCTCCTGCCATGTGCCTTTGTGGTCCAAGAGTTTCTGCTGGATCTCTGGGGGCATGTGAGAGACAGTCTTAAACAGAAATAGAGCTTCCTGGAAGTTCCAATCAGGATGTGGTCTGAGGAATGGGTATGGGCTATGGAGCCAGGGCTTGAATGTTAGCTTTGCCGTGTTCTGGTTGCGGAATGTTGGACAACTAACATCATCTCAGCCTCAGTTTCCACTTCTATAACAGAAGCGGTAATCTCTCACAGAAGGAGGGTCCTTATGAAACAAGGTAATGCCTGTGGATTTCAATAAATGTCTTCCTTTAAAATTTCCAGAATGAACACAACTGCTCTGTAAAAATCAGAGACTGTGCCCCTTTGTGGGGGATGGAGTGGTAGAGGGCAGGCAGAGGATGAGAACTGAAATCACATTCAGAATCTCTTTATCTTCTTAAGTACCTTTGCATTTTATTTACTGTTTTACTCCATAGAGCTTGCAGGAAGCAGATTAGATTCCAGGTTTTCTGATTAGCATGTTTTTAAAACAACAGCTTCTCCTCCCCTTTTCGTTAACTCAAACACCTACCTTAGCCCCATATTAAGCTGCCAAGTGACTCACTTCCGAAAGGGTTTTCTTTTCAAGTTATGACTTGTGTGTGTGCAGTGGCTGCAATTACAGATTATTATCAAGCCCTCTACCTCATTTGATTGCTTGTTGGATGTCTGGGCCGAGGCACAGCAAAAATACCACAGGTCTAGAGAGAAGCTGCAGAAATTATCAGAGGCCCACGAGGGGCCCAGAGAAAGTACCAGTCGGAAAGAATTAGATCCTAAAGTTTGTAGGTAAGGAGAAGAGCTGCACGCAGTCTGTTTGAAGTTCACAAAAAGATAATGGTCCCGAAAAATCCCTTTTTTGCAAGCCCCAGTGAATTTTTAGGGTTAGCAATGAAATTATAAGTTAATAATGGATGAAACAGAAAATATGAGTGGTAGCCTTCAGGCTATGAGCTTAATCAATTCCAAAGAGAGGATTCAGGGCTTTGGAATGTTTTCTTACCCTGATGTGGACCAGACAAGTGGTCGGCAAGGTGGGTTGCTTTCCACAGGCCTGTGTAGAAATACAGGGGAGAGGGGCCAATTAGCTGCTTCAGAGAGTTTGAGGCATTATCTGGTGGGAAGGAGCCCTGCAGCCAGGTGGGCTGGGCAGCCTCTCCCACCCCCTGTAGCTAAACACACTAACCAAGTGCAACCATAGATGAAGAGTCCGTGTGCCCGGGCCTGGGCCGAGGGCTTGCATGGATCAGCTCATTCCCCGGAGGACCCCAAGAAGTAGGTTCTGTCATTGTTCCCATTTTACAGATGAGGAGCTGAACCACAGAGAGGGTACGTAACTCAGCCCTGAGTCCCGCGGCTGGGAAGGGGCAGAGCTGAGCTCTAGATCGTGGGCTGGTGTCCATCCAGGCAAGGTCTCCTCCTCCGGAGCCCTGGCCAGTGATGAGATTTCTTCAGTCCACAAAGCTGCAGGGTCCTGGCCCTCCGCATGGCAACAAGGAGCCTCTTTGCCGGGTGGATCATCATGGATGCCACAGGCCACAGCAACTTTCCAGAAAACCAAGATCTGTGTTCTCCACCCACTAGAAAGATGCCTGTATATTCTCCCATGAATTCAGACCACACAGGAACATTACGATGACTTCCTCTGGGGATCATCTGTAACTTAGATTTTTGTTTCAATATCTACTTTATTTCAACATGCAAACAGATATGGGTCAAGTATCACTGCCATGAACTCCAGGGTATAGCCTTCACAGCCTTCCGGTTCTGTTCCTTACCTATGGTTTTAGAGCACCTGCCGTGTGTCAGAAACTCTGCCCTGAATATGCATTAGCCTTGCCTGGGCCTTGTAATGGTCAATGAAATAAGCCCAGAGATGTTAAACCAACTTTCTCAAGGTCACACAGCAGTAAGAGGTCAAGCCAGAGTTTATCCAGGTCTGTCCTACTCCAGAGTTTGCCTTGTCTATTTAGGAGGGTGGTTCAACTGTGAAAGACTCTGACTGCCTCCAGGGGTTAGAAATCCCTCCTTGCTGCAGTTCTTAAAGTGATTTAGGGTGCCTCTGGGCTTGCTGGATTGGAATTTGACCTCTTCCACAATCCGAAGGAGACAGTGCTCATCTGATCTGCCCTGGCTTATCTCAGCCCATCCCCCGAGAGTGGGGAAGACAATAGCTTCTCCTCTCCCAGAAAGGGGACTTAAAATTAAAATGCTTGTTTCCTTGAATTTCTGGGCTTTTTAAACCACAGAGCTTAAACCCCAGGACTCTAAAATCATCTCCGGAGAAAAGCCTCAAAATATTTGCATAAACCAGAAGTTGCAAGTTGACAGCATGAGGATATACTCTGCCCACAGCCAAGTTTTATTTGGCAGGTAGAAGGTCAGCTTGAAGAATATTTTAATTTTCTTTTACTTGCTTGGCGACATTCAAAAATCAGAACCTTTCACATAAAACAGATTTCTAGCTTCTCTTGAGCATTAGACATTCTAGTAACACAGGGCTTGCATTTGTGCAAGTGCAAGGCACCTTCCCAGGGGCGAAGCAGTAACTGCTATCGTTATTAGAAGAGGCATAAACCATCCAGCTGCCACAGTCCCCGCCCCTCCCTACTGCTGACACCCTTTCTGCTTGACTGATGTAGGTTAGCTGCCTGTTGCACCTTGGAGAGAGAGAGAAAGAGAGAATGTGTGTGTGTGTGGAACTTGGAGCACTGGACCAAGTACCTGGCAAGTACCTGGGCTCAAAATCCTGATTAATTCAAACATTGTGAATCTGCCCGGCCTCCAGGACCAAAAAAGGCCTGTGATGAGAAGATCCGAGTTACCCTTTACAAAGCCTCGATGCTTCAGAACATCAGGGTCTCTTTCGGGCCTAGGAGAGCGAGGAGAGACACCTCCCTGTTGTTTAATCTGCACAGTCTTACGGAGGGATTGAATATCACTGCAACTTCTTACAGATTTTTTTTTAACTGATCCTAAGCATGAGTCCAACTCATTAGCTTTGGCAGTGTACAATGGTATTCAGGGAAACCAGGTCGCATGTGTATATAGGCATGGGTATATTTATATTTTAAATTCATTAGGGTTTCCTAAATGCAAAAGCAATTCTGCTGTCAGAGAAACAGCATGCAGAATATTCGGCAGCCGGGATTTTAAATAAAACATGCTTTTTCTTCATAATTAATATAACAAGGTTTCCTGGCTTAGGACTTGGCAAAGATCCCAGGAAAAATGGTGGGAGGAGGGGGGTGGTGTGACTGACGTGGCTGTGACCTGACCAACAAGTTCCAGGAAGGGTTTGTGCTGAGCAAGCTCTCCTCAATCAGAACCTCCCTCGGTGGCTCACTCAGTGATTTGCGGTGGGGGTGGGGGACCCAAGCTCACTCACAACCGTGGTTTGTAGTAACACCAACAAGGGCAGTAACAGTAGCATCCATTTATTAAGTCTTTACCGCAGGCCAGGTACTGTGTGCTTTCTGTTTGTGATCTCATTTAAGCCTCCCTCCCACCCTATGAGGTAAGGACTATGGTCACTCTCATTTTATAAATAAGAAACTATCTATAAACTGCTAGAGACCCAAGATCATACTTGTGGGAGGTAACAGAACTGAGATTCGAACCCAGGTCTGCCCAACGCCAAGTTCCATGTGCATAACCACTGGGCTGAAAGTCCACTTGCTGGGCACTGCCAAGTGAAACTCTTCACTGTGACACCAAAGATGTTGTCCTGGACAGCGGCCGCAGATGCCAGCTTCCGGCAGCAGATAAAGGATGAGCAGCCTCACACCTGGAGGCTCTTTGAATAGACCCCGATGTTTCTCGTTCTAACACCAAAAGGATCGCACCTTGCCAAATGGATAACGAATTAGTTCAGTATTTTCAAGTCCTAAGTAGATCCATCTTTAGAAATTTTACCAAAGCCTGAACTATTTACTTAATCCTTTTGTTAAACCAACCCATGTTTCTTCTACTTAAATAAATTCATTTTTAAAGGACGTACTATAAATGGCAAATCAAGGAAAGCAAAATGATGTCATTGAATTCTAGCTGGCAGCTGTTTGTCATGCTACAACTCTGTACCTGAAGGCTGTTTCTCTTTATTAGAGACTCATCAGCACTACCCTGAGTCTTGCCCTGTGATGGGACTGGAAGGGTTGAAAGTGATGTGAGAAAGAAATAACCTTCTCACACTGGGTTTCATGTTATTTTATGCCCTGGCTCGACACCTCCCCAAAGTCACCTCCACTAGGTACCACCAGGAGTTCATGTTCCACACCATGGAAAGGACAGACGTGCAGATAGCCTTAGTTCTGGAGTTGGCTCAGGGCAGGGGCGGTTTCTTTTCTGACCCCCTGGACTGAATGCATGGTGGGCATCGGACACAGCCCATTCTTTGGGTTTCTATCTTCATTTGCCTTTTCAAAGGGCTTCCAAGTGCATCATCACATTCAGAAATGAGTATTTGTTTTTCTCTAATCTCCTTGTCCTGGTCTCACTCCCTAGCCTTCAGCAATCCCCAACCCCTTACCCAGTCAGTTTGGCCCAAGCCCCTGAGATGATGAATTTGTATAGATATCTGTCACCAAGTGCTGCCCTGAAGATTAATCCAATGCAAGTGCCACACTTCTCCTGAGAAGCCAAATCCCCTGAGAAGCCAAATCCCCTGGAATAAAACATCACATTTACTTTTACAATTGGGGAAACTGAGGCACAGAGAGATTCAGCAACTTGAACTTGAGGGAAGACAGGCCTGCAAGTCTCCTTGGCCAGGAGCTTCATGCCTAAGAGATATAACCCAAGTGTGGTGAGAGCAGTCCCCTGGATGCTGGTTGAAAATGCATGTTTTGGACCCATCCCAGAGCTACCAAGGAGGCACAACCTCTGCAGGTAGGGCCCGGGGAATCAGAATTTCTATCAAGCTCTCCAGAGGATCTTTATGTATTGTGTTTGAGAACCACTGCATTAAAAATGGAACTTTCCCAGGTCTGCAGACAGGACTCTTCTCTCTGGCCACCTGCCCCTGCCCAGCTCCACCTGACTCTGCCCTGGGAAGCTGCAGCCCAGTCCTCAGTTAGCTGGCAGGAGGCAGAGAGGGCCAGCTCTGAGCTTGACATCAGGGAAGCTGCACCCATTCCCTCTGAGCCAGGTACAGGGGGTTGCACTCCCAGCCAGGGGGTGCAGATTTGAGTCCCTCCCCTGCCCCTGCACTTGCATCCTTACACAAGCCACTCCACCCTGCCGGGCCTCAGTTTTCTCCACTGTAGATGAAGGATTTAGGCCAGCAACTTTGCACAATGCCTCCTGGCCTGTCACTGTGCTCCTGTGAACAGCTGCACCCACGCTTCCGACAAGGAAACCACCCACAAGGACTGCTGGCCAGTGCTTTCTCCTTTGCCCTCCAAATTTTCCCATCACAGCTTTCCCTTCCTTGCCCGAAGCTTCAGATTAAAGCAAATCCACAGTGTACCCACCAATCCCGAGGCAGCATTGAGCCGCTTGTGCATAAAAGCAGGAAGGGCAAGATTCCTAGTGACAAAAGGACTCAGTGACTTTGCACAGCTGCTCTCGTGGGCTAGCTCTTGCTCACAGCAGAAGCTGGGGTGGGAGGATGGCACCAGGAAGGATTTGGGCAGATGACCGGGTGCTGGCTGCCCTGCCCTCTGCCACCTCCGCCACTCTGCCTGGCCAGGAGCACCTTGTCCAGCAGTCGGGCCTGGCCCTGCTGAGCACTGTACACCTGGCCCTGATCCACCTTCGAAGAGCCATACCTGGCTGTGGTGCAGAGTTCTCTCCTGCCCAGCTGGCCTCAGGAGTAACGCCATCCTTCCCTGATGCGACAGCCCAGATGCATGGTAGCATACCTAAGAGAAAGGCATTGTCGGGATTGGGTCCCAAACTATCAATTACCAGGTGGAAGATTTTTCTGCGGCTGATACCAAGATGAGCCTCTGGTCCCAAAGGACAAGTCTGGCCCCACGTCCTCCACCTCCAGACCCCCTGAGAATAATGGAAGAGAATTTCTCCTGTCAGCTACTTCCTGGGGCACAGCACCTGAGACTTTCAGCCTCTGCCATTTTGTTTTCTAGAAGGTTTGGAATTCTGAAATGTAGGGGAAGCACCTGAGTTGAATGAATCACTGGATTCAAGGTAGAACCCAATAGATGAGAACTTGGTGCCCCCCACCCCCAAGGAGTTTCCATTGTAAATCAGCAAGACCCTAACCTGGGTCTCTTTGCTCTCTGTCCTTCCCTGCCTTCCCCACGGTATCGATTTCTCAAGACTCATGACAAGTCACCATGAACTTGGTGGTTGAAGACAACAGAAATGTACTCACACAGCTCTGGAGGCCAGAGGTCTGAAGTCAAAGCGTGGGCAGGCCACGCTCCCTCTGGAGCCAGGAGGGAAGACCCCGTTCCCTGCCCCATCCAGCTGCTGGTGCCTCCAGGTTTCTCGGCTTGCGGCAGCGTCACTCCAGTCTCTGCCTCTCTCTGCCCACGGCCTCCCTTGTCTGTGTGTGTAATCTCCTTCCGTCTCACTTAGAAGGACACTTGTGATTAGTTACGGTGCTTCCAGATCACCTAGGATGACTTCCTCCTGAGCTCCATAACTTCATTACATCTGCAAAGACTTCTTCCAAATAAGGTCCATTTCCAGATTCCAGAGATAGGACATGGACAGATCTTTTGGGGGCCACCATTCAAGCCCCTCTACCTGTGACCCAGCCTCATCCTAGGAGTCACCCAGGCCTTGAGACATGCTGACCGGTGACTGGGGGCAGGGGGGTGTTCAGCCTTCCAAGGCCCTGCTCCTAACCTCGGGAGGGCCAGCTGAGCTACAGTTCCACCGAGAAGGGCCAAGTGTGGAGTGGATGGGCAGCACCTGGATCTAAAGTGTTCTCTCTGCTCTATTGCAAGGCACCCACCTGTCTCTGTGTACGAAACAGCCGGTTTGCTCCATCTGAGAGGAGCTGGGTGGATTGTGACCGTGAGCTGCTTTAGCCTGTTGAGAACTTGGAACTGAGGGGATGGAAGAAGTGGGCTTGCATGTTTTTTTTTTATGATAAATTATGTTTAGAGCAGGCTTAGTTTTATAGAAAAGTTGCACAGAAAGTACAGTGAGTTCCCGTGTACCCACCCACCCTCACATAGTTTCCCCTGTTTTTAACCTCTGGCATTAGTGTGGTACATTTGTTACAACTGATGAACCGATATTGATGTGTTATTAGTAACTGAAGTCCATAGTTTACATTAGAGTTCACTCTTGGCGTATACATTTCTACGAGGTCTGACAAATGCCCATATGCCTTTTCATCTGGGCGGAGACGTTTGGTGAGATGTGTTTGCTGTGGGGGCTGGCTGAAGCTGGAGTTGACTTTCGTACCTTGCCCAGCTGTCACAGGGGGTGAACTGCTCTCTCTTTCATAAGGCTTTCCAAGGACAGGGGCCCCCATCTCTTACCCAGCCCAACGACCTGGCACTCTGATGGTTAGGGAGCTCTGCTCTTACCACCCCTCACTTCCTTCGCTGCATCCTGGGCACCGCACGGGCACTTCCATATTTCCCTGCTCGCCACAGCGAGCAAGGCAAGGACATGGTGGAAGACTGGCTCCATTATGTCCCAGGGCTCCAGCATTCGCTGACTGAGCAACTTTGGGCAATTTAATCCCTTCAAACCTCAGTTTTCTCACCTCTGAAGTGGGCATAATTATAGTATCTAAATTATCAAGTTGTGTTCAGTAAATGAAACAGAATTCATGTGTAGCATTTAGCACGGTCCCTGGCACATGGTCCCCTCTTAGTAAATGCTGAGACTATATGGCCATCGTCACCAGCAGCAGCCAAAGCTTCTTCATCTTCAATCATCATTGATCTTCCCCTTTGGATTTGCAAGTCCTGGGAGTAAGAGTTCTCCTATCATTTCCCTGTCTCTGTGGAAAAATTGGACAGAATGATGGGATGAAAGGAGGGAAATGTTCCCTCTCACCCCCGCCACCATCCCTGCTATTTTCAGGAATCCAGATGAGTTGCATCATGGAGACCAAGTAACCAGCTATTAGCCTGCCTTTCGCATTTCATCCTCCAGATATCCAGCCTGGTGTTTGGGCTGCCAGCTGGACATGGTGATTCACAAGATAAGCGGGCTTGCTTCGGATCCCTGAGAGCCCCCCAAAATGCGGCCCAGGCTGCACAGCTGAGCGGCGGCAGCTTCAGACTCCCTGAGAGCTATTGGGATCTGGAGGGCCAGCGCAGCCGGGAAGGTCCCGCGTCCTTTTTGTTTGGGTTCCCTTTGAGCGCCAGCAACTGGAAAGAGCACTACTGCCACCTGCTGGCGGCGGGCAGTGCAGCACCGGCCGTCCCTTAGGCTCTAACCAGAGCCAAGATTGCAGAGCCAGAGCCTGAGGACCTCAGGACCCTTCCCTGCTGGCGCCTGAGGAAGGATGTCCCAGAGGCCCTCCTTCCTGTCCTTCCCACTTCTCGGGGCTAAACAGCCAGGCGAGACCCGCTTAACTAGGAGAATTGAGGCCGGCATCCCCTCGGGGCTAGGTGGAGAGAGGCAGAGAGGGACAGGCCTGCCCTCCAGGCAAGCTCAGAGGGGGGCCCCAGGCCTAGGACCAGGGCGGCATGGACTGCTGAGGCCAGCGTGAGTGTGAATGAGGGGTCACGACTGTCCATGGGTCCCCTCTTGCCCCTTGTTTGGCTCAGCCTGGCACACACAGAGGTGTCAGGGCTTCAAGTTCACCAGGCCCAGGGACACCTTGGGACCTGAGCCTGCCCTCCTTTTAACTGGCCACCCCACTATCAGTGCCCACCCCACCCCAGAAAAAAAACACCCATCCCTTGTCTCATTCTCTGCAGAAACAGGGCCGGGTGACCTTGACGTGATTAAAGAAGCACAGTCCCAGATTGCAAACTGCCTTTTTCCCCTTTTTGCATTCCTTTCCCTTGCCCAACTTTCTATTTTGTAATTCTGCAAATCTCTAGAAAAGTGGAAAGAATAACATGATGAACACCCTTCACCCGGATAGATGCACCAGTTGTGAACACTTAGCTACATTTGCTCTCTCTTGCACTCTCATGTGTATGTTTATTTTTGTTTGCTGAATCATTTGTAAGTAAATTACAGGCCCTACCCCTAAACACTTCAGCATGAATCTCCTAAGAATAAGGTCATTTTCCTGCAGAACCATATCACTCTCAAGAAATTCAACATTGATATGATCATATTATCTAATATAAGTTCACATTCAAACACCCGTAACCCTTTTTGCATGATGGTTGCGTGGTGACCTTGAAATGTGCTTTCTCAAATTACGTTTGAGAAATTATTCCAATTATTCCAATAATGTTCCTATCTTTTTTTAAAATCCAGGGTCCCATCAAAGACCACACACTGTATTTAGCTGACATGCCTCCCTCGTCTCATTTAACAAGAGCAGCCCTCCCATCCTTTTTCCTTTTATGACATTGTCCTTTTTGTAGAGCTTAAGCAAGTTGTTTTGCAGAATAGCCCACGGTTTCGATCCCACAATTTGCCGCTGTCATGTTCCTCTTGATTAGATTCAGGAGAAGCATTTTTGTCAAGAATATTCTTTGGTGATTTTGTGCCCTTGGTACATCACATGAGGATGCGTTCTTTTTTTTTTTTTTTTTTAATCTTTCTTTCCTAACTTATCATCTACCTACTTCCCAAAAAAGGTTTAAGGAGACCTAGAATAAAAGGTCCGTGTAAAACAAAAACTTCAAGCTCCTGCTGAGGGCAGAGGAAGCCATCATACCACACTGCCTCAGCTGATGCGAGGACTGGGAAGCCGCGTGGCATTGCTTTCTGACAACGCAGACCCCAACGGCAGCCTGTCGAGTTAGAGAACTTGCATTTTCTAAATCAGGGGTTAGCAAACTTTTTTCTGCAAAGAGGAAGATAGTAAATACTTAGGGCTACACAGTCTGTCACAACTACTCTGCCGTTGTAGCAAGAAAGCAGCCATAGATGATCTGTAAGCACGTGGGTGTGGCCGTGCTCCATAAAACTTTATTAACAAAAATGCAATGGCTGGGTTTGCCCAGTGGCCTTTGTTTGCTGACCTGGGATCTAAATGTAAGGAATTATTCTAGGTATTAAAAGAGTGGAATTTTCTCCATCTGGTAGGTACTAAAAGGTACTGATCAGATCGTTATTTATTCGGCAAATACTTTTGGAGGGAGTGTGTACACCAAGCACCAAGCTAAGAATTGAATAGTACATTAGTGACGACACAGAAAGATCCCTGCCTTACTGGAGGGCCGAGACTGGTGTGAGAGAGAGACAACACACAAATAAACAAATACAAACCTAAGCACTGTAATAAGGACCATGGAGGAAATGAAAGGTTGCAGGGTGAGAATAATTGGGGGTTGGGTTGGGGTTTCATACTGATAGGGTGGTCAGGGGAAGCCCTTCAGAGAAGATGCTATTGAAGCTGATGCCAAATGAGGTCATGGGGGAGCACTTTCAGGCAGAGCTTACAGCAAGGGCAAAGGCACTGGGGTAGAGGGGGGCTTGGCTTGTGCCATTTTGAAACTCTGAGATGAGGCTGTGTATGGCTGGAACTTGGTAGTAAGTGGAAGGAAGGGGTATGGGACAAGGTTTGGAGGGCATTTGTAGGTCATGGAGGGAGTTTGCATTTTATTCCAAGAATAATGGGAGTCATGCCATTGGAGAGTTTTAAATATCTGTCCATCTCTCTCCCCCAAAGAGCTGTTGCCTAAGGAGATCACCTATACCTGAACGTGAATCCAAATCTTATCACAGCTGTGTGACTTTAGGGAGATGTCGTAACTTCTCTGATCCTCAATATCCTTGTGTATAACAAAGCTGATAAAAGCCTCCTCCTTGGGTTGCTCTAAGGATCAAACACAGCAATGCACAGGCAGGCAGAGAGTAGATGCTCAATATATGACAAAGTCAATACCTGGGCAGTCGCATTCCAGCATGAGGACAGGCCAGCACCAGGGGCGCAAGTGAGTGCTGAGGAGGAAGGGCAGCGCTGCTAATGCTCGCGAAGCACAGGAAAGGAAGGGCCGGGGCAGCTCCAAACCACAACCACCAGGAAGCTCCCGGGGCTCCGTGTCCGGTGTGGGATCCTGCAAAAGTTCCCTGGAGCTCAGGAAGGTGCCCAGCTAGACTCACCCTTGTTCTGCTCTGTTGTTTTTCAGTTCTCCCTGATGTCTTTACTTGCAGACCCGGACCCAGGTGAGTTTTCTGGTCACCCCGGGGCTTCCCACCAACCACAGGCGGGTCCTGGGGTAGGGAAAAGAAAGCTCAAGCGTGTGAGTGTCGGCCGCATCTCAGGGCTCAACTGGTCACAGGCTCCTTTAGTTTGCCCAGGAAAATACACACCTGGGGGGTGGCATGAGCAGCACATGCACAGTGTTTCATGCCCTTCTGAGTTGCCCAGGGACACCCCTGACGCCCAGACTCTGGGTCCCCAGGGAAAAACTTCCAATGTTGTTAAAACTCATTTTACAGAGAAAGAAACTGAGACCCAGAGAGGGGAAGCGCTTGCCCAGGGTCAGACAGTCCCTTAGTGGCCAAGGCAAAGCGTGGGCGTGGCTGCACAGGGCCGGGCTCCAGGCACCCACCCCACCCCCTTATGTGAGGATGGTGATGGGGCCATGCAGGCACACCCAGGTGTACACACCCTGGGGATGGCCTCCTGCCGGCACCCCTACCCCTGTCTCCTCTGCCTCGTCCCTGTGCTTCCTCAAGGCTCAGGGTGCCCATGCCTAGTGAGCCCTGCTCTTTCACCAGCAGAAAAGCCACATCCACAGGCACATGTATGCCACACACACTTGCACACAGTCAGGCCCTCTGTCTCTCACCCACTCACCCTCTTGCCTGCTCGCCTTCTCCTTTTCCTCTTTCCTGTGTGCAGCACCCACAGCCATGCCCGGGCTGAGCAGGGTGGCTCCTTCCCGCCACATCAGGTGTCCTTGTCCCTGACTCTGGGTCTGAGTCTCCCTTTGCTGTCCTGGGTCCCAGGGGAGAAAACTCCACTCATACTCCACCAGGGCAGAGGCCTGGGTTGGTCACCCCCAGGGGACAGCAGAACCAGGCAGATGGGACGTGGAGGCAGCAGTCAAGTCTAAACTTTGGACTGAGGATGTATTTGGCTCAGAGATGGTGATAAATGGCCAAATTCAGCTCGACAGTCCATGTTCTCCACCAGCAAAGCCCTGCACGGGCAGACAGACTCATGCCACCTCAAGGCAAGTGACACTAGATGCCAGGTCTTTATCCGGCCCCATATGTCAGGGAAGGTTAATGGAGTTAAATAGAAATATCTATCAGCAGGCTATGTGGGCTTTTGAGAGGATCTGTTTTTCCCAAAAGCAAAGGAAAGGGTTCAGCTCAGCACCGTGCAGTGTAGTTCCCCGAAGGAGCATGTCTCTTGCTGATGGCCACACCAGCATCCACATGGAGGCCAGGGAGGAGCCAAAGCCAAGAGGCCCAAAGGCCTGTCCAGGCCCTGGTCAAGGAGGCTGCTTTGGCGTGGGCCTTGGGCTCGGGGCCACGGAGACAGCACCCTGCAGACGCTGCAGGGAACACAGAAGACTCAAAGGGCCTCGCTCTCTTCAAGAACCTGAGCAGCAGACCTGCCCATAACCCAGGGGGCAGCTTTGTGGGAATTAAGAGGCACCTTTTCCACCAGACATTTTATGGCCATCTGCCAGGAAGGTGGAATAGACACCTACGATGACTATGAGTTTATGGCACCCCGGAGTTGTGTCGTGAACAACTTGAACACGTCTAGGTAGTGATCCTACTGGAGAGAAGTCATGGCAAAGGCACTGCTTTCATGCTGTCTGTACGGTTTATAGCTTTAATTAAACAGACTCAACATATAGGGTCAGATTTGATCAGCAACAAGAATTTCCCAACCATCAGAGTTTTCAAAAAAAAACCCAAAACTGAATGAGCTGTTTTAGGAGGCAGTGAGTTCCCCATCACTGGAGGTGTTTAAGTGGAGGCAGAAAAACCATTTGGGAGGTGAAGCGTATTGGACTAGGTCACTTTTACCATCCTGAAATGCTGGGCTCTAAGAACTCTGCCCTTAGCTTCTGGCAGTGTGGCGGGTAGGTGAGGGGGACCTGAAGCTGGCCGGGGCTCCAGAGTCCATCTCAAGGTTTTCCATCAGCCTCTGGCTAGTGAGGTGAGATGTAGTGACTAGGCCTTTGTGCAAAGAGCAGGCTAGACTTTAAGAACATCCTTGTGTCTGATTTAATTCACATGCTTGCTGTGCATTGATGGTATTTGTCAGATCCCTGTTTGCTTTAGACAAGACCGTGGCTGAGGAAGCCCTGTGCACATGTCCACGGGCAGCCTGTGGCTTTGGTTGGTCTTGCTGGGGACAGTGCATGACGAAGCCTTGCTGGAGCAGAAGGTGCCCAGTCCCCAGTCCCCAGCGGGTGTTCGAAGAGGTCCCATCAAACAGCACAACCCCTGCCCGTCTCCCCAAAGCAGGTGACGCGACAGCCATCAGGCCTGCGGAAATGCTTCTTCAAAGCTGTCTTGGCTCTGCCCAGCAACACAGGCTGAGCTCATCCATCAGCTGTCTTGCCACCTGCCAGGGAGGGTCTCCACTGGGCTTGCCCTGTCAGCCCGACTGGAAGCGCCAAATGCAGGCCGACAGGGCTGGGGTTTGGGGTAGGCCCTCAGAGGAGCCGTCTGTGCCATGATGATGGATGACGCCAACAGGGACGGCATTCCAGGGATTTTTATTCCATTCCACACATCTGGCGAGCTCTTTAGCCACAGCAGCTGCGAATCCCCCGTCGCAGTCATTCTGAGCTCTTTCCAAGAGCCCCTGGGTCTGGACCACAGCAAGCCCGGTTCAGGGACATGGAGCATGTGCTAAAGAAGGTTTCCCAATGCATGTTACTTCCTGAAAGCAAAAACCCTGGGAGTTTTATGAAACACAAACCCTCAAGAGGCTTTGGGGCTGATGAGAAGGTAAACAAATCTTGGAGTATAGGTAGACCCGGGTTATCCATTTCCTTCTGCTTTAGTTTTTCCTTATCTATAAAATAGGAATAATAGCTACAGCACAAGGTTGTTTTAAGGTTAAATAAGATCGTGTGTCTAGCACATTTATTTAGTATACTGCCCAGTATATAGAAAGCACTCAATACAGAATAACCTATTATTAGGGCTATTTGGATTAACTCGGATTACTCTCACCATTCTTCCTGATAAATTCTAGAAACCAATTCTGATAGACAAATCCTACAGGATTTCTTTTTCATACCTAACATAACATGCTTCTGAAAGATGTCCCATTCTGCCCCTAAAGCTCTCCCCTTTTCTATTGAAGAAAGTCTCAAATAATCTGTATTTAAATTCAGACTGTTTCCTACAATTTACCAATGGAGCCAAATCTCATGTTAGGCTGTGATCTTTCTCTACCCAGGAAAGCACTTAGACAAATTTATAGACTCTGACAGAGCTCATCTGAATTTTCTTCTCCAAAAACCTATGACCCAAGTTTCACAGTTTCTTTTTTGAATTCCCCATTCATTCTGCTTTAGGCAGACACCAGCTTTGTGGCATTGCTGTGTGCCTGCTATGTGCTACTTAATCAGAAGGCACAGAGGCTTGGCCACAGAGGGAAATATCAATCTGCCAAATGATACATGTTAACTGCTTGTAAAGCTCTGAGCTGGGAACTGTGGCATAGAAAGAGGAATAGACACGACCCTTGCTCATAAGAAACCAACCATCCAGTTGGGAAAACAAATCTGATAGACTGAGTTAAATGCTAATCCCAGGACAGAGATGCCACCTGGCTTTTTTCCTGGCCATCAAACCTAGACTCTGCAGCCAAATGGGCCACTGAGGAATGCATTGTATCCCATTAGCAACCCAATACCAAGCCCTGTGTATCAGTTCATTATTATTGTACAAAACACACTACCCCAAAACTTAGTGGCTTAAACTACTAACCGTGTGTTTAGATCCTAATTCTTTGGGTTGGCAGTTTAGGCTGGGTTCAGCTAGGCTGATCTTCTGGTCTATACCAGGCTCATCTGACCAAGTAGATTGGATCAGCTGGTGGGATGGTGGGGTCTCGTTTTTCTGGTCATGGCTGGGCTATCTCAAAGGTCTATGGCCTCAGCTTGGACTCCTGGGCCTCCTGCTGCTTAGCATGGTCTCTCATCCTCCTGCAGAGTAGGCTGCACTTGTTCCCATGGCAGACAAAGCGGGGAGATAGAGGCAGAGACACACCAAGCTTCCTGATGCCCTGGACTGGAGCTGGCCCACTGTCCTTCTGCCACATGCTATTGGCCAAAGCGAGTCACAGGCCAGTCTAGATTCAAGGGGAGGGGAAATTGACTCTATCTCTTGATGGAGAAATTGCATAGTCACATTGCAAAGGGTGTTGCTACAGGGAGGGGCAGACAATTGAGGCCATTTTTATCAATCTACCTCATCCTGGAAAGGGATTTCAAATTGACTCGTACCTCACCAGAGGCTAGCAGGCCTAGACTTGGCCACATTTAGCCCCACACACACACACACACAATTTTTCACTGCTCATTTGTCTCCTTCCTTGGCTGGCTTTCTTCCCCCACCCAACCCAGGCTCCTTTGAGGTCAGAGACCACCTTTCACTTTTATTTGTGTAACTCTCCACTGTCCCCACTGCCTTCCTGCACCTGGTATAATACTTGGCTCATTGTAGGTGCACAACACAAATTTCTTAAATAGAAATCAGATTAAGTGCCAACATGAAAGAAAAGGCAAAATGAGCTTTAAGTTTGGAGGTGGAGAAACTCTCCCAGGGGTGCTCCTAAAAGCACCCTCAGCATGTTGCTGCCCACCCCTAATGTAAAGGATCCTGCTGCCTTCCCTCACCCCACCCTCTGACTGCTCAGCTTTGGTGATGTGGGACCCTAAAGCCTGGCTGGTTCTCTCTACCTCAGCCAAGGACCCTGTGCCCTCGAAAATAAGAGGGACCATTTCTATATCTTAGCAGAAATGAGATGAAAAGCCCAAGTGTTATATTCCCTCTTTAACATCACTGAGAGATGAGCAAACCTTGTTAATAGGGTAGGATTCAAGTCAAAATCCTCCAACAGACACTTCCTCCATCCCCATTGCCTGGTGAGTTTAAATGCTCCAGCCAAGGTTAGCCAGGCTGAGCCCCAACCCATGAAAGTGAGGGGAGGCCTGATGGGAGCAAGTTGAAGAGCACTTATCTATAAACACCTGTTAGAAAAACAAAAATAAATTTTCCAAAGAAATAAATAAACGATGCAATCATCTCATTACCAAACCCCATTGTCTCCCCCAAATGTCAGTTTGAAATGTTTCATGTCAAACTCAGTAAACATTCTTTCCCTCACTTTCTTACCCTCTGTCTCTACTTTATCATGCTAGATGGAAGGAAACTTTATTTCCTTCAGGAACACAATGACCTTATCTTCAACCTGGATCTTCGTCCCTGGAAAGGTGGCTTCCTCTGGGAGCATTTTCATAGTGGGGAAAAGCAGCTCAGGAAAAAATAATGAGCAAGCAAGGGGAGCCTTGACTTGACACTGTGATAAATGAGGCGAAGCTTTGGCAAGGAACCAGAGTTGGTGTATTCAAAAAGGAAATAAAAAGATAGCTCCATTTTAATGGGAAATATAAAACCGCCATTGTGCAAAAGCCAACTTTTCAAAAGCCAAAGTGATAAAGACTATAATAGAATGACAGAGAGAGTGAAATAATGTGGTTGATAATCAGGCCTAGGTAAAGTGCCATCCTCCAAACCATCAGCTGGCTCTGTGGGGGTGTTGACTTACACACACTTGCTTTCCCACTGGACTTGCCTAGAATGAGGTTTGCAACTGTGGGCAGCTCTTTCAGTGGGCAAAATCCATGAACCATCTTGAGGTTGTCCTTGGGCAATTGCTAATTAGCTGGCTGCATATTCAATGGGGATGGTTGGACCCTTTTCCAAGGGTAGGTGTGGGTGTATCTGAGGCCACGTGGGAGATGCAGTTGAGGCAGTGGAGCATTGCGGTTAAGCTGGCATAATTTAGTGGTTATCTGGAGACAAGCTGCCTTAATTCATATCCTGTCATTTATTAGCTATGTGACCTTGGACAAGTAGATTAACCTTTTTGAGCGTCAGGTTTCTGAACTTAAAATAGAGATATTAATACACTCCCTAGATTGTAATAAGGATGAAATGAGATGGTTCATCCTAAATAAAGTGCTTAGGATATGGTAGGTTCAATAAATGTTAGCTGTTATGGGAGTAATTTTATGTCACGACCAAGAGGAAAGTGATGAATTTCTTTGATTGCATTAATCAAGGTGATTAATAAAAATCCCATGGAAAAATATCATTCATGAAACCATCCAAGAAGGCACTCAAGTGCCACTTGATCCGACCCTGGGCAGATCACATAAAAGACCTTGAAGACGTTCTAGGCTCTGTCCCTCTTGCTGCTGTTCTCAAATGAGAAGACTGAGGCACGGAGAGCACAAGTAGCTTGTCCAAGGTGACACATTTAGTGGAAGGCCAGAACATGACTTGGTTCTCCCAATTTCCAGTCAGGTGCTCTTGACCCCATCAAGTGCCAACACTGCCTTGCTGGATCTTAACATCCCCCAAATGGAAACTCATGATGCCCAACCCTCCAATTCCACCTCAGGAGTGTGACAAGCTAGAAAGGTGATTCCTTATTCAGGACTTTGAACTCTTTAGGAGAAAAGGTGTTCACCTAAATAAAATGCTGGCTCCTTTGGTTCTAATGAGGGCTTCTTCTGTCCCATCCCCACCGCTGCAGATTGGACTCCTGACAACTATGAGTACAGCTCTGAGCATTACGACCAGATTGAATTCATGAAAAGTACGCCTGCTGACCCCAAGAATCCTGATTGGTACTACACCGAGGATGGTAGGTACCAAGTCTGTTTGAAGAGGCCGTCTGCTCCTTCAGGGTAGTTTATGTGTGGCCATACTTCCTCTACAAACAGCATCTTAAAACAGATCTCAAAGAAACAATATAGGTTTGGGGGAGAAGTTATTAGAGAACATCTCTCCCATCCCCAAATGATAGATGAAGTAAATGAGGCCAAGTAGGGAACTGACTTGGCTAAGGTCAGTTAGGGCATAGTGACCCAGTCTCCAGACTCCCAGTCTAATAAGCTTCCCATGGCCTGACACTGAACAGGAGTCAAGTACAAAATCATCCTCATAGCTTTGATCACAGGTCAGGTCCTAATTATACATAAGAGTGTTCGTTAGCATTTAGCATCACATTGTAACTTTAACAAACTTGGCACTGGGGCTTTCTTTCCCTTCCACCTTTGCTGTGCTTTTCTTTTCACTCTTTAGAAGCTTCCACAATTACAGGGTGTATATGTGTGTGTATTTGTACCCACACACGTGTGCTTCCACCAGATTTGCGTTTGTGGCTCTGTAACCCAAGCAATAAGGACAGAAAGGAAAATGAGGAGCTGGGTTCAAGCAATGCCATGTGGCTAAATCAGGAGAAGGAATGGAAAGCACTTAGCAACTGGAATAAAAGCTGTGTAACTGTGCGAAGTGGCCTGGAAGGCAGGGCCAAGATAAGGGGCATCGGGGGAACATCAGAAGAGACCATCAAAACAAGAGCCAGGCCCAGGGATCCTCATTCCTGAACCAAAGAACAATGTGTGTGAACAGGATAAAGAATTCCCCAAGGGAAGATCCATTCAGACAACCATGAAAAGCCAAAGGCACAGATGAAATATGACAAAATCTAACTGAACAAGTAGTTGAAGAAAGATGAAGGCCACTGGGTCATTTCCTCCTCGCCATCAATTCTTCTGCCACCCTCTTCTTTCCTTTGGTCCTCTTTCCTGATGTGCAGAGAGCTTGTGCTTCATTAGGGGTGGGTTTTCTTTCCCCACTTCTGACCTCCACCCCTGGGCACTGGGAGTAGGGGAGATCCTCAGGCTTATGAAATGCCTCCAGCATCAGAGACAGACCCCGTGGCACTCCCAGCAAGACTGGGAGGAGAAAAATACTGATGATGGAAAAGAGGATTTCTGTATGAGAAAGGCTCCATCCCAAGCCATGCTGAATGGAGAGAATCATGATTCCTTCTTGCCTGTCCTCTGACTAACCTGACTCCCAATCTCTGATCACATGACTGCAGTCTTCCTTGCTCTTCAAGGGCAATATATATTTCCCTGGTTCCGCAAACACTTGCTGTGTAATTACGCCTTCATCTGGGACAGGAGGCTGAAATTAGATGAGCAGGTGGGGGCTTCTCACCTGCTGCTCACGGCAAACATTGACACCTGCCCATATGTCTTAGATCCATGTCTGTCCAGCCCCTGTGAACATGGTGGGGACTGCCTCATCAGCGGGGACACCTTCACATGCAGCTGCCCAGCCCCTTTCTCTGGGAAAAGGTGTCAGAAAGGTGAGTGCAATTTCACCAGATTCAATCTTCCCTCCAAGATGAAAAAGAGGCATTTCTTTCTCCTACTCTAAGGGATAAAGAAGGGCTTAATGATCCCATGGAAAGCATTATAACCACACATATTATGTTAAGCATAATGGATTCTTCAACCCAGCCACAGGCAACTTCTCATAGACTCCTCATCCCTGCACTGTGAGATGGGCCTCGTATCTCTATTCTAAAGACGAGGGGATTGAGGCTAAGAGGGGGTAAGAGCTGGACTCTGATCAGGAGGTATTCCAAACATTTTATCAGAGAAGTTGTGGGTTTACAGAACAATCATGCATAAAATACAGGATTCCCATATACACCCCTATTATTGACACCTTACATTGGTGTGGTACATTAGTTGAAATTGGTGCAAGCACCTTTTTATAATTGTACTAGTAAATGTAGTCCATGGTTTACCTTAGGGGTCACTGTTTGTGTAGTGTGGTTCCATGGATTTAAATTTTTTTTTATTCTTACCATATATACAACCTAACATTTCCCCTTTTAACCACATTCAGATGTATATATTTCAGTGCTGTTT
Organism: Tolypeutes matacus; assembly: GCA_026826555.1. Lineage (NCBI taxonomy): Eukaryota > Metazoa > Chordata > Mammalia > Cingulata > Chlamyphoridae > Tolypeutes > Tolypeutes matacus. Next base: position 6,488,587 of record JAKSZT010053836.1, read on the forward strand.
ATTACGTTCACAATCTTGTGCTACCATTACCATCATTCATTACCAAAACATTTCACCATTCCAAATAGGAATTCTGTATATTTTAAGCCTTGACTCCCTTTTCCCTATCACCACCCTGTCCCCTGGTAAACCTATATTCTAGATTCTGACTCTATGATTTTGTTTATTCTGATTATTTCATATCTATAAGATCATACAGTATTTGTCCTTTTGTGTTGAGGTTATTTCACTCAACATCATGTCTTCAAGGTTCATCCGTGTTGTTGCATGTATCAGAACTTCATTCCTTTTTACGGCTGAATAATATTCTATTTTCATTTATCCAGTCATTGGTTGATGGACACTTTGGTTGTTTCCATCTTTTGGCAATTGTGAATAATGCCGCTGTGAACACTGGTGTCCAAATAACTGTTTGAGCCCCTGCTTTCAATTCTTTGGGGGTATATACCTAGTAGTGGGACTGCTGGGTCATATGGCAGTATTCTATTGTGTGTGTGTGTGTGTGCATACATATATACCCAAACTCAGGACATTTTAAAAGAGTATTTAGATGAACTACAACAGAGAAACATTATCCTCAATGGGAGAGCAGGAAGGGTCTCAGGGCACATTAGACACACCACTTAGAGAAAGGGAGCCCAGAGCATGCTGGGGACTTGCTGAAGGTTACACGGCTATTATAGTTAGGAGTAGAGTAGGAATTAGAGCCTGGGTACTTGACTCTCAGCCCAGTGCTCTTTCTTCCTGCTATTCTCCCTCATGGAGACCCCGATTAAAGTTGTGTCTGCCTTCAGCAAGCTCTTGGGGGCATAGCATGAGACCAGGGAATAGATCTTCAGAATTAGAACAACTGTGGGACAATTGCACCCCTGGAGAATATTGGAACTCTGGATTCTGTTCAATTTAACATCCCTCTAACTGAAGGGGAGATATATATAGTTTTATGGTTGACTTATTTTCTCTGTGCTCCTTCACTTATTCCTTCCATTTTAAATATTCAAATTCCTTCAATAAATGTTTCAGGATAGTTGGGGATATCTAGCATAGTCATAGTATCTGGGATGAGTATGTTCATCTCTCAACTTCTCAGAATGAGAAAACTATACAAAGAACATGAAATCAGCTACAAAGTAGATAAACTCAAATTGTAGTTCTATTTATTTGTTGAAAGTGTAAATAAATCACACTTTTTAATAGGATAGAAAAGAAAGGCTATGTACACTGGAAGGAAATGGGGAGCAATCATTAGTGAACCCAAGAGAAAACTCTTGCCCTGGTGTGAGGAGGTATTTCAGGACCATGGACAGGGCCAGACTGGCATCACCCCCAAACATTCTGCTGGTGCTATGCCTATGGTACACAGGTAACCCTCTAAGTAAAACATGCCTCCAAATAATGTCCTGCAACTTTGTCTCTGCCTCTCTATGGATCTTCTACAGTGCAAAACAAGTGCAAGAACCACACATGCAGCCGGGGTGAATGCCTCGTTACTCAGAATCCTCCCTACTACCGCTGTGCCTGTAAATACCCTTACACAGGTCCAGACTGCTCCAGAGGTAAGTGGTGGAGGCCCCTTCTACACTAAGATCGCTCTTCACTAGCTTGTGCTTGAAGTATCTGCATCCTACTATGCAGAAGTCCGAATGCAGCTGATGTTTCCATGGAACCCAAGATGGCCCTTTTAACTAGGACCTTTTAAGATTCGACATCTCTGGAGAGCCCAGTGGGAGCAGAATGATCTGCATCCCTTCCAACCCAAAAAGAATCATCTTGAAACTCACTTCCTCCACGTGGTGGGTCCTGGTCTATTTCTGAAATAGACCGTGTAAGGGAATTAATATGTATTGAACCACTGCTATGAACCAATGACTTTCTCTAAAGGTTTATAGTCTCTCGCACAGTCTCCAAACAACACTCACAGGAAGAGCTTTACAGGTGGAGGAAATGAAGCTCAGAGATAATAATGACAAAGCAAACAAGGGGAGGCCCGGGTTTCTCAGCCTAGTTTAGACTGACCCCCAAATTCCTACTCAGTCCATATCTCTCATTAGTCCTTACTGAGTGATCCATCTCCCTTTTGCATAGCCCATACCCACGTTGCCCCATCCTTGTTTTCTCATGTTCCCAAGGCTCATGTGTATATTTACTAGTGTGAGTGGGTCTGTCTTTCACCTTTGCTGACCCATCTGGATGAACACCAGAGGAAGATTACCAACATCTCCCTCCTCATCATCTCAGATATACCTGGAATGCTTTCTGAAGAGTCTTCCTGGCCCCACTTCTTATGTTCACAGCAGTTCCTGTGTGCAGGCCAAACCCCTGCCAACATGGTGGTACCTGCTCCCGGCACAAGCGGAGATCCAGGTTTATCTGTACCTGTCCTGGCCAGTTCAAAGGGAGATTCTGTGAAATAGGTATGGGTCTATGCCACCACTTTATCAGAAACTCAGAGCTGCAAGTGGGGCCTCTGGAATTCTTTTCTGTCTGGGTTTTCTTGCCAGAATGTGTTTCAACTCAAGTTTCCCAAACTTTGTTAGTGCTTCAGCCTTCCATTCTAAGGGCATGAGCATACCTGGTTCCATGTAAAGAAAGTAATAAACTGAGATGTAGTGAAGGGCAAATTAATCTCATCTGGCTACTTTGGGCCTCAACCCAGCTTCCAGCAGTTCTTGTGAGCCAAATTTAAAGAGCTACACTCCTCGCCTCATATATCATATTTTAAACCTGGGTTGAAAGTAGAGCATTCAAGCCACCTTCTTTCTGGGATTTGTGGTGAAATCTCAGGGTGGTGAAAATTCAAGCCCAATCTTATCACCACCTTATATGCCCATCAAGACCTTTTCGGAAGCAACATGCCAGTTGCTATCAGTTCTCACATCCCTGACTGCTCTCTCCGAGGTTCTGATGACTGCTATGTTGGTGATGGCTACTCATATCGAGGGAAAGTGAGTAAGACAGTCAACCAGCACTCATGCCTTTACTGGAACTCCCACCTCCTCTTGCAGGAGAATTACAACATGTTTATGGAGGATGCTGAGGCCTATGGGATTGGGGAGCACAACTTCTGCAGGTAAAATTATCTTCTTCCCTATGCTCAATCCTGGCTGTTTGTCAGAATAAGAGTTTGTTCCTTTCTCCTGCTTCAAGTTTTCCTGGGCCAGCTCAGAAATTTTGGAATTGATACTCAAAATAATCAACCTTACTTCTATGAAGATTGCCCTGCTCGGAATAGGCTAGGTTATGCTGTTGTAACAAACAACCCCTAAGTCTATGGTTTAAATACACCAACAATTATTTTTCACTAGTGCTACATGCATCTTGGAAGGATGCTGCTTAACAGATACTCAAAGACACAGGGAGGGTAAAAAGAAGTTAAACAATGGAGGCTGATCCATATTTCATTGGCCAGAGGTCCTCAAATGGCCCCACAAAACTTCAAGGGAGAAGTATAGAGAAGTGGGGAACACCTGAACATCCTGTCACAGGGATGTTCAGGTATTCCCCAGTAATGCTAATGTCTTTTCTCTCCCTGGTGATAGCTCTAATTAACATCTTCCCCTTTGGCTACCTCCAAAACACTCTCTTGGCTTCCTCCACTACCTTCTGGCTAATCAAGGCCATGGACATACATTATTTGTATATAAGGGACAGAGGTTCTTTGCATGGCTTTAAACTTGTTCCAATAAACAAGAGAATTTCTCTTGCACAAGGAGGAAGTTACCTTCCACTTTCACTCACCTTGAGCTGTCCCCTTCATGGAGCTTTCTTCAGTGTGGTCTCCCTGTCAGTCTTTCTCAGAAGATTCCCATGCATGGCATTTGGGGATTCTGGCAGAGGAACCTTACTTACCATGTTTCTGTGGCCGTTTCTCTTTCCTGAAAAAGAATGTTCTTCAGCAGTGATCTCATGTCTTTTCCTACAATTTGATATGCTCCATGGATCTGGCACAAGGCTTGCGAACTACTTCCTGGCCAATTGGAATTCTCCTTTAGAAGTTAAGGCTTTGCTGAAAAACTATAACACCTTTGTATCCCAGGGTTGCTAGCCTGTTGGAGGGTTCAAATGGAATGTTTCCTAGGGAGAGCTCAAGAGCCTAGAACCCAAATGTTCTTTAATGAGATCCAGTGAATTCACCAAGACTTGACCTTGGTTTTCTTTGTTTTTGTTTGTTTAGAAATCCAGATGGAGACAAAAAGCCCTGGTGTTTTATTAAAGTCAACAATGCAAAGGTGAAATGGGAGTACTGTGATGTCTCTGCCTGCTCAGCTCTAGGTAAGACTGTGGCTGCCCAGAGCCCCAGGTGGTGGGGAAGTTGCAGATCCATAGACAGCTGTTCCTGGCACCCCATCTTTGCCACCCCCATCTTTCTTCCTCACCTGCTTTACCAATTCCCATCCTAGTAGCAACCCGACTGCCCAATTCCTCTGCTCCACTTCCAGGATACCAAGCAGGCCAGGTTACCTTGTAAACTCAGGCCACAAGGTCTAACTATAAATTCATGTTTTCTCACTCCAGGTCAGTGTATCCAGCAAATATTTATTGAGTATTTGCTGTGTACCAGGTACTATGCCAGCCCCTGGACGTACCGTGACGAACCAACATTGGCTGGAGTCCCCTAGACACAGGATAAAACATGGTCTGCATCCCAGCCTCAGTCTCCCTGTCAAGCTGCCCTGGCCCACTTCTCTCCCGATACTCTGGCCAATGGGATTACCTCCCTGAATAGTTTCACTTCTGTGCTTTTGCTCCTATGTTTCCCTTTGTCTATAACAGTGTGTGTTAATTTCCCAGCTGCTAAAACAAATACCATACCATGGGTTGGCTTAACAACAGGAATGCATTGGCTCACAGTTTCAGAGGCTTAGGTTTCCTTCCTTCTGGAGTCAATATCTTCTGGTTAGTGGGCAATCTTTGGGGTTCCATGGCTTCTCTGTTACATGGCAATGCACATGGCAGCATCTTTTCCTTTCTTTTCCACGTTCCATTAACTTCCAGCTTCTTGTTTCTCCCATGGCTTTTCTTTCTGTATCCAATTTCCTTTGCTTATAGAGACTTCAGCCATATTGATTAAAGCTCACCCTCACTCAGTTTGGGCACACCTTAACTAGTAACATCTTCAAAGGCCGTATTCACAAATGGGTTCACACCCACAGGACCAGGGGTTGGGACCTAAACATGCCTTTTTGTGGGGGAAATGATTCAATCCCCAAAATACTCCATCCCTATCCTCTCCTGCCCATATATAACCTTCTTTAAGGCCCACATCAAATACCCCCTCCTCTGGGAAGTTCACTTTGACCTCCCAAGTATTCTCTGTCCCTATTACAAATCCCAGAGGATGGAGCATCACCCATAGATGCACCTCTCTATGGGGAGCATCACCCATAGAGCAGGTACCACACTCTTCTCTGTATCTCAGTTATCAATGCAAATATCTTACTTCCCCTACTCCATTTCATCTGAATACCCTCCCCTCTATACTTACAAGACACCCAATATATGTGTAGATCAATTGATATCTAAGTACACACTCAGTGATGGATTTTTCTGTTTACAAACACATTTATGTATGTGTATATGTCAATCCTAGGAGTAATACACTTTGAAATAAGAAGGAAAAAGCAACATCATCATCACTAACTCTTTGGACTTGCTTCTAATAATCAATCTCTTCCACAAAAATGAATTGTGCAGCCACTGCATGCCCACCCTGTGTGCACACAGTAGCTTAGCTCTGGTTACTTGCTGAGCTGCTAGACTCAGAGTCACACCTCAGCCTAGGTCTTTCCAAGGGTGAGTAGCTGTGGTTTGTCTTGATTGTGTCCCACAGACATTGCTGGCCCAGAGGAAAGCCTCACAGAGCCCCTGACCCAGCTTCCAGGGTTTGGCTCCTGCGGGAGGACTGACACAGCAGAGAGGAAGATCAAGAGGATCTTTGGTGGCTTCAAGAGCACGGCGGGCAAGCACCCGTGGCAGGCATCCCTGCAGACTTCGCAGCCACTGACTGTCTCCATGCCCCAGGGCCACTTCTGTGGGGGGGCCCTGATCCACCCCTGCTGGGTGCTCACTGCCGCCCACTGCACTGAGTAGGTCCCTGCTGGGAGTAGAAGCCAGAGTGACTTGAACGTAGGGGGGGTGCTCTCCTCTTTCCATCTGGGCAGCATCTTAGTAGCTCTGGTAGGATTAGGGGTATTGAGGCAACCCAAGGGCCAAAGAGTGGCTTCTTAAAACCAGGTGGAAAACAGCTCCCAGGTCTAGAATGCTCACCATGTGCATTGCATGTATTATGACATCTAATCCTCAGAACTATCTGCTGGGAGACAAGAGGGTTGGCTGGGATTGTTACCTGGTTTGTTAACTGTCATATGCCCAGTGCCTAGGACAGATCTTGGTACATAGCAATTTCTCAGGAAATAATATCTACTGAGTGAAAGAGGTTATGGTAATCCTTCTTCAAAAATGAGAACACTGAGTCTTGGGAAGGTTTGGCACATTGTCTAAAGTCACATGAAAAGTGTGGGAGATGTATCTGCATCCTTAACCTCTTTGGTCCTGCCTTGAACAGAGAAAAATAACATGATCCACACAGTCTGATGTTAATACCAATAGCATCCTGGATCAGGTGTCTTCCCGCCAGGACTCCTGTGTGCCTCAGAGAAGCCCTCTGGGGTGCATGAAGAATCACCACCTCCTCAGCTTTCAATTTATGGTCAGAGCTGGTCCACAAAGCCTAGGTTTTGTAGATGACCATGAAGGCTTTCCACTCCTCCCCTTTATTAAACAATTTCTCCTGGGATTCTAGGAGATGTTCCCCAGGAGAGGTCAAACATCAAGCATGCAATCATTAGCACCTACTGATAGGTGTTAGTAGATTTGTTCATGAGGTCAATCTCCTTTTCCCTAGCAAGGCCCAGGAAGAATGGGAGAGCTGCCAGGAAAAGTAGGATAAAAATTGCAACTTACATTTGGAGACAGATTCCCTTAATAAAGAAGTTCCCCTACATTATCTTATTTGGGCCATATAACAGAGTACTGCAAGCAAAGGTGATGATCACAGATGAGGATGCTGAGGATACAGACGGTTCAGTGATTTGCCAAAGGCCACCCAGCTACCAGGAGCAGTGCCCAGGCTTGGCTTCCGTCTTGAAAGTCCCAGGGTTATTTCCTGACTGTCTTTTTTTCCCTTGCAGCATAAAAGCCAAACATCTAAAAGTAGTTCTAGGAGACCAGGACCTGAAGAAGACAGAATTCCATGAGCAGAGCTTTGGGGTGGAGAAGATATTCAAGTACAGCCACTATAACGAAAGAGATGAGATTCCCCACAATGACATTGGCAAGTATCTTCTAGTGGGGCTCTCCCATGGTCTTGTCCTGGGTTGATCTTTCTACTGATGGAACAATGAGGTTTGCTTCTAAGACATGATCTTGATCTTTTGGGTCCCTTGTAGACCCTGTGAGGCAGGTTCACTTTTCCAAGCTTCAGTTCCCTCTTGTATAAAATGGGAATGCTGATTATAATTCTCAGTTTTCTACGTGCTAAATGACACGATGTGCAGGTAGACATATCTGAGCTACTTGCTGCCTACTTCTGTAGCCTATTTCCCCATTCATGGGACCTCATTCTTTCTTTGCTTGTAAAGATGGATTGGGAATGATCTCAAACTCAGTTATTACTTCTTGATATTACTCTCAGCCTGAAGTGTTACTCCTCCCCAGGTGGAAGGTAAAGAAATGACTGAAGAAGGTCTTTCAGGCATTAGGGGGATGGAGTTTTGCTATGATCACCTTCCAGTCCAGTTGAAGCTCATGCTTTGACAAAAGAGGTGACATCGGCCACCCATTTCCTCTTTCTCTCTCTCCATATAGCTTTGCTTAAATTAAAGCCAGTGGATGGTCACTGTGCTCTGGAATCCAAGTATGTGAAGACCTTATGTTTGCCTGATGGTCCTTTTCCTTCTGGGACTGAGTGCCACATCTCTGGCTGGGGCATTACAGAGACAGGTGAGTCTGGTCATGCATTCTCCCAAAGGTCAGGTGAGCTACATTAACCAGAGAAGAAAGGCCAAGCTCAACCACCCTTCTGAACTTGAAATAAGTTTTATATTCAAAACATATTATCAAAAGAGTCTGCCTTATCTTTCAAGCTCTAGTTTTCATCTCACCATCTCCAAGGAGCCTCCCATGAACTCCAAATCTGGCTCTGTCCTCTACCTCTAGATATTTGACTTTTATCAAGCATTGATCCTGTATTTGTGGAGACCTGTCTCCTGACCTAGGTTTGGAGAGTGAATTGGAAAGAATATGGAGTTTGGAATCAAACAAAATTGCATTAGATTCCTGACTTTACTTGGACAACTGAGTTTTTAGCTCCCCAATAATCATGAACAGAGGACATGACAGAATTCAATAGAGATATTCATTAAATCAACCCCCTGGAGGTTGATTTAACCCCCTCATTCATTTTTGTCTCTCCCACAGGCCATTACATAGAGTTCTGCAGTTAAGAGACATTCTATAGATTTGGTCTTACCTGAAACCAAGATTACTTTTCTCATATTACTGAAACATTGTGTCCCCTAATCCAAAGAAACTCGGAATTATTTCACTGAGAATGCATTATGTGTCAGCCCTCTGCTAGGCAAGGTTAAGACATCATCCCTGCCCTCCAGGACCTCACAGTCTAGTTGGGGGACAGGAGTGGATAAAGGATTCTACTCCACTGTGATAAGTGGTATAATGCAGTCTGTTCAGGCATGGTGAAGGGGGAAGAAAAAGTCTCTAAGCTGCCTGCTCAGATGCTGATGCCCAGCCTTGCAAGATGAGGTTTCTCTGCTCATCTCCTGGGGGAAAAATGTCCTTCCTGGGCTCAGAGTTGGTGGCCTTGTCCTTACCACTGCTGACTCCCGGTAGGGCAGGTGGCCCCCTGGCCCCTACGGTGATGACCTTTTTTCTCTGCCTCACAGGGGAAGGGTCCCGCCAGCTCCTGGATGCCAAAGTCAAGCTAATAGCTAATGCTGTGTGCAACTCCCACCAACTCTACAACCACATGATCGATGACAGCATGATATGTGCAGGGAACCTTCAGAAGCCTGGGCATGACACCTGCCAGGTCAGAGACTTCAAACAGCATTCAGAGAAGGAGAGGCTGGCAGGCTATTACCTGGGCCACAGAGGCCCCTTAGAGGTCCGGGGTGGGAGGCAGGATTGGATGCCCACCTGCCATAAAGCTAAGGCACTGGCTGGCATATCAGTCCTTTGGCACATCTGCATCCACATCAATCCAAGAGACTCAGCATAATACAATAGCAGCCACTTTGCCTGAATTTAATTCTCACAACTTTCTGGTGAAGTGGTTTCCCTAATGGCCATTTTACAGATGCTGAGAGAGGTTTCCTTGGCCTACAGCACCTGGGTGGTAAGTGGCAGGGCTGGAATTTGAATCCAGGTCTGCTGGACACCAAAGCCTCTGCCACTTTGCTCCACTCAGTCTCAATGTAAAGATGGTGCTTCCGGCCCCAGGGCTGGGCAGCCTGACTGAAAATCCCAGGAAACAAGGAACTATCCAAAAGAGCAGTGGCTGGAAGGAGAAAGTGGGGAGGCCTAGAGCATTCACAAGACCATTAACTAACGGACGTGCATGTGTGGGAGAGAGGGAGGGGTTGGGTCAGCCCGAGCAAACTAAGGCCCATCTCCCTCTGCCTTTTCTGTGGCCACAGCTGCCTGACATTCCCCCTCATCCTGAACTTTGGGGAACCCCAATCTGCTGAGGCCAGAGGTGACTCAGCGAAGCTGCTGGGCAGGGAGACGGAGGTGGTTCCATTGATGGGTGCTAAGGAGACCTCAGGCCTCCGCCACAGTCCCTCTCTTGGGGATCACATGGCACAGCAAACCTACTTCTCAGACTCCCAGGAACACCTCAATTTAGAATTTCCTCCCTGTTTTCTTCACGAACCATCCAACTATTCTGGAAAACCCAGCAAGGAACATTCAAATTCTAGCTCCTTGAGGGACCCTCCCCACACAGGGGCCCAACAGTGATTCACCCACTTTGAGCCCCCCTTTTAGATGGAAAATCACAGTTCCTCTCTCCAGGGTCTGGGGCTCTACTGTGGCCCTCTGTCCCTTCCCACAACCTTAAAGAAGGGGATACAAGGGCAGATGGCCTGATGTCCTCCAAGTCCCTAGAAGTTGAGTGAGAGAAGAAATAGTTCAGTTCCTACATAACTCAAGGGCTTTCCTTGCAGGCTTTGAAACAGAGGGTCAGGGCTTGAAACCTGGCTCTGTCTCTTACTTATGACCTTTTTCAAATCACTGAAGTAATTCTCCAGTCTCTAGCATCTAATCTATAAAATGGAAATAATGGATCCACGAGATCACGGGGCTGTGACTAAGATTAAACGAGATGATTCACTGTAAAAAACCTCTTAGCTGTAGTGCTTTAACAGAAGTAAGTGCCCCTTAGCTCTCCACCTCCTCCTCCTCTTCACTTGCTATCATCATCGCCTCTACTTTGAGGTTCACTGTGAACCAGTCTCTGTTCAGTGTACTTTACAGACTTCATTCCTCCCAAGAACCCTGGGGGGGAGGGGGGTTCCTGTTGCAGTTTGTGACCTTGAGGCCAAGGTCCCATGGCCAGCAGGTGGAGGAACCTGGTTTGAGCCCAGACAATTTATCCCCTGTGGCATCTGGGAACATCCAGGCCATGCCACCTCTAAGTCCCCGTCCTCCTCGGCCTGTGGGTGCTGCACTACCTCCAGGGGAGCTCTATCCGAAAGGGGTGGGCCCCCAGCTGGCCTGCCAGAATGGGAACATCAAGGCCTCGAGACCTCTTGACTGAGTCAGGAGGAAGGGCGTGGGGACTGTTGAGGCCAGGCGCTGGGGCCGCAGCCCTGTGGATGCTGTACCAAGCCCTCGTGGACTCAGGGACGTAGGATATTTGCTTCTCTCCCATCAGAGCCTCATGCCCTCTGAGGCCCAGGAAGAGCCTGGTCACTGCTTTTCAGAGAAGCCCATTGCAGGCCGGCTGGCGATTTAATCCATCATACCCCGGCATCCCCTCGCAGGGGTCGGGGGGAGTGGGGCGAGCTCTCCAAATGAATTCTGGCTCCCAAGGCCAAACTCGTGCCACCTTTTCCTTTAGGGTGACTCTGGAGGCCCTCTGACCTGTGAGAAGGACGGCACCAATTACATCTATGGGATTGTGAGCTGGGGCCTAGAGTGTGGACAGAAGCCGGGGGTCTATACCCAGGTTACCAAGTTCCTGAGTTGGATCAGAACCACTATCCAAAGAGATGCTGGCTTCTAAGGTGGGACCTCCCAACCCCCAAAGCCCCTCCTCCTTAGGACCCAGACAGGGGAGGCCTCCTTGGGCAGCAGCAGGGACCCCTTGGAGCCTCCAGGAAGCCTTGCAGTGAGAGTGCCCAGAGGTCTCAGAGGAGGTGGCGGCTGCCTAGCCTGGTGCTTCCTGGACCAGCACTTGTACCACTTCATTAACCCAAGGCATGCTGGAGTCAACTTGGAACACATGCAAGTGCTTGAGGAAGCACTTGCAGCTTCTAGAAAATCAGTGTTCACAGAGACTGGCTCCAGCTCAGACATTTGTGGGTGCAGGTCAACAGAATGCTCCGGGACAGGGGAGTCACCTCTACATCTTTATTCCTCTGCCCAGACACACAAGGAATGCAACAGAACCAGCCATCTAAGGCTAGCTACTAGACAAAACCAAAAAGATAACCTTCTCCATTCACTTTCAGAGTGTTGCTACTTTAATAAAGGCAGATTTGGGACGGTGGGGTGTGCCAGTTTTTTCAGCTCGCCAAACCCAAGCCACATAAAGCTTGCTCTGGCGTGCAAACTTCCTCTCCAACTTCTCTCCCAAGAGCCCTGGGTGGACGGCGTTCGCTCATAGCAGCAGAGCCTTCCTCCTTTTGACGTGCAGAATCTCAGTGGCATCTGGGTTCACGTCCCCCCTCTGATTATCTCCAGTCTCCACCGCCTCTGGCCCCCTCTGCAGAAAGCAAACATCCTCCCTGAGTTAAAAGGAAGCACCCTCTCTACCCCACAGGACAGACGTCTCGGGGGCATTCAAAATGTTCACCCCTCCCCGTCCTGCTCCCTCCTCCCCCTCCCCAAGATAAAGGATCCTCAAGGCAAGAGTGAGAAAGGAGCAAAGCCGATCTCTCTCTGTCGACGTGGCATCTTTCCTCTGAACAAAGTAGGGTTCAAAACCCAGTCTGTTGTAGCCTGCGAGTCCCTGACCCTTTCCGCAAATGTAACGAGCAAGCAGTCATCACAGCCTTGGCTGCCTGGCCCGGGATTGATGTCGCCCCATAGGTTTGCCTCTGCAGAACTAATGGCTGTGACTTCAGAGAAAACCCTGCAGGGAGTTTAACCCGTGTGTCATCCCCCCGGTCATCTCAGACCCATGAAATTAGGCTCCTTGCTTGAGCTGCATTTCACACTTCTTTAGAGCCAGCTGACCTTTGGCCAAAAATAAACTTTGAAAAGAAACAATGAGTTTGCCTTTCCCCGTGGCCTGGCAAGCTGGGCTGGCTGGATTTGCAGCCTGCTACTCACGTGAGCACTCTGGAGACCCAGGCCTCGCGCGTTGGCCAATTCTGCAGCCCGCCGAGCCATTTCCACCTTGTAGGAGCCAGGGGGGGTCCAGCCAACACCTCTAGTCAGGTTCAAGCCCGATTTGTACTTGACCTTGGCGGAAGGAAGAAGGTAAGAGGAATATGTCAGCCGGGTTTGGGGATGGTTTGGCCACGGAGTGGCTAAGATTTTTAAAAAGGCAGCTGTGAGATGGAGGATAGGCTGTTGTCAGTAAAGCCAGGATATGGGGGGCACATTCACCTAAAGTCAAAGTCCCTGGTGTCGAGCACCCACTGTGCCGTGAGCTGGGCTGGCATGTTGCCATCTCTTGCACCTGCCCATTCAAGTCATGTGAGCTGCCCTGGGGCTTGGGGATGTACAGGAGACTGGCCATGGTGTCAGGAAGCCTGGCTCACATCTGAGCTCCTGCCATAACCTGCTCTGTAGCCTTGGGAAAGTCCCGTCCCTACTCCAGGCATCAGTTTCCTCCCAGGGGCAGTGCCAGGGCCGGGTTAGGTAGATACCAAGAGCCCTTAGAAACGGGAGAACCTCACAATCAAAAGCTTGGGCTCTCGCATCAGATCAAATGCAGTTCACATCCCAGGCTGGCCACTTATTTGCCGTGTGACCTTGAGCTCTCTGAGCCTCTGTGTCCTCAAGTGCAAAATGGAGAAGTAATGGGGTTGTGAGGGTCACATGGCCCAGTGCTGGTAATGCATTTGGCACCGAGCATGGCCCACAGTAGGGACACTTTGGGCACTGAAGTGTCAGGTGTCTTGGATTCTATCTCAGCCTGGCTCCACCCAGGTGGAGTGTGGGGTTAAGGCCATCCTTTAGGAAGAGGCGCCTGGGGAGAAGGCCTTGGGCTAAAGCGGCTCACGTCACTCTGCAGCTGGTGGGCCTTGCGCGCGTGCTTCAGGCCCAGCTGCTCGGGATCGCAGGAGGGCCGGGGCAGGGGCTGCCGGTAGTGCACGCCACTGGCCAGCTGCTGGCTCCTCTTGGCTTGGAGGAAGCCGGGCTGGTCTGCACAGCTGTGGAACTGGGAGCGACTCTTGGCAAAGTCCTTTTTGTACTCATTGTCACTCTGGAGTTTGCCAACATCGAGAAAATGCTTCATCCTCGGGTCGTCATCGACGCTGCGGTACCCGATCTGCAGGCCCCGTTCCCGCAGGAAGGCCTCTTTGTACCGGAACTGTATCAAAGGAGCAGAGGTGGGTCACGGATGCCCACCTCCTCTCCTCGGCCATTCTGGCTGTCCCAGCCAGCCTACAGGATTCTCAGCAGGAGGGTCAACAGCAGTTAAGGGCACAGGCTTTGGGTTCAAGTTGACCTGGGATCTGCAACCCGTTTCTACCACCTTCTAGCTGCATGAACTTGGGCCAGTTACTGAGGCTCTCTGAGCCTCAGTTTCCCCATCTCATAAAATGGGAGAATGAATCTCCATCCCATGAGGATATTGAGAGGATTCGACAGGCTGGGGACCGGGTTAGGGTCTGACACAGATTTGTGCCCATGGAATTGTAGCTTCTGGTTTTATTGCTGTTGGAATACACTGACAGGAAGAGACATATGTCCACTCTTCCTGTGATTCTTTTCCAGTTTTCAGGGACCTTGCCCCATGTTTCTCAAAGTATCTGTAATGAAGGACCAGTTTTATTTTGCTTTGTTTATTTTCAGTTTTCTTTTTATTGTTTTTTAATTTCCAACCCTTCAAAGACCAATATGTGGTTCTACTCCATGTGGCGAGTATGTGGTAGAACCACACGTGTTTGATCACATCCAAACTGGCCTCTACCCCTTTCAGCAACATGGGTCCACCCATTACATGCTTGGATGGTGCAGCATCGAAATACTAAAACTGTTTCTAAATGCTTGCTCTCAATTTCTGTCCTCATCTCATTGTGGACTGGCAGCAAGTAGTTCATGGACAGGCATGTATCTAGTGCTGAGAAGCACTGATCTGGCCAATGACAACTTCCACTTAGATAACAAGTGTTTTGAACACCTGCTATGTACTAGACTCTATATCATTTTGTTTTCATCCCTACGTCAATCCTAGAAGACAAACATTAGATCTCTATTTCATATGTGTAGAAATCTGAGTTCAGAGAGTTTAAGCAACTTGCCAGGATCACACAGCCAGTTCCTAAGTGACTGAGCCGGAAATTGAACTCAATTTACTCTAGAGGAAAAGCCCAATCTCTTTCTACCCTGCCACACCACACTTCAGCTAAAAGAAGTCCCTTGATTGCAAATAACAAATTAACCACATGTTCTTTGATTTCTAGGCACACATATATCAACTTTTAAATACAACCTTCCCCAATCCCAAATTTCTGGCTAAGATCCTAGAAAAGGAGGCCTATTTTCTCTTTTACTTGAACTACATGTTCGATTTTGGTGCAGAGAGCAAGAGAGACAATCTTGACAGAGGTTTGCCTTTCAATACAACTGGAAAAACCAGAGCAAAACCTATAGGTAAGGGAAACGGATGTGGCTCAAGAGGTTCGGCGTCCATCTACCATATGGAGAGACCGGGGTTCAATCCCTGGGACCTCCCGGTAAAAAAAAAAAAAAAAAAAAACCTATAGGTAAGAGAGGGGAGAGTGTGTAGAGCCTTACATCACTGGCAATCTCCCTGGATGCACGGGCAGTCTGGAACGGGATGGCATCCAGCCTGAAGTCATAACCTCCAGCGCGGGTTTGTTCCCAAGAATTTCTGTAGACTTTCTAGATTGGGAAGGGAAAGCAAAGAGTAAGCAGGAAGGGAGTAGCTGCACTGTCTTGTGTGCTTTTGGTTCTCAGCAGAAGTTCTGAAATACATGGCCTCTGCCTTGTTGATTCCAGGATGGCAGAGCCCATGACCCTGTGTCCCTTCTGGAGACACCCCCCGCCCCCCGCTCCAGGATGGATGGGGCTGGCCACATAGGCTTCACCCCCATGAGTGTTAGGCCCTGCATTTATGGCCTGTGGGGCTGGCTCATTTGCTACATCCTGTTGGTTTAAAAGAAACCGCCCCCCCCATACTCCTCCCTGTCTTTGCAATCACTTTTAGCACCCCAGATTTGCAGCTTCTAGATGACAGAACTCAAAGTTTGAAAAATCCTATTTCTTCCCACCAAATAAAGATCCTGTCCCACGGGTCTTGGTTATCGGGTGTTTGTTGGCTCCACTGACTTCCTAGAAGCCCCCACCCCCACCCCGGCCCAGCATGGTTTTGAGGCCATGCCCCACACAATCACTCTGAGGCATGCTGTGTCTCCTGCATGCCCCTGATGCCTGCCCTAGGGGAAGAGCCTTTGCCTGAATTAAATTTATTGTCAAAACCTGGCCAAGTATCTGACCCATGTATTTCATATCTTCCTCTTTCATTTTTCCCTTTTCAAGTTGTTCCCACACAACCTCTGGGAGTCTGTAATCATATCCTTAGTCCTCAGGTGGACCCAATCATTGATAGAGGCATCAAAATCTTCCTTGCCTTCATGTAGGTAACGTTTTTTTTTTTCAAGATAAGGCAATGCTCCATAAAAGGAATCATCTGGAGAGCCCAGTGGAGGGCTGTCCTTTATTCATTTGTAGAGCGAGGAGAGAGCAGGCGAAAGTGGCTAGGCCACATGACAGATAACGGCCCTCGGACCGTGTCCGTCACTCATCATTCTACAAGCTGTGGCAGGTCAGGGGCCCTTAAGAACCTTATTTTTGTCACCTGGAAATGGAGGGCAAGGATGGGGCTTTTGTTCTCTGGTGCCGTTGGGAGGATTAGGCCATGCAGGAGTGGCAGATGAAAGGGAAAGCAAAGTGCCTCAGCCCTTCTCGCTCCTGGCCCGGAACGAGAGGGGGCCACCAGGTGCTTGAGCTAAGCTCAGTGGAGTTCATCACTTTTATTGACTGCTGCCCATCATCACCTTCACCTTCCTCGTCGTCTGCAGCTCCCACATCCAGCACTACCAGCTATGACCCAAATGCCTGCTACCTTCAGGGCCCTGGAGATGCAGAAGCAACCACCACTGGCTTAAGCACCAAACTGATGGGTCACCAGCAGGTGCAAACGACTAGAGATACTGGGTCAGTGTTGGGTTTAGCAGCCAGAACTGAAAGATACATAGAAGGGCTGGCACATCCAGATAATGACAAAACACCCTTCCCCTTCAGCATCAAGCTTCCTGTTTCGAGGGGCCGACAAGTATTAGAGTTGCAAAGAGAGTCAAAACCTTTAACACACCCTGCAAAGGAAGTGTCCTAGGAGCAGCCTCCACACCATGGCCAGGTAATGACACCAAACTTTACATGACGCCAAACTCCAACATTGCCCCAGTTTTGGAGTCTGTCAGGGTCAACCAGAGCATGTGGCCCAAATTGGGGTTCTCCTCACTGTGTTGGCTGCCTTGCACCTGGTCGTTTCTCCCTGTATACTGTTTGCTTGATTGTGATCACTTCCTTCCAGAGGTTTTTTTTTTTTTTTTTTTTTTTTCTGTTGAGGTTTTTACTTTGCCACTGGGAGTCTTTAGATTACATAGGCTCTTTGATTTGGAACCCTGGGCATCCCTCTTCTTTATCACAGTGGGCACAGTTTTGTCCTCATCCTCACACATTAGAGTCATTTGATTTTTAGTTATTTCGGCTGCCTTACACAGCTCAATGGCTTTCTTTGCCCAGGAAGGTCAGTTTCCCTCCACATCTCCCACACAGAGCACTTGATCCAATTGTGCGCATTCCACACGCCCCCAAAGAAGTACTCTTTCAAAAGAGGTTCATGAGTTCTCCATATCCGCATACCCTGGCAGCTCATTTCAGCTCTGGGACTCTGCAGACCCCAATCCCTCATGAGAGGAACGGTGCGTCTCGCACCAGCCTGGGTGGCTGTCCTCCTTGAGGCCGGCCCCAGATGGACTGGCGGTGTCAGCCCGGTTTCCACGGCCCTGGGCCTCCAGCCGTTCCTCAGATGGAGGCCTTGCCTTCCCCCATCCTCGAAGCATTAATGACATGGATGTTTTGTCCGAGTTCTGCCGAGGGGGAGGTCCTGCTTTCCCAGATGGTGGGCAGCCCACCAGAGCTGCTGTTCTAAAATTATCCCTCTCGCATCCCTCAAAAACATCAAATGCTCATAATAACTCCTATTTACGAAGCACCATTGCATTCACTGCGTGGGATCCCACAGGGCTTTACAAATGCAACAAACTAATACACACGCTAACTAGAAGGCGCCTCTAGCCAACCCCTGTGAGGCAGCCACCTCTGGGGTGAACAGTAGCAGCTGCTGATCTGCACGGAGCCCCAGGACACAATGGCCAGGCCAGGGAGGGAAGAATGGCGGGACTCTGGGAGGCCCATGCTGCCCCAGGCGGACACACTAGCCTGTGTTATTCTGATCTGACAGCGTCTTTTGATTCCGCCGCCTCGCTACCTGTTATCCGAGGATCACAGCTTAGCCGGCCGAGCGGCTGCCTATTCTATTACCACCAGGGGCCTCCAACCCCTGCTAACAACAAGCCCGGGTTTAGGAAACAGCTTCTCGGTCATGCATGCAAAGGGCACACGTCCAGGGGAAACAAAAGTGTCGGAGGCCACAGCCCCACGCACAAAGGAGCGAGCTGTACTGGGATCCTATGAGCCTCAAATGCAACATCTTTCCACACTGTGGGGTGAGATACCACCGCTCTGTCTCCAAAGCTAAGCTCCTCTGAATGGCTAAGGAGAGGGGTCTGGGGAACACAGCAGGTGTCTACACCTGCGGGGGCTGGCACCACTTCCCTGACCGTAACCCAGCACATGACTGAGGTCTTTGGAGCCAGGACCGGAGTCAGAATTTCTGAGCTGGAAGGGACCACAGACATCATTTCACCCAGCCACACCCCCATTTTACAGCTGAAGATGGTGGACCAGCAAGGAAAGCGACTTAGAGCCACGCGTGCCGCGCGTCCCACCCTCAGCCCTCCTTCCTAGGACTTTTTTGAACAAAGCAAATCCAGCTGGGGAAACAGGCAATTTTACAAAAATAGGCACATGCCCCATGAACTACCCCGTTCACTCACATCACTCAGATGGTGTGCGTTGAGGCGGGCTCGGGCGAAATCTGGGTGGTCAGGGATCGGGGTGTATCTGTGCAGGGATTCTGCACCTCCCGACCTGTACAGACGCTGCAGGTAAGACAGGCTCGTGGTAAGTGGGTGAAATGTCCATGGACCTCACGGGTGAGCCCTTTCCCGAGCCTCCCACTGGAGTTGCCCGCTGGCCAGAGCAGAGCCCAGCCAGACCCGAGGTCGAGAGCGGCCTTCTGGAACCTGCTGGCTGTGTGGCTGGTTTTAAATAGGCCCTGCTTAAAATATTCATGGAGGTCTGCTCCAAATGGGCCACAAACCAACATTCTAGTTGGCCATAGCTGTGTCTATATACAATATAAGGTGTGCGGATATTTCAGAGCATCTTTGCAACTTAGCATTGGACATGCTTTTTACTAGTAATGAAATAAAGCTTCAATGCCTTTGCTTAGCACTAATAAGAACAGTAGTAATAATAATATAACATAAGAACTGACAAGTCCTTTTTACTATAGAATATCTCCAAATGTGTTCTTACTTGCAACTTTTAGAGTGGTAATTTAAGAATTGTGAAAAATTTTAGGAGCTCTTTGAGTCTCATCTATTTTCAGAGAAGAAAATATAATATTTAATATTCTGACTCATTCCCAGATCCAGTTTGGGCTTTGCAAATGTGAGTCGGTCTGCACAGCACCTGGCTCTCTGTGAGGACGAGGCAGCTTCGTTGCTGGGTATGCAAAGTTGAATCCTTTGGCAATTTCAGGGAAAAAAAGATCTAACTTCCTATCCTTGGAAATAAATACAGGAGAGAGGAAATGGGGCTAAATTACACAGAGCGTAAAGGCAGAAAGAAGCCTTTAATATTGCTGTTCTTTTCCTTCTTCTTTTTTCTAACTGGGTTATGCTAAGCTGCTCATTCCATTGCCATCTATTGACAATTAAGATGCTTCTGATCCAGTGTCTGGTAAGGGATCGTCAATAATAATATTCTTGTTATGATTATTAATCAAACCATAATAAGGGGCATTTACTGAAGACTTATTATATTCCAGACTTATTATGTTTCACGTTTTTGCTAAAAGCTTCATGTGCTTCTGTATATTCAACCCTCATTTACTTCAGTAAGTCCTGGGACGTAGTGGCTATTGTCCCCCACCCCCCATGGGTCCCCCCCACCCCCGGGAACCGAGATTAGAAGAGATTAAGAGGGAAGCGGCTGTGGCTCAATCAGTAGGGCTCCCGTTTACCATATGGGAGGCCCCGGGTTCAGTTCCCGGGGCCTCCTGGTGAAGGCAGGCCCGCCCGCACGGCGTGGTTAGCTGACCCAGCGAGCACAAGCAGCAAGGGGGGAATAAATGAATAAATAAATAAAATATTAAAAAAAAAAAAAAAAGAAGAGATTAAGAACTGGCCAAGGATCATCAGGAGGCAGACAGCAAAAGCAGGTCTGCACCCCCACCCAGCCGGAGCCCGCGGCCTGAGCACTGCCCTCTGGCCCACACTGCCCACCACCGCGTGCTGGGAGGAGTGACGGGAGAGGACCCACCTCACTGCAGTGCAGGTAGCTGCTCTTGGCATGAACCAGGTCTGGAGTGTCAACCACCGTGGTGAACTTGATGCTGTCTGGTTTTTTACGATATTTGGTCTATAAGAGGCAAGCAAAAATCCCCAGGAAACACAAACATCAAGCATTTTTCTGGATGCAGCTTCACCCCCACCTATTCAGTACCAAATGTGCCAATGACATTACTGGAAAACAAGTCTCTCTTCTTGGTGGGCACATAACAATCAAGAGTGCACAAAAGATTCAAGCTTCCTCTGTGATAAGGAACTTTTTTTACAGGTATTTACTCCCTTGAAGAAAGAGGCTGTAAAATAACATGTCTCGTGACTCAGTGGAGGGCAGGCTTCTGCATCATTGTGGCCCTGTTTGGACCCTGTCCACATAAGCTCTGTTACTAAGGAACTGAAGAAAGCCGTGTCACCCCCGTGGGGATTCCAGGGCAGAGACCCCATGTCCATCAATACAGCAGGGAGTTCAGTTAACGTAACTATCCCCGTGCAATTTTTTTTTTAATTTTTTTTTATTTTTTATTTATTTATTTATTTTTTTATTATGGGTAAAAATCAAAATTCTCACAATACATACAAACATTTGCAAAATGATATATAAATATATATGCATATATGTGTATTTGCTTACAAAAATGATATTTATATATATATATATACATATACATATATTTTACGAGGTGCTTAGATTACCCAAAATATTACACGGAACCCACTGGGATTCCCATGTTGCCCACCTCCCCCGTGCAATTTTTAACACCATGTGAAATCAGGTAAGAACGCCTGGACACTGGACACTGAGTAAACTCCATAGGTAAACAGCAAATATTCCCCAAGAAAACAACGGGCCAGTTTCAATCATCAATGCACACAACATGGCTATTGAAAGCCTTCAAATGCATCATCCACCTTTCATTGCCCAATTTGTTCCCCAGCAGGGAACAGATTCATTTGGAGGGAGATCTCGTTCCGTCTCAGGATTTGGCTGTAAATGGTCCCAAATGCTGATGCAGGAGCATCAGCAGCCATGAGGCCCTCTTGGGATCTCCACTCCCAAAGCAGGTCCCCTCTTCAAGAGAAAATGCCAGGTTGCCCTTGTCAGCTCTATGTAAAGAGGCAGGTTAACAGTACCTCACTGATAAGTTCTCCAGCCTTCTTTGCACTCTCCAACTGTGGGGAACTCAACGCCAGCCATCCGATCCCCTTCATGCCCATGAGGTCTGATTTGTAGCGCAACTGAAGGAAGAAAATCATTGGCTTTTATCAACAGAATGTCTCACACTATTAGAGCATTTCAAGAAGATCCTTGATTTGTAATAATAGCATGTGTGATAATGCTTCATCACAACATTTCAACATCTTCATTCTGAGCATACTCTGCATGTCAAGCCAAACCATTGGCTTGTGCCTTCCATCAGGAATTAAATAATAGATTGTGCAAAAGATTCACAAGAGGGCCCCACCAGTGAATTAACAGGATTCAAAGCAGAAGGTAATGACCCATGTGCATGATGACTTCAAGAAGAGGCTGAAAGATGCTCAAACCCAAGCATGAGTACTGATGATTTTGTTTTGTGCTGGGACGAGGTGATTGCCCACCTGCCTAAATAGAAAAGTTCTACACACTGTTTAGTTGAGAAAAGGGATTTGACCTCTGGATCAAGTCTACTATGACTTGGAGCAAATCACTGTAGCAAAACTGTGCTTCAGTTCTTCTCTGTGATACCAGAAGATCATAATCCCTCTGTTCTCATGAACACTCCTAGGGTACTCAGGGATAAGGGTCGCTCCATGTCAGATTTTTTTTTTCTTGGGATAGTGGTAGTGGGGCGGGGGGTGGATGGGTGGGGGGGGGGCTCAATTATAGTGGGACTCTAAAGCCCAGAACAAACTTAAGATACAACTGGCCATTTTCATCTTTTCATGCCTCAGTTTACTCCTTCCTCCCACTGTTGCTCATAATTATAATTTTCTTATATTGCAAAAATGGGCTAATCCTCTTTCTTCATTTCAAGGGCTCAGAAGATTAGGACTACAGTTGAGATGTCATCATTCCTGGGAAAAATACTAAGTGTTGCTTAAAAACAATAGGACTGATTAGAAGTCTCCTAGAACAGTTAAATCTTTTTGCTGCTCCTTGATCTCCCCATTATTAACTACAATGGGGTCCATCATAGGAGGCTTTTTTTCCTCTCTTTATGGAAATTACATATCTTTAAAGGTGGAAAAAAAACCTCTCAGAGGAAATCTAAAATTTGGATCTAAACGAAGTTGATGGCATTTCTCTAATTTAGATAGAAGCTCTGCCTTAACGCAAATATCACTCCAGAAATCAGCCTCTCAGCCTTTCCAGTTTTCTCTCATTTCAGGATTCACAGTGCTCCTCACAGCTGGCCTCAAAGAGGGCTCGTTTCTGATCTACTGGCTGCTGGTTAATGTCCCCGTGTAGATCCGACTCTGCCATCCAACTGGCGAAGGGAGACATCACTCAGGTGCAGGAGAAGGTTTCAAAACCCCGTGTCAGTGAGATTGCTTTTTATACCGCTATCTTCAGTCTACACCCGCAAAGCTTTTGCCTTCCACTCTGATAAAGAACAGAGAAAATTGGATAAATTTCTAAGTTAGAGAGAATAATCCTACAGGGCCTCTTCACAGCCGGGCCTTGCTCCTTTCATAAATGAGATGAAGTGGGGAGCACTCTTTCAACTTGCCTTTTGTTGAGCTGAACAGTACGATTGCAGGTAAGTCAGAAAGCAAGATGCAGGTTCCCCAAAGATCTGGCTGTGCCTTAGACTCTCTTATAAATGGATTGTCTATTGATATTTCAGCTCCCAGCCCCACTTTGACTATTCACACAGACCCTCAAAACAACATGCCTGCCCCAGACTTCACAATAAAAGAGGGGGAGCGGGGCAAGGAGCCAAGAAGTATCAGCTACCCAAAGACGGTTTGGAAGAAGGATTCTAAGATAATAGAGACCTTCTCCTGCTGCCCAACTGAATCTGGCTTCCCCAACGGCAGCCTTGCTATTTTCCCTTACAAACAGGAAGGTCTGAAGCCTCCTTCAGGTCACATATGGAGCTTTCTGCCGCCCCCATTTCGGCAGCTTTCAGCCCCTGGGTTCTAATGCAGAAACGATGCAAGCAATCACGCTACAGAGGTGGCCAGGGGAAGGGGAGGTGGGGTGTCTTTGTTGTATCAATAAGAATCATTATACTCAGTACGTTGCATAGGATGTGAGTTGCTTTAGAAATATCTCACCCAGTCCTCACATCAGCCTGCAAAGGATGGGCTCATTCCCATTTTGGTTTTTAAATGACCACTCAGATTCTCAGAAGAACCATCTTCTGCTGCATTCCAGCTACCCCACCCTGGGTAGTGGTTATGAGAACAGACCCGGAGCCAGAGAACCCAGTTTCATAGTCCAGCCATCTGGGGGTGCCAAAGAGCACTGGCCCAGGAGTCAAGAGAGAGTTGGAAGCCCCACTTTGCCTCTTACTAGCTGCATGGTCTTGAGCAAGTTATTTTCCTGCCAGCCGTGTAGCCTTGGGCAAGTGGCTTAGTTGCTGCATCTGTAAAGATGCGAGTAACACTAGTACCCACCTAGATGTTGAAAGAGAGAGTTCGTTAGTTTGTGCAAAATATTTAGACTAATGCCTGGTCCAGAGTTAGCTGCTGTGGCTGCTCTTGTGTCTGGTGGGGAAACTGAAGCCCCGAGAGCTTCAGGGGCCTGCCCGGGGTCACGCGGCTGGAACCCAGCGCCGGGCAGTACCTGCATGTGCTGTTCAGGATTCCCTGCAGCTCCTGTAGGAGACTGCGGAGAGGACGGTGGCTCAGTGGATTGGAAAGACGAAGAGGCCATCGAGCCGGCACCGTCCAGGAAGGCACATTACCTTGCCCCGGGCGTCGGCCAAGTCTGGGCACCCCAGGCCTTGAGACGCTTGTCCCCAGGGAGGAGCAGCTCCTGGCTCCTCTGGCCTGAGCCAAAGCTTTCTTCCTGCTGCTCCTCCCCCGAGACTATGCTAAATTGAACAAACTCCTTCCTTTTTTACAAGTTCAGCCATGTGAAACTGGATGTTTGATAATGACTGCAGTAAAACTGAAGCCTCAGAACCAGATGGACATTTTGAGGTTTTTCTATTCAGAGCCTCCAGATCCCCAAATTAACAAACTTGTAGTTTAGAAAAATGCACACAGCAAATCCAAGTAATAATTCCTTAGCATTCAAAATTTTAATACATATCCTAATTTTTTTAAATGTCAGCATGATATTGCCAACTTCTGCTTCTTGGGATGGACTTATATCTTAGATTTATGTACATTTTTTTAGTGTTAAAATTTCCTCTCGTGTGAAATAGTGACAAATGTTAGCTTGGGTAGTGCTTGTTTTTTTTACTTTTTCTTTACCTAGTAAAATTAAACTTTGACAACATGATCTAGAGATCATCGTTCTTTAAATTTTACCCATGAATCCCAAAAGTCTGAGGTCCACCAATCAAACTCAACCTCTCTGCTTTTCCAATAGCGAATTGGAGGCCTAGAAAGCGAGGTGATCGCTCAGGAACACCCAGCGCATATCTTCTCCCCATACAACCAGGGGCCTCTCCATGTCAGGGGCTTGTCCCGTCCCTGAAGGCATCTGTTCTCCCAAGAAACAGCCCATTGACAAGAGGGTCCCAGGCTGGGCACCAGAGAGTCCTGCTAGGGGGGGTAGCAGGCCTGCCTTCTAGCAAGTAGAACTTGGGCTGGCATTTGGGTAACTAGAGCCTCTATGTGGGGCTAAGAGGAAGTCCCTTTACTCCATACTCTACTTGATGGTGAACAATATGATCTTACAATTTCTGGTAAATTATGATTAATCCTCAAATAATAATTAAGTTAATCAAATCATTACTAATAGCATAGTTGATCAATTATGTGTCCATAATACTCCATTTGTTACCATTTATAAGCAAGCTGAGAGCAGTCCTTGCCCAGAAGGCACCAGAACTGGGGATTTTGGTTTAAAGAACATAATCATAACAGTGAACACTTAGTTGAGTGTTTCTATGGACCAGGGACTCTGCTCAGAACTTCATAAAGGCCAGTGGTTTGCAATCGGGAGGGATTTTTGGCCCCCAGAGGACATATGGCAATTTCTGAAGACATTTTTGGATGTCACCTTGAGGGGGTACTCTTAGCATCTAGGGTAAAGTTCAGGGGTGATGTTGCTAAACATCCCACAATGCACAGCACAGACCCCAAAACAGACTTATCAGATCCGAAATGTCAGTGGTGCCAAGGTTGGGGAACCCTGAAAAGATGAGGGCTAATGGGACAGCTGCTCTGTGGGTTGTGTTCTAAAATGAGGTCACCTTCCTCCTAGGGTTGCCGTGAGGCCTGGAGAGACACCGCGTGCGTGCCATGCCTGACGCAGGAGAATGCTCCATGAAGGGGGGCCAGAGTCACGCGATCACTGCTGCCATGTCCCAGCCGGGGAAACCGAGGCTCGTGGAGGCCATGGGACTTGTCCAAGTTCACATCCAGTAAGTGGAGGCACTGCGATTTGAACCCTGGAAGGCTGATGCCTGAACGTACCACTAAGACGTGGGAGGGGGCTGGTCCTACCCACCCACTTGCTGGTGCCCTCATTCAGGCCGCAGGGTGGGGGCTGCTTGCCCTTCCTGGGCCCCAGTGTCTACCCCTGCACACGAGGGGCAGGGCTCTGCCAGCTCTGAGCTCCCCCCGGGAGAGCAGGATGGTTAAAAGTGCGAGTTCTGGAGCCAGGCCCAGCCTTAGCTGTAAAAACAGGACCAACAGATGCACCCACCTCTTAGCAGTGCAAGTGATGACAAAAGTAAACAGTGCTTGCCCAGCTCCTAGAGCCAGGCGGCTCACGGGGAGCAGGTGGTAAGTGCCAGTGATGCGCGGTATGGTTCTTGCCAGAGATCCCCAGCATCCTGACTACACTCAGCGCAGCCCGGGTCTCCCTCTGACCCCACCCTCCACGACACTCGCTTCAGGTGCCCCAGGGATGCAAGACACCCCCGCCTCAGGGCCTCCTTGGGATGGCTACTCCGTTTGCCTGGAATGTTCTTTCCCCAGGTAGTCACAAAACTCATCCCCTCATCTCCTTTAGGTCTTTGCTCAAATGGGGACCACTCTGACCTCCTATTTAAAAACGCACCTGTGCACATACACACACACACACGCACGTACAAACACAACAGTCACACACTCCTATCCCACTTTCCCTGCTCTGTGTGTCTCCATAGCCCACATCACCATCTGACATACTACACATTTTACGTATTTATCATGTTGTCATTTATCTCTAACCCCCTCCCCAGAATGGAGGCTCCGTGAGCACAGGAATTTTTTACTCTTTTGATGATTGCTCTATCCCCAGGGCCTAGGACAGTGCCTGGCACATAGCAGATGCTCAATAAATATTTGTTGAATGATTGAAAGAATTATTTCAACCTAGATAATACAGACCAAGTGAGCAGTTGTTTGGGGGTAGGGGCGGGTTGGTGTCAAAGGCTAAGGAAGAAAGCAGGGCTTTACAGGATGAGGGGCTGTTTGCATCCCACGAGCCCCCCATACCTCGCTCTGCAGGGCGTGGGCTTTCTTGGCCCAGGCCAGCTTCAGGTCCTCGGGCAGCGCCGTGAACACGTGGCTACGTGTCCGGTAGTCGCGGTCGCTGGCCAGGGCTTGGGCCCTCCTGGCATGGACCAAGTTCACCATGTCCAAGGGCAGGTGGCACTGGGCCTGGCTGCCGGCTGCCTGCCTCCTGTACTGGTGCTCGCTCTGCAGCTGGCCCACCCGCTGGCAGTGCAGGAGCCTGGGGTCGTCCCTCACGCTCCGGGCCCCGATGAGCCTCCCTCGCTCCTTCACAAAGTCGTGTCTGTAGAGAAACTGGAAGGGAGGACCAGCCGGTCAGGGACTGGCATTCAGCCGACCCTAGAAAAATTACCTTTTCTTACACTGGGAAGGGATGATTACAAGAAAAACCACACTGAGGTTGGCCTGAGAGTGTGCTTTGCTCCCCAGGGAGATGAACAATTAAAACATGGCTCCATTCTTCTTATCTAATTAAAATCAGAGCCTCGGAACCCAAGTAAGGGCTCCGTTCCCTTTACGTGTCCTGTGGCCAAAAGGAATTTATCAAAAAGGGTAAAAGAGAAACTTGTGCTTTATCCCTTCACATTTGGCAAAACGTTAAACCCAAAAGACAGGATCCATTTATTTGAAGTCCACGTTTTCTGTGATTTGTTTGTGGGAAAGAGAAAGTCACCTTCATGTCCCAAAGCTATGGACGTTATCGACAGAGTGGCTGAAACACAGCTGGCAAATCCTAACGCCAATGCATGAAACTACAGAGAGTGGAGAGGGTGATGGGTGGCGGCTGTATTTCAATTTCTATAGAGGGTTCTCTTTCAAATTCTGGGTGGAGCTGGAAAACAGGCAGTTCTCACATTATAGAGGGAGGGTTTCCTAGGTATTGCTGGCAGAAACGGAGCCTAATCTCCTTCCTACCGGCGACCTTTGTCTGAATTTAGCTTCTGATTAACAGAACCCTTTTCCCCCCTCCTTCTGTTAAAGAATTCATTCATAACTAATACATTCTGCAGGTGACATGCTGTCTTACATAGTTATGGATTTGCTTTAATTCAGGAAAATCCACTGTAGACATTGTTTTACATGAAGTTAACAGAAATTAGGCAAGATGGAAGGTCGTATCATTCCACTCACATCGCTGGCTATATCTCCAGAGGCCTGAGCAGCCTGGAAGGGGAGCGCCTCGATCGTCAGCTTGTAGCCCTGAGCACGGAGATTACGCCAAGACTCCTGGTATTTTGCCTAAAGTAGGAACACATGTAGGTCTTCTTTAAAAAAAAAAAATTACACGAGTCAACGAACAAAAGCCTACCCCTTCCATTTGTAGTACAGTCTTCCAGAATCGATTTCTGACAAGCAAAACGCTTCCTATTTTGTCTCATTAGCACACACGCCATCGTGGGCTCTGACACTCACACACTCAACGCATTTACGTGCAGGTATATTTAACGTGGCCTCGAGAAGTTTCTACGAATACCAGAAAGGTCATTGCTGCCTCACTTCCCAGATACAGACTTAAGTGGCTTTGGAGCATGCCTGAGCTTCAGCAAGGAGAAAGGCTTACGTCACTCAGATTGGCCGCATTCGTTTTTGCTTGGACAAACTCGGGCAGCCCCAGGGTCGCTGTGTACTGGTGTCTCGCATCCTCTCCAGCTGCTCTATAGAGGCGCTGGGCAAAAAGAGAAGCAAGAAAATAAGTGCTGTGCATTTCTGCAGTACCGGAGGTCCCTGACCTGTGCTCGTAACAGTCCATTCACTGTGTGATGGACATACCATCAGACTTGAGGGGGAGGGTGCTTCCAATAAAGGCAGCTTTTCGTGAGTCACTCGATAGGAAAGGAATATGTAAGGAATTGCCATTTGCTTTGCTCATTTATAGGCCAAGGAAAGAAAAATAGGTTTAGTAATACTTTTGAGGTTCTTTACAGTGTAGACTTTTTCCTTGACAACACAACCTAAAGACCATACTAAGGCCTGGGAAATTTAGGAGACACTTTGCTTGTCGGAACGGAGATTCCCAAACCCTAGTCTGACTAAAGCCCCAGGATCCTTTCCATTGCTGAACTCGTGCCAAACGCTACCCTGGATGGCTTCATCTGATACCAAAACACCTGTTATGACTAGAAATGGATCTGTGATTGGTGAGTTTTCCAAGGCCAGCAGCCATCCCTGGAGGCATTGTTACCTTCACAGCAGCCAGCTCTCAGAGTAGCTGAGAAAAGCTACATCTGAATTTAACTGATAAAGTCACCAAACAAGATGATGAATTCTACCCCTGTGGCCTTTCTTATTCCAAGCTGCCTCTTCTTATTTTTCAACTTGGAGTGAGGAGGGAACTAATAGCATAAATAGTCAAATCTCAACTGACTTCTAAAAGTTAGCCAGAAAAAGAATCGGAAAACCTAGAGATGATTCGAAGTTTAATTCTCTGCCAAGCTCATCTTCCACTTCAAACCTGTAAGAATGTCACTAAGAAGAAGTAAAACTGATAAGGCTGGAATGATGATTTTATGTAACAAGATTCCTTCCCCTTTCTCCCTGCTCTGCTAGAGAACTATTAAAGTGTTCACTGGGTAGAAGGTGAGTGAAAAGAGGAGGTGGATAATCAAGAAGAATGACAGGGAAACGGATGTGGCTCAAGCGATTGGGCTCCCGTCTACCATATAGGAGGTCCAGGGTTCCTGGTGCTGCCTAAATAGAAGACAAGCACAAAAGAACATGCAGCAGATAGTGAGCACAAAACAATGGGGGGGGGAGGGCGGGGAAGGGATGAATAAATAAATAAATCTTTAAAAAAAAAAAAAAAAGAATGACAAACACCACACCCACTGTCCTTGGATCACCAAGAGTCCTCCCTAAAATAATCAGAGTAACAATATAAAATTGAGTAGCCAGTATCTGCATGGATAGACCAAATGAATGATAGATCAGTACTTCTCAAGCTTTAAAGTGCCAGGGAATCACCAGAGGTTCTTGCTAAGTGATCATTTGGATTCAGTGGGTCTGGGGTGGGACTGAGATTTCAGCATTTCTTACAAGTTCCCAGGAGATGCTGCAGCTGCTGGCCCATGACCACACTTGGGGAGTAGCGAGACCACAGACTAAACTGGATTTCCAACTGGGCTCTGTCCTTCTGGAAAGTGTTTAGGTTCCAGATAATGATGTTTTCTTCTTTACAAACCTCCGTGCAAATGCCCATGTCCCCCACCTTCCCCAACCTCACAAACATGCACATGTATTTTTAACAATCTAGCTGTTTTAACAGCCCATTCCAGAGCCCTCAGGAGAACTTACCTCGTTTGCAATCTGATTGCTGAATTTTGCATGAAGGAGGCTGGGCGAGTCCGTCACAGCTGTATACTTGAATGACTGGGGTTGCTGACGATATTTACTCTGAATTGACACACAAGAGGGGAATAAGAAGACTCCATAATATATAAAACCAGAAGTAGAACAAGTTCTTTAAA
The DNA here is from genome assembly GCA_026826555.1 of Tolypeutes matacus. Classification (NCBI taxonomy): domain Eukaryota; kingdom Metazoa; phylum Chordata; class Mammalia; order Cingulata; family Chlamyphoridae; genus Tolypeutes; species Tolypeutes matacus. Next base: position 6,518,858 of record JAKSZT010053836.1, read on the forward strand.
TACCAGTTATACCACTACATGGATGAGCCTTGGAGGCATCATGGTGAATGAAATACATCAGACACAAAGGGATAGACTTATGATTCAATTTATATGAACTAATTACAATATGCAAATTCACAGAGACAGAAAGCAGAGTAGAGTTTACCAGGGTGGGGAAGGGAGGAAATGGGTATAAGGTTTCTGTCTGGGGTACTGGGAAAGTTCTGGTAATGGGTGTTGGTGGGGGTAGTGCAACATGGTGAGTTTATGAGTGGTTGAGATGGGAAAGTTTTTTTGAATATATGTTTCTACAATAAAAAAAAAAAAAGAATGACTAAAGAGACAATGACAATTAAATGCAATACATGATCCTGGACTGGATTTAATAATGGAAGAGAAACAGCTCAAAAGAACATTATTGGGACATACGAAAAATGTAATATAAATTGTAAGCTTTATATCAATGTTAAATTTCTTGAAGTTTGTAACTGTACTTAAAGTGGTTACATAAAAGAATATCCTTGTCCTTAGCTTAAGTATTCAAGGAGGATGATGTATGCAATCTACTCTCAAATGTTTAGAATATAGATAAATAGATAGATAGATAGAAGGACAGAAGGATGGATGGATGAATGGATGGATGGTTGAACAGACGGATGGATGGATGGATAGAAGGGAATATAGAGTGATATGGCAGATGTAGCAAAATGTTAAAAATGGTGGATCAAGGTATCTGGGTAGGGAGTATGTTATAGTTCTCTGTATGGGTTTTGTATTATTTTTGCAATTATCCTCTTAAATTTTTCTCAACTTTAAAAGTAAGGATTCTCAGGACCCTCTGTAGAGCAATGGCCATAAGATGGCGTGTGTTCCTGGGAAGGGCTGGCATTTCACGTGAAAGGGTTTACTGTAAGCTTCAGCCCCAGGGATGTGTCATTTTGCCACAAGAGCCCAAACACTGACCAAGCGTGCTGGAGTGAGGATGCTGCACAGAAACTTCCTTTTCTGTTGTTATTTAACACAAAGCTAAAATGGCTAAATATGTACCATGAAAATTGCTTCCTTTTAACAAAAGTTCAGATCTCTCCTCCAGCTTTGCAAATTTTCATATTAAAAAAAGTTTAATGGAAAAATACCAATTATAAAACCTCATTTTGCAAGGCAGCTAGTCAATCTGCCACTCAAGAATCTAGTCCATCCCCTGCTCTTGTGACCTCAGAACTCAATGGGATGAAGAAGCAGAGAGGAAGACCAGACAGAGTGAATCAGATGCTTATCCTTTGTCACGAATGTGAACACGGCTATTTGGATTGGAAGTTTGCTTCCAGGCTCTGCTGACTGGAGACCCAGTGCTTGGCGGAGATCCAATTGTTTGGCAGTCCAACAGAAACAGCTACACATGCCTATGCCCCGCCCTGGGAGACCTAGATTCAGTATATTATTAATGGGTCTCTGGCACCTGTATTTTTTAAGAGATCCTAAAGGGGATTCTGATTCATCATGAGGTCTGGAAATCACTTACTATAGAGATCTCTTTGGAAAAACAAAGCACAGACCATAATAAGGTCAGTTTTTATTTCCCAGGGTTCCTAAATCATGTATATGCAAACCTAAGCCATTCAGTGTCACCTAGAGCTGGCCACTGAATGTTTTTACTTCCATTGTCTTCCATGGTGCCCTCCTGTCCTGGCATCAACCACGAATGGGAGTCATAACACCCTTGCAGGGGTGAGCAAGATCACCCAGGACACTAGAGTGGACTTACTGGTATTCTACTATAGACCTATTGTGATTCTAGCAATGGAAGAACTGTCATCATTGATGTGGAGGCAGTGGCAACTAGAGGTTCTGAGGGGAGGGAGAGGGAAAAACAGATGTAATATGGGGGCATTTTCAAGACTTGGGAATTGTCCTGAATGACATTGCAATGACAGATACAGGCCATTGTATATCTTGCCATAACTTGCAAAATTGTGCAGAAGAGAGTGTAAACTGCAATGTAAACTATAATCCATGCTTAGTGGCAATGCTCCAAAATATGTTCAACAGTTGTAACAAATGTACCACACTAATGAAGGATGTTGTTAATGCGGGAAAATGTGCTAGGGGTAGGGAGCGGGACATATGGAAATCCCTCATATTTTTTTATGTAACATTTATGTAATCTAAGTATCTTTTTTAAAAAATTAAAAAGTATATTATAATTTTTAAAAAAATAAAAAAGATCCCCAGGAATTCAGAGAGTGATTCTCTTTGACCCTGGAGAGAATTCTGAGATTACTAATTCACATATAAATCAAATGAGGCACGTATTAATATCCACGTTTGACTGATTAAGAAGCTGAGACCCAGAGAGGGCAGGTCACTGACTCAAGGTCCCACAGCAATTGAGTGCTGGCCTGTAATTTCAATCTCCGCTATTGGTCTCCAAAGCCTGTCCATAGGGCCGCTCCTCAAAGGCATACTAGGAAAGCACATCTTATGAGCCAGTGAATAATTCTTATAAGTTAATAAAGGAATTGACTCCACACCTGCAAAGCTGTCTTAAATGGTGTCCAGTCCAGAATAGAGAAATCAGTAAGAAAAGAGGCCAGGCAAGTGGTTAAGCAGGGGATTGCCATTGCTAAAAGTATAGCATCGATTTGCTTTATCCGTGAGAAAGAAACGGACTGTGCACTTCTCCTCTGAAAATATACTTGGCCCCCATCACCCCTCCAGGGTTGCCAGTTACCTCACTGATGAGTTCAGATGCTTTCTTTCTCCCTTCAATCTCTAACGTTCCCGGAATGACACAGGCAACACCTCGCATAAAGTTCAGGTCCTGCCGGTACAAATTCTGCAAGCAACAATGCAAAGAATCAGAAAAGCCAAACTCTCAGGACAAGGAAGCAAAGAGAAGCCAAAGGACTCATGAAATATCGTTACCAGGGCAGTGTCATAATTAGAACTCCAGGCCAACCAGTCTCTCCAAATCTCTCGGCTAACACAAGAACTTCTTAATAAATGCTTATTAGGGAGAAGAAAAAGTCAGAAGAATATAATTCTGCTGCCACTTGTCTCAGAGAAGCTGATATAGGGACACTAGACAGATTTTAATTTTAATGCTGGTCTATCAAAAAACAAACGCTAGATCAGATTGTGTTTAGAAAGTCAGTTGTCTTGAGGCAAATGTGGAAATGGTTTAGCAGGTCCTCTAAAACAAAACCCAGCAGCAGAGGGTGGCATTAATTAATCATGGGTTAAGAAACAACCAATCAATGAATCCAGAATAATCTGGCAAAAGCCTGTCTGTGTGAGTGGGAGTGAGTGTGCATACCTGAGGGATTTGGGATGACAGTTTAAAGTGCCCCCAAATTCACTCCCCTTCAGCCACAGATGTGTCCCCTGGGCGTGCTGCCTTCCAATTGCTCTCACAGTGAGAGGCAGGGCAAGCAAGGGCTCTGCTCAAGTGACAAATAGGCCCCACGAAGAGGGTGGCAGCTCCCCCGTCACTGCTTCCTACAGCTGCTCTCAGGCTCCTGACAGTTTATGTCATTCAGTAAACGCTGTACACAGGTGTAACATTCCAACAGATGACAGATACCCAGATCTGAGTTTCCCCAGCCTGCAGGCACTGCCAAACCAGGACACAGGTTTTGTGCAAGGTTTTGTTTTCCTCCACAGGCCCATTACTTGCCAATAGTGTAGGATGAAAACTTAGCGAGCTGGGGAAAGAAGGTGAGGGCAAACAGGATGCTCCCACCTGTTGATAGTAGACACCCTGCGTCTCCTGGGGTGTGAGGAAATCCTCCAATATCTCCTGAATCCCCGGGGGCCCATGCCTCAGAAAACAGGCGTAATGAGCAAGAAATGCACATCAGAGGGGCATGGAGGTTGAGGCTCCTTGAGAGGTCCCAGGAAGGATCTCCAGAGCCCCGATTTCCCTGCCCTCCTCCCAACACTCTCTTCTCCCTGAAGTGGGTCTCTTCTGACCCAACAGATCTTAGCACTCCTCAGAATATGGTGGCACAGGAAGGTTAGAAATACCTAAAGGAACCTCCAGTCCAGCCGAGACTGGAGGCAGCACCACTGGCAAGCCTTGAACATTCAAAACCGTGGTATCTTCATAAGACACCATCTGAGTTCAAATCCCAGCCTCCCCATTTCTCATTTACGGCTGTGTGGTCTTGGGCAAGCTATTTGACTTGTGTGAGCCTCACTACAATTGATCTGTAAAGCAGGGAGAAAGATGACCTATGAAGGGTTATTGTGAGGATTAAATGAGATAAAGCATGAAAACACAATGCTTAGAACGTATGTAGATACTCAATAAATGGTGGTTGCCATTACTGGGTTTCTGTAACTGTGCTAGTCAGGAACACTGCGGTAGTGTTTCCAAAGAAGACCAAGGTTTAGGATCTCTCACCTCTGGAGCTCCCACTGAGCCATGAGGGGCCTGCAAGTCACTACTTTGTGGTCAAACTTGAGATGAAAATCACCTGGGGAGAGGGCGGGAGTCCTTACCTCGCTCTGCAATTTGTGAGCTTTCTTGGCACAGCTCAGCCTCAGGTCTTCTGTCACGGAAGTGTGCTGGGGGAGTGGGTGTTTGTAATCCTGGTCACTGGCTAGGCTCTGGGCCTTCTTGGCATGCACCAGGGTCACCATGTCCAGCGGCAGATGGAACTGTGCCTTTGTGTGCTCAAAGCCTTTCTTGTAATTTACCTAGAGGGGCAGACAAACCAACAGCAGTTATTTCAAAGCCACTATGTGCAACTAGGCCATCAGGGAGAGCAAATGCAATGCAATTATCCCAGGTAAGCCTGGGAGACATTTTTGGCAGGGCCGGTGCTCCTTTCTTGCAGAAACCGGCGAAATTAGCAGGGTTCATCTCCAGGTCCTGACACTCACAGCCCCAGCTTCTGGAGGCCATTGGTTTGGGTGAAGAAAGTCCAGCTGGGGAAAATGCAGAGGTTTCAAGGGACAGATATGTCAGTGATTCCCTTGCTCAGGTCTCTAGATCTTCCCATTTTCCAGATGCCAGAAGGTGCCTGGCTAACCTGCAGCTGGCCCAGCAGATTTTCTCCCCTCCACACACCCAAGTTCAGATTTTAGACACCAGGGACTCTCATCTCGTGCTAGCTTATAAAGAGCTTCTTCAATGAATCAGATGACCATGTCTACTAAATCTAGGAGTCAGGGGTAGTGGGGTAGATGCTTAAGATCCAGTCCTGAGGGATGGGTATTCCCAAAAGTCCAACACGCATCCTGAGGCAGCGGGAGGCCCATTTCCCTTCCACCAGCTCCACTGCCAGTCTTTTGCGGAACTTATTTAAAGGTTTATGGAGCTCACTCAAGGCTTTCTTGGGAATCAAGTGCATAACCACCCCCTCTTCCTCCTCCTTCTCCATTTTTCCCATTGCCTCCCTAAAGCTCCAGCCTATCTTTCTTAACCCCTTCTGACTCCTAGAAATTCCCACTTCACGTAGCATAAGGCTAAGGACAATTCATGGCCAACCCTATACTCTTGAGATCCCAACCCAGGACAGAAAAAAAAATGTTAGAAATAGGGAAACTGAGGCAGAGAACAAAATGGCAGAGAATACATGGTGTTGTGGGAAGAGCATGAGATAGTGCTGGCTCCATGTCCTGGCTCCATTCCTTTCTATCTAATCTTAAGGAAGGGACTAAGCCACTCAGTGTCTCCATCTCTTATCAGTAAACCAAGTTGAATAACAAGATCAAATTTATAGAAATAGTGTAATGGTTAAATGAGATACTGCATATAAAAGTGTTGTGTCCTCTGTAATATGTTGGGCACATACTGGTTTTCATCTCTGCCATTAGCCAACTTACATAGGTATAAGGAGATGGTGTATATGCACATGTACAAGTATCCAGGAGGTTGCAATCAAGGGTTGCAAACTCATATTTCTACAGGGCCCAGACAGGTAACACGAATAAGTGAAGCATGTGATGGGGTGGAGGACTGGGGGTGGAGGGAAGGGGTGGCTGGTGACCAGGAGAGCACACATCCCTTCCAAATGAACCTGTCAGTAATATGCAACCTCGAGGAACCCAGGTTCAACTTCTGGCCAAAAGTCTAAAATTTTTATGTAAAATCTTCCATTTTTAAAGGTTTGCAATTAATTCAGTGCCCTCCCCCCCTTCCCCCCCCACCCAACACACTGTAGACCAAATAAAACACCTCTACCCCATAGGTGCCCATTTTCAGCCATTGGCCAATGTCATAGAACGCCCAGCCTGGAAGGGAACTAAGGGGTCAGGATGGTTAATTTTATGTGTCGACTTGGCTAGGTTATGATGTTCAGTTGTCTGGTCAAACAGTGGCCTAGATATTGCAGTGGACTCTTTTGTAAATGTGATTAGCACCTAAACTCTCTTGACTTTAAGTATAGGCGATTACCTCCCTAATGTGGGTGGAATTCATCCAATCAGTTGGAGGCTTGAAGAGCAAAGAACTGAGGGTTCCAGAAAGAAGAACTTCTGTCTCAAGACTACACCTTCTACACTGAGTTTCCAGCTTGCCATTCTCCCCTCAGAAATTCATTCTCAAGACTTCAACATTACTCTTACTGGAATTTCTCTGCCCTGTGGAATTCAACCTGCCCTATGGAATTCCAACTCATCAGCTCCCACAATCACATGAGCCAACTCCTTAAAATAAATCTCACACATATTCACATACATATAAATATATCATGTATCTGTGTATGTACATACATATAAAATGTATAAAAACATACACACACACATACATATATCAGATATCTTGTTGGTTCTGTTTCTCTGGAGAACCCTGGGGTCAACTAGGGTTTAGATATTCATTTTACAGAAGCAGCAGCTAATGCTCAGAGAGGTCAAGTGACTTGACAGTGCCACATAGCTAGTTAGTGACAGCCAATACCCACACCCAGAAGGACGAATGACATTAGCCCACTGTGCTCTGAGCATCGTTAGGTGAGGGGCACACAGCTGCCCCTGCATTTTCTCCAACTCACGTCGCTCTGCAGCGAGGTCGCATGCACTGAATGTGCCAGGCTGATATCATCTTCCAAGCTCCGGGAGCCAAGCATCTGTCCTTTCATTTTCTCAAATGCTTCTTTGTATTTGTACTAAAGGGAAAGATAGCAGGAGAGAGTAACAGCTCAGGGACAAGGGACACGGAATGGAAGAGGTGGGTATTGGGCGAAAATGTTTTGTTCTTTTGACAGTAACTGGGTGAGTTAAAAGAAAATGTGCAGGACTCGTCAAAAGGTCTATTCTTTCATATGCAACACTCCCAATGACTAAAGGGCTCGATATGAAATGGCAGGATGCGTTAGCACTTGGGCGGCCCGGGCTGGAAAAAGGTGGGTGCATTGTTAGCAGTCTCTTCACATGGACTCGCTTTATGAAAGCGCTTGGTGGATAGTGCATTTCATCTGCCCAGGGCCCATGTTTACAGGCCAGCAGTTGGCTTTGTACCCCAAGCTAGGGAATTTTTTTGTTGGAAGATATGTTCTTCCACACTGGTCATTATCTGATTGCCCTAACACAGTTCAGAGAGGAGAGGATATACTATCCACAGGCAAAAGAAGACGGGATCTGACTTGGGGGCAAGTGGAGTAAAACCTGGTTAGCAGTAACATTGTCACATAGTGGCGGCTGACGCTCACATCACTTATGATTTCACCGGAAGCCTTTGCTGCCTGAAATGGAATGGCGTCCAACCTCAGTTTATATCCGCCGTCGCGAAGTTTGTTCCAGGATTCCTTATACCGTGTCTGTGGGGAAGATACGCACCTATAAAGAACTTCATTGGTACCTGGTGGTTTCCTAAACTCTGGTTTACCAAAATAGGAGTGTAGTTCGCTAAGAGATGGTTGTGGCTTAGCAAAAACCACCCAAGAGGTGGATCCTGCCTCGTGCCAACAGTAGGGGGTAGAGCTATGGGGGGAGGGGGAGAGTGAAAACACTGGCTTTGGAATCAGGCAGACCCAGGATTTCTGAGCAGCAATTTGATTGGAAGGAGGAGGCATGAGGTTGCCTTTACATAGCTCTTTACATAAGATAAAGAAAAGTCAGAGGTGATGAAGAGGACTTGAGCATCCAGCTCACTCCTTGGCATGGCTCCCCAATATACTTGGCTGTATTCTGGCACTCCCACATTTCAGCTCCTCTTACAAATGCTCTTTGTACTGAAATAGACGTTTCTCCCCTTCTCATTCTTTTAATTGAGCTTAACTCTTCTGCAGGACCTGCTGCTACATAGTTTGCAGGGCCCAATGCCAGTAAAAGGGGCAGGGGTGGGGGGACCCTGTTCAAAAATCTCAAGATGGTGACAGCAGAGCATTATTAAACCAAGCATGGAGGCCCATGAAGTCGACCCTGCTCTCCCATTATTAAAATCACTGCCCGTTGGGTCAGCCTCACCTCACTGATATTCATGGCATTCAGCTTGGCCAGCAGGACTTCTGGGAGGTCTGCGGTCTGTGTGTAATGGTGCTTTATGTTTTCTCCTTGCTCCTTGTACAACCTCTGTGGATGGAGAGCGGTTCTGCATTAGAGCCTGAGCCTCCCCTCACACAGCCAGCAGCCAAGTTACACTCCAAGACGGCAGAGGTGCTGCCACTGCCATCTCCTGCAGAGACAGGAACAAGAGCTCCCAGCTTCCACCTGGTGACAGGCGCCTCTGTGTCCCCCGAGTTCTACTTCCCAGCTCAACACGACAGGCTGAAACTCCCCCTCCATCAGCGCCCCACTTGTAGTAAGGATACTGCTGAGATGGTGTCAAATGAGAAAATGGGTTCTAGTTAACATCCAGTAATTTTACTAACTACAAGCTACGAGAAGCCATCAGGATTCAGAAGTCAGGAGAGAAGATTGCTCTTCCACATGTGAAGTTTCCACCATGTGTACTTCAGTCGCATTACCCCTCCCCCAGCTCCAGGAGTTTTGTCCTGATAAATGTGGGTCTGGGGCTCTCCTCACCCCAACTCCGATTTGGACTTGTCATATCCTAGCATTCGGCAATGACACACGGAGCTGCCATCAGCCGAATTTCCCCGTCACCAGACAGTTTCTCAGCTGAGCTTTCCCTTCCCAAATCTTATCAGCTGTGTCCAAGTTTCTGCGCATCACAGCAGTGCCCCCTAGAGTTGGTTACTGTAAGGAAGAACCAGGGCTTTTTTCTCTTCATACAAAAAGTTCTTGTTTGACCATAGACTTTCATCCGAATTCAATTTGAATCCAATGGGCTGATTATGAAGGAATTAGAAATTCTTAAATCCATAACCTTGTAAACCACCTCATAACAGAGCCTAACAGGCACTTGAGCCATTTCAGAATGCCTGTAGAATAAGGTACAACCAGAATCATTTGTTCAATTAGGAAGCGAAGGAGAGAATTTTGACACCTGGACCCAATAGCAAGTTAAATGGTTTGGAGATGTTTAAAAGCCATATCTGCACTGCACAAAGATTAGTGGGCCTCTCTCCATAGAATCGGGCAACAGGGTTAACCCACATCCTAAAGTGAATTTTTATAGGACCTCATCATTCAATATGGTCCCCAACGAACCCTGTGCTGGGAGGACCAAAGGTCAAAATTTGATTTCACATTATAAAAGGTGTATGGGGAATGGTTTTTAAGTTAATCTAATGTACATAAATCCGACCTAAATCATTTTCAAAGTCTCTGGTAAATTCATAGAGCAGCAGTTCCTGCACTGGGGCCCCAAGGTTATTCCAATTACTAAGAATTTCATCCAAAAGTTCCAATTCTGAAACAACACTTGGAAACAAAAGGAGAGAGCAAAAGGCCCCACCACAGACCAATCTGTGAGACATGCAAGAGGAAAAGAATGAGAGCATGGGGGCTGTGGGGTGGCAGAGCCCCACTTGGCATGGAAGTGCAGTAACACCCCATTTGCATCCTAATGAGGAAGCACCCTGCCAAGGTATGCCTCAGCAAAGGACAAGAAGCTGCTTCATCCTTCGGACAACAGAAGGAGCAAGCCCAAGAACCCCTCCGCTTCAATTGCCGTGTTGAAAGACGAGCCCGCTCTTCTCGTCATAATGTATATACATTATCACTTACATCCACTGCTTGGGTATAACTAATTCTGGCCTGGACCATCTCCGGAGAGTCTTTAATACTGGTAAACTTCAAAGCATCTGGATGCTGACGGTACTTCTTCTGTTGAGTAGGAAAAGATCAAAGCTGTGAATTTTGTGCTGCTCTTTCATGCCATTTGAAAGAGAAAATCATAGGTTGCTTGAGATTAGAGTGAATTTGTGAACATAATTATTATTCTGCTTCCTCCATCTTTATATCCCAGGTGCCTTCAGGTTAATATTTGTTTCAATTTAAGAATAACCTCATGTCAATTAACATTAAAGTATTTCTACCTGGTGTAAAGAAAGCATCTCAAAATTAGTTTGTACCAGTAAAATACTGTAGGATACACACTTAGGAAAGTATTTTTAGAGGCTTCAAACACTGTGTTGCATTATTTGTTTACTTATTTTAGTTGGGGTCTTCTAAGCAAGAAAGAGCATCCATAGTTACATTTATCAATTGATGCTTTTGTTTTCTTTTCACAAAAAGATGTGGCAGAAACACAATCAGCAGGTGAATACTATTTAGTCACTTTAGAGCCTGGCTCAGTTAGCATACGCAATAAACTTTAAATTATTACAATAACAAGAAAAGGGATGCTATTATTGAAAGGAGTCATCATACAATTTGAAAGACACTGAAACAACAAAAAAAATCTAAATGCTGGCAACGACCTGGGTAACTAATTTTGGAGTATTCTGGAAAATCATGCTTAAATTAATTCCTTTTTTAAAACTCGAACTACATTCTCAGGGGACTAAGTTGCAATTTTATCAGAACCACGGAGTATATGTTTTCTCAAATCAAATAAGTATTTTATCAACACTTTCTTGTATCTGGTTAGATTTTTGTATGCTGGGCTGTCTTAAGAAAACACATCCCTCAAGATCCAGCCAAATCTGGTCCTCCACCTGTTCTTGTAAATAAAGTTTTATTGGAACACAGCCATGCTCCCTTCGTTACATATTGTCTATGGCTGCTTTCGCACTACAATGGCAGAGTTGAGTAGAGACAGAGACCAGATATTTTCAGGCCTGCAAAGCTGAACATATTTACTATTAACCCTTTACAGAAAAGGTGTGCTGGCACCTGCTTGGGACGATGTGTGTATATACTTGTGGCTCTTTCAGCAGTGCCTGACATTCAGTCTCAAAATTAAGAGTTCATCCCAATTTGACCCTAAACTGGAAATGTGTCAGCTTAAATCAGATGGTTGGGAAAGTTGCTGAAAGATGTCTTGTCTTGCTTACAGATGTTTAAGGACTGGTAAGAGGCAGACATTAAGGAGGATAAGCAAATTTGGTAAGTTTGCAAAATGAGGCGGAAAACTGAGACCACTATGGGATAAATGGTTCAAGAAGATCCCTTGGCTCCCAGACTTAGGCACATGAAGGAATCATCTTCAGGCTTAAAATATGTGTATAATGGTCTTTTTCCTTCACTTCCTTTTATGAATGGGCCCAATATTGAGTTTGGGATCATGGCTCCTCAAACCGGAAGCGTGTTCATCGTCCTAAAAGTGCCTCTCTTCAATTGGTCTGAACAGTTTAAGGCAGAACAGTCTCCACTGAGTCCCCCAGGGTCTTCTGAGCCTTGAGTTCTTGACCAATGTCTCTAAAAACCAGAACAATCAGAGCGAGGCCACTTCTGAACTCGGCTCCAGGATGCTCTCCCTTGGAAAAATATCGACAATGGGCATGTATGATTTGAGAAACCAACACAGGTGTCTCTCTGTTTCGACTATACATTCAGTAGAAAGTCTCCTCAAAATAACATCCCAGGAGGTTCCTCACCAAGACTGAAGTCTTCTGGAGCTATGGCCATTATTGTCTCCTCAGCACTCAGAAAAGTCCTGAAAGTCCAGGCTATCCTGAAGGAAACTAAACAAATGCTCCTTTTCCTTCTTGGTAAGGCCCCTCCCAGACAGACATGAACTAAGAGGTGGACTGGGGTTGCTTGATAGTGTTCGGCCCTCTGTGAGCACAGAGCAACCAACTCTGTGGTGTCTAGTCCAGTGGTCCTCACCAGGGCAATTCTGACCCCCAGGGACATTTGGCAATATCTGGACACATTTTCTGGCTGTCAGACTTCGGGGTGGGAGGGCTGCTACTGGCTTCTGGTGGGTAAAGCTCAGGAATGCTACTGTTAAACATCCTACAGTGCACTGGGCAGCTGCCCACAGGAGAGAATTATCTGGCTCAAAATATCAGGAGCGCCAAGGTCGAGAAAGCCCGATCTCGTTTTCCACAAGAGCTGTTCAACGATACTGTCCTAAAATGTGAGGGAAATGGCTCTTTTTATAAGCCGTAATGATTCAGGGTCCAACCAGGGTGGCTCCAAGGAAGAAGGAGAGAGATTTAAATAGAAATGAGAGCCCCCCACCCCCCCCAAGAAGGAGCAGTGTCACATGTTCCGTACCACGTGACTATCCAAACACTGTTTACACTGTGGAGGAGAGAGGGAGAAAATGTGCAGAAAGTCACAAAAGGGCCTTTGGGTGCAATAACTCATCTTTTCATCATCTCTCCTGTGTTGCTTCATTAAAAAGGTAAGTTGGCGGGTAACAATTGAGCTCCGTTTGATTGTCATTATTATTCATAATATCATTTGTCGCCCACTTTGTTTTTGCCAGGGCTCAACGGGTCCCTACCGGGGTGTGTTTGGTATGTGGATTCCCTCTAATTACCAGCCCTAGTCTGGGTTTTGAGGCCTTTCATGTGGCTTTGCCTTTCGAGTGGAAATTATTTTAATTTTCTACAGAACAGCCGCAGCCTAATGCAGCCGGCCCTGCTGCACGCTGTCAGGAAATCTCACCTCGCTAACGAGTTCTCCTGCCTTCTTCGCCTGCTCCACATTTAATGACCCGGTGGCGACCCAGCCTGCGCCTTTCATCCACTTCACATCTGCCCTGTATTGGTTCTGACAAAGGAGAAAGAAAGAAAAGGCAGGCCCTTGTTGGTGCACAGGCATTTAAAGGGCTATTAGCGGCTCCCGGCGCAGCCGCGGTGCCAGCTGAGTCGAATGAGAAGCCGCCTTTGTCTTACCCATTGCTGCACTGCCACAGGTAGGGCTCCACAATGGAAATGAAGTTCCCCTTTAATTGGAGTCATCTCTGCGGATGGTGGCTTGAGGCCTCACCCAACACGACTAGCAGGTGGCACGGGAGGGGCGAAGCCAACCCGGGCCCTCATTCCAGACTCTTCCCGGCCTCAGAAAGAAGCCCACCCACATTGACGGCATACCCATTTTCTTGTTTAAAATAACATGCAGGGGAGAAGAAAATGAGAATTCACAACAGAACCCAGGTGGAGAGCTCCTGGAGGGAATTTCACAAGACATCGGAGGCTTCCCGTGGCGCCAGTTCCTTCCTAGGCACCTCAGTGGGGAGTGAGGGGGATATTTTTCATTTCTTCGCTTGCCATTGAACAGGTGGTTTTAATGGAAAGCCATTTAAGTGGCCACGTCTCTAAAACTGGTGTATTATCTCTCTATCAGGAGACGGATCTACCCGGAAGAGTGTGTCTGCACTGACCCCCGTGTGCAAGAGCCTGGCTGCAGCGGACCAGCCTTCTCGGCTTACACACTTGTACCAGAGTCAGCTGAAGACAGACAGATGGCGGATTTAGGGAAGGAGGGAGACTGTTTCCTAGCAAGCGGCTCCTTCATGTGGGGATGAGTAGGTTGCCGTTAAAAATGTCACAGGTATATTTTTCTCCTTGTAATGAAAGGAAACATGGAAAATATAGATAGATAGATCAGAGTTCCAGGAAGGAAAGTGTTTCTGTTGGTGTAGAATCTTAAATGGACGTCTAAAACTAGACCATTAGGAAGCTGACTTATTTCCACTTAGGGATCCAGTGTCAGGTACACCAGCAGGTTGGTCATAAGTATAAACTACTATCTGGAAGGATTTGGGAAACACTCGCACACACACACACACACACACAGTATATGCACGTGCACACAGAGCTTACATCACTCTGTAAACCGTAAGCTTTCTTGGCCCATTCCACCTTCATGTCTGTGGGCAAAGCAGTGAAGTGACGAGACGCCGTCCTGTAGCCTATGCCTGTGGCCAGATGCTGAGCTTTGCGGGCTTGCACGAGGTGGATCATGTCCAGGGAGATGTGGCAGTGGGATCTGGTGTCCTCAAAGCCCTTCTTGTACTCCAGTTCACTCTGCAGCTTGGACATTTGCAGCGAATGGCTCATTTGTGCATCCCCTTGTGCCCCCTTTGCTCCAATGAGCTTCCCCCTGGACCGCTCATAATCCTGCTTGTACTTCACCTAGAGAAGAGGAACAGAGCGGGGGCCCATGAGAATCTCCTAAGGGAATTGCGGAGCTTCAAACCAACAGGCAGGAGAGTTGCTTTTTAAAGCCATACCACGGACTCCTAGTAGAATTTGTGTTGTAAAAAAGGCAGCCTCTTTTGAGCAACTGACATCTTTCCTTTCATGGAACAATGAAATAAAATATTACTACCCATTATGTCCCTTTTTGCTGTGGCTGCCAGAAAGCCTTCTTTCGATTTTCTGGCGTAATTCCATCTTTTCTCTATACTATTTGTGATGGCTTTTTCTGGATATATTTTTAAGAGGACTGTTGTTTTCCATGAAAGCCACCCTAAAACGCTTTTTGGTAATAGGGTGAATGTTATAAATAAAAAGTAGTGATGAAATGAAAAAGACACAGAATGTCCAAATTTTAATTGTTGTTTACGAAAAGTGCTCAAATTAGAGAACTAATATTTAGGGGTCTAGGGAGCAAAAGGAAGCACAGACAAATCCCTGGGCCACGAGTAATGAGTATCAAAAGAAAGAATAAATACAAAAATCAGAAGATGATACCAGTGTGTGGCATTCTTTTCAACATTGTCACTACCGCGGCCTTCGGGAGACTTGGGATCTACTGCCAATTAGCAGCAGCTTCGCTAGCTGCCCGCGCTGATGGAGCTCTTACAGGAGCCAGGCATAGCATCAACCTGTGCTACTCAAAGACATTCCAGAGCAGGGCTGCTCTGAGAACTGCTGACTACCAGCTGACAACAAGATAAGGAGCTCCGATCAGAATGCAAATGGACTACTCACCAAGCTACTCTTTAGTGTTTGTGTTTTGTTGGATTTTTGGGGTTTTTTTGGAAGCAAGACTTTCTCAGTGAAAGAAGCAGAGCTTGATCTGCACTCTGGTCCCTGCTCCTTATCTCACATCAGACTCTGTAACAGGCTACATCAGACTATAGAACATTTAATATCCACAAATTCATTCCATTACCTCATAACCACTTTGTGAGGCAGTTATCATTAACCCCCATTTCCCAGTGAGTTAATTTCAAAAGATTAAACAACCTGCCCCAAGTCACAATGAGAGTAGGTGATGGAGCTGAGATTTTCTCCAGGATCCGCCTGATTCCAGAGTCTGTACTCATAAACATTAACAGGCTACACGTCTTTAGAGAGTCATGGAATGTCTCTCAGCCTCAGATTATCTATTAAATGAGGAATCTGGATCCTCACTCTTGTTCGGGTACTAATAATAACAGTTACCGCTTCCAGAAAACCAATGTGTAGCTAGCACTGTACTAGGTATTTACATGATTATCTCATTGCATGGTGGTGGTTTTTATCTCCACTTACCAGATAACAACTCTGAGACTCAGAAAGATTAAGAACTTGCCCAGGCACTCCCAGACTCTCCCAGATTTACCATGGCAGCCTTGTGTGGCCTCTTGCCCAAGCAGGGGACTGACTCACCTCACTTGCCAGGTCCCTCTTGGCTTTGGCTGCCAGGAAGGTCAAGGAGTCAAGATGCAGCTCAAACCCTTTCGCCTTCTGGGCTTCCCAGCTGCTCTTATACAGTTTCTAAGGGGATTTAGGAGAGAACAGGTCATCCCCACGTGAGGGGGGCTTCTTTGGACTTTCGAGGAAGAAAATATCAATTACAGCCTGCCATAGAAACTCTAAGAGCCCCAGAAACCATGTAATCTGAATACGACCAGGCCTTCTTGTTCCTGCCTTAAGGAACCCTTGATACAGAGGTTTCAATCAAAAGAAGCAGCAGGTCAACTCCAGAAGCCTTGAAAAATAATAGCAGTCTTCGGAGCAGTCTCAAAGACATGCGAGAGGTAGAAAAACGTTGCACAAGGCACGGCAGCATTTCTGAAAAGCCTGTTCTCCATCTCTTTCCACAAGCCCACCTAGCCCAGCAGCTGCTCCAGCTGCACACTTTCTCTTGCCTGGTCCCCATCCCGGGCTTTCCTTTGCTCCCCTCATTCTCTCTCCTGCCTTCGCCTCCAGATTTCAAGATCTTTCTTCTGGAAGGCTCCCCTCCCTGTCTGTGTGTGAATCAATTTAGTATCGGTTGCTCCTTCCAATTCTCCTCTCCACCCATTACTCAGATCAGGACCCTGAAGTCCTGTGCCAAGAAAGGCCCCTCGTTAGAAGGGAAAGCTGGGAATACAGATTTTTTGGGTAACAGTAACAGCTACCACTGTATACACTCCTCTGCATGTTTTATATGTAGTATATAGCTCATGAAACCTCCCAACAACCCAATGAGGACAAGGCTATTATCAACATCATTTTACCAATGGGGAACCTGAGAGTAAAACTTGCCCAGAGTCACACAACTAGTAAGTGGCAGAACCAAGGACCAAACCCAGGCAGTTTGGAGGTAAAAGTCTGACCTCTTACCCACTCCTCTAAACCAAAACTCTTATCCCGTTTCAACTCCAACCCCCTAGAATAACAACTACCTCCTACCGCATGATATATTCAGTGGCTCAAGGCTCACCCAAGCTCATTCCTATAAAGGCTCTCCTCCCCTCCCCCAAAACACCGATCAGGAACAAGTTCTGCCAGGTGAGCTGTATTTCGAACAACCAGGTGTATGACACAGACACTGCCAATGTGCTGGTGAGTTTGCTGACCAGGGTGGCCATCCTTACTCCCTCTTGCTGTACCTCACTGAGATTTGCAGCGTTGGCTCGGGCCTGTAGGAAGAGAGGCTCATCTTTGTTGATGGTGTACTGATGGATGGACTGCTCGTTTCCTGCCTTATAGGCCACCTGTTGGAAGACAGCACCAAGCAGAAGTAGGAAGCAGGGCAGGGAGGGGAAATGATGTCACCCATGGAGTTTTTATGGAGTGCCTCTGATTTTTCATGGGAAGTACATTACAAAACCAACCAGACAGGACGCCGCTAGGTGGCAGAATACGGCAAAAGTAGCTTAAGGCAGGAGAGGTGGCAGCTGAAGAAGGTGGCCAGGGGACCAACCTGAAAAACCATTCACCTCCCCAAGCTGTTCCCATCTACACTGGCCACCACCATATAAACATCTCCATGTGGCGAATTTCTTCCTCTTGCTCTTTCTCTCCACCCACGGCCCTCTGACTCGAATTCCCAAACACTGGTTCTCTGCTGACCCTGAATTCTGTAGCAGAACCTTTCTGGCAGGTGTATCTGGACCTTTAGGAAGAGAAGCTAGGAAGGGCCAAGCCAGACTGGTAGCAACAACCATGACGCCTGTTCAGTGTCGGTGCCCAGCACACCGCTGCTAACACACACATGTAAACAGTGCACATGGTTTCTCGCGGTTCTGCTTCCCATATTTGAGCTCAAGTGGGCAGGGCCTGCACACAGCCCACAGGCAAATGCTGTCTTCCTCCAAGATAATTCTCTGCTGGCTCCAGAATTGTGGGGTCTTTGAAGAGAGAGAGAAGAAGGAGAAAGAAAGAAGGAACTAGAGAAGGCCAAAGGCAGAAAAGGAATAAAGTCAGTCCTGCAGCCATCCCTAACAACCAGGGCGGAGGTGGAGTGGGCAAGGCAGGGAGGCTTGGAGTCCAGTTCCCAGAGACAGCCTGTGCGCCTGCAGAGCGCTGGGCCAGCCTATTTAAAGGGAAGGCTCTTTGGTTCCTGGATTGTGCCTGAGGTTCCCAGGCCCGTGACATGGCAGCTTGGTGGGGAAAGGGCACCCAGGACTCACCCCACTCTGCAGCTCCTGGCTCTTCTTGGCATGCTCCATCTGGTTGCTGTCGGCAACACTGGTGAACTTCAGCTCATCAACCCTCTGCCTGTAGTTTTTCTGTTTCCAAACAAAAGGGGCCCCAGGGCATTAGGACACACACAAGCACACATGCACACATGCACAAGGCGCACTTTCTGTGGCCCCAGCATTTCTTGGGGGGAATGTTCCAGCCGGTCTTGCAGCTTAAACAGGACCAGGCAGCCCCCGGGCAGTCTGCGCTGCTGAGCTCGTCTTAGTTGCTATTACTGAAGGGGCTTTTCTCCTCCCCGAGTCAATCCTATATTTCACCATATGTCCTGGGATATATCTGTTTTATAAATCTAGATCTGATGCAGGAGGGTGAGGGAAGGAACTTGGGCCTTACACCCGTGAAGACTTAGGTTCAAATCTTGCCTCCACCTCTTTCCAGCTTCCTGACCTTAGGCAGATCAGTCAGTCGACCTGATGAGCTCTTGCTTCAACTATAAAATGGGGCACCAATGGAAGCTGCCTCAGCCTGGGGCAGAGTGGAGGCTGCACTGCCATGCTGCAAGGAAAGCCCTCGGCACCCAGTCAGTGTCCAGTACGTTAGCCGTTCCCACTACTCATGGAGCCACCAACAGAAGCCTGGTGGTCAGATGTGAGGTGGGGATTCGACCTCGCCAGTTCTTAGTTTCCAGATCACCGAGGTCTTGTCCTCACAGTGCCCTCTGTCTCAGAGCCACAAAGCAGTTGGCCAAATTTCAAATGTGCTAATTCTGTCTCCCTGTGGGGACTTCTTGTCCTTCCCGGAGATTAGGGCCTCTGATTTTTCCAAAGGGGTGCCAGATGGGAAAGGAGACCCCTGCGGATGGCTTCATATGGTGGGGGAATGAGAGGTGAGCTCACAGCCTGGTTCCAGCAAAACTCCCAATGCCATCAGCAAGTGCATTATAGCCACCAAACAAACCCAAAACAGTGAAGCTATTGAGGGAATAAAAGAATAAAAATAAAAGCTATTGAGGGGAGAAATATTCCAAATAGACTTCTCATTTTCTTTCCTAGTTTCACGGGGTTGAATGAGAAAATCCTCTCCCCACATAATTGAAGGATGCCCCCTTGCATTGCCCTCCCATCGTTGGAGATTCCAGGCCATCCGAGACTGTACATTGGTCAAGTCATAAGCACTTATTGAGGAGCCAAGAATCTACCTTATGCTGGCACAACAGGGTTATAAATAAAGTGAAGGAGATAGTATCCTCCTGGTCTTCAAGGAGCTTAAAAATTAGTAGGTGACAGAAGAAATGAGATAGAAAATGACAGCCCTAAGGCTGAAGGATCTGCTAGTTGGGTCCCCACCACAGCCCTATTCAGGACAGATGCAGCTCTGGCTGCTCCCCCTGGATTTTAGCTGGTTTCAAAGAAGCTGGGCAGTGGGAACCCTAAAGGATAATTCTCACCTATCTATCTTCCCTACCTATATATTCTAACCCTAAATAAGTCTTTGTCTGAGAGAAGGATGAATGTGGTAGAAAAATAAGAATGAATTACAAAATGTGCTTTGGGAATGCAATATTGCTGAGTGGTTGGGAGCTGGGGTGTTAGACAAGACACAAAGGGTATAGATCCCAGCTCTGCTACTTACTTGGTGTGTGACTAAAGTCTCACTTGCCTCATATGTAAAATGGGTTTATAAATAGGATAACTATAGTATCTACCCGTATAGAGCTGTTGTGAAATTTAATGAGCAACATGCACATGAGACATTCATGCCCAGTAAGTGGTCAATAAGTGATAGCAATGATTCCATAAGGATCATCAGTTGATCAGTGGCAGCTACTTTTATCACTATTGTTGTCCTTTTCAGAAGATACACTGGCTCAGCTTGCCTGGCTCAGAAACAAGCAACCCCTTTCAAGAGTCCCAATGAAGTTCCTGAAATAGTCACATTTCCAAATAAAATGCCCTTCCCAAGTCTCCTCTGCCATCTGGCAGAGCCAGCATAAAATGAAGCTCAGTCGTACAGCCAAAAGGGACCTTGGAGAGTGTCCTGTCCAACCTTCTAATTTTTACACGAGGGAAAAGAGCTTCAGAAGGATTAAGTGACTTGCAGCGCAGCCATAACGAGAATGCTGATCTGTAGACGTCAGACTCTAATTTGTAAAGAATCACACACGCCCCAGACAAGAGGCAAACTTTTCCCACATGTCAACTGACTGTATATTACAAACCTTTAAACTAAATTATTCTTTGGATGCAATTGCTACTTAAAGTAAATTGCTAAGCTTCTTATAAATACCTGCACGGGAAGTTTAAGACTGCAGAAAGTTTGTGCAGGGTGTGATTCAGGTCATTTTTCTCTGAATCATAGTCAGAATAAGCCAGCAAGGGCCGAAGGAAATCACAGGGAAAGGTCACTCTCAGGGAGAGTTGGGGACTTAACTCGGGTTACCTCGCTGGCCAGCTGCCCAGCCTTCTTGGCTTGTTCCAGATTGAGACTCCCCTCGGTCAGCCACCCGACTCCCTTCATCCATGCCAGGTCAGCCTTGTACCTCAGCTGCAAGAGAAACACACAGACAGGCCAAGCTCAGGGAGAGTGGGGAAAACCCTTGATCCTGCATTTGTCTTCCCAGGTGAACTGTTCCCTGTTCCTTATGGTCAGGCAGAATTCTAATTAGGATTCTAATTAGCCTAATCTTAATTCTAATTAGGTCAAGCCACTGGGTCCACCTTGTAAGCTTAGTGCTCAAACACCTCACCTTACCAAAAATAGGGCTTTTCATACTTTTTGACCAAGGACCTTCTTTGCCAGGCTGCTAACTTTCCAAGATTTATTTACCACGTTCAATATTTACTTCTCTTTGCTCATCCCCGTTACCAACACACCTTGAATTTTGCACCCACTCTGTGCCCTAACTCCTCCGTCCTCCAGGCTCCATTCTTTCAACCACATCTATAGCGCTACCTCCCCCTCCATCGTCCCTGGGTCCAGCAAATCTCAAGCATTCTTCACGGTCTTCTGTCAGAACCTCAAAGGATCTTTGTGGGTTTGGTTTTAGAAACTTTATTGAGATATAATTCACATACCATGCAATTCACTCATTTAAAGTACACAATTCCTTGGTTTTTAATATATTCACATGTATGTGCAACTACCACTACAGTCGATTTTGGAAAATTTTCATCACCTCGAAAAGATACCCTGCTCCCTTTAACTGTCACCCCCTACCCTCACCCCAATCCCTGCCCCCCAGCCCTAAGCAACACTAATCTTTCTATCCTTACAGATTTCCTGGACTTTCACATGAATGGAATCATATAACATTTGTCTTTTGTGTCTGGCTCCTTTCACTTAGCATAATGCTTTCAAGGTCCATCTGTGTCGCAGTATATATTGGTACTTTATTCTTTTTATGGCTGAATAAATTCCACTTTATGGACACGCCACTTTTTTCATTTACCCATTCATCATCTGATAGATAATTGGGTTGTTTCCACCTTCTGGTGATTGTGAATTTGGTTATTGTGAACAATCGTGTCTCAAAGGATCTTAAAGTAAGTTTCCAGTCTTCCCATTCCGAGTTATATCCTAGACTCATGCCCAGGTTCAGAATCACTTTGAAAGCATCACTGCGTCAATGACAAGAGGCAAGAGGTGAGAACTGGGAGGGCTCACCTCACTCTGGAGCCCGTAGGCTTTCTTGGCCCACCGAGTCTTCAAGTCTTCAGGCAGCACTGTGTATTTGTGCAGTTTTGTCCTGTAGTCCAGGTCGCTGGCGAGAGCCTGGGCCTTCTTGGCATGCCTGATGTTCACCATGTCCATGGGCAGATGGAAGTGGGTCTTGCTCTCTTCAAAGCCTTTCTTGTATTCAACCTTGAATGTACGAAGACAAGGCCTATTACTGAAAGCCTGCCCTTGCAGGAGTGGTGTGAAAATCAGGAAAGAGTCCCAGGCTTTAGTGAGAACAAGAACTCTGGGCTATGCCACTGTCAGGAAGGTGTCCCCCCCCCTTTCTGGCTCTCTATGGAGCATTTCTGGGGAGCTCTGTCTCGTGGAGGAGTGCCTCCAACTAATCCTAATCCTTTCACCTGGCTAATTCAGGAGAAGAATGCTCTGCCCACTGTTCATGTAGAAGCTTTAAGAGGCGGAATAACAAAATTTAGGCATCAGAGCCAGACAAGCCTGAGTTCAAACCCTTTATGAATTGGGTGATTTCTGGAAAGTTGCATCACCTCTCTACAGGACGGTTTTTCTCAGAGGACCATTATGGTCAGTAAATGAAATAGTAGCTGAGAGGTGCTTAGTACAGAGCAAACACTTGATAATGTTAGAGATGGTGGTGTTAGATGATGGTGGTGATGGTGATGAAGATTTGGAAGGGTAGTGTACTACAGTACAAGGAGTGTGGCGCCAGTAAGTAAGGGTTTGAGGGTCTAATTCTCTATCCTTCCACTTCCACCCATGAACTATCATATGCCCTTGAACATAGACACAATTTTTCTGGCCCCAGTTGCCCCAACTGTAAATAGGAAATACCAATTTGTTCTCTGTCTAAACTTAAGCCAAATTCTCAACATCTCTTTTCAATTGATGACTATATATCTCAGAGGCTTGTTCTATAGGCACATGCAAAACAGCAGCTCAGATACCAACTCTTATTCTACTCAAGTCATGGCTCCTTCATGACTCATCAGATAATTATATTCAACTGCACCATCGGAGAAGCACATGTCAGGCTCACAGCTTGGAGCAGACAAGTGTTAAGCAGAACCCCTATGCTCGTGTCCTTTTTAGCCTGTTCAACATTGGCAGGATAGACTCGTTTAGCAACGAGGTCTGTCCCGACCAGCAGAACACTCCTTCTCCAAAGGCTTTTGGTAAGTGACATTTACCAAGCCTGATTTCCAACCATCACAGTTGTTTACAAGCAGTGTCATTAGGATTGGTTGGAGCGAGAGCTGTCCTAGTTGTTTGTTAAATATCACAAACATTCTTGTGCTTGTGACCACAGGAGTCACGCAGGGCTTTGTGTCTAACTCCCCCAGGAGAACTGGGCTCCATTGGGGCTGCTTGTTCTTATAGCCCCAGCGTCTGGCACAGTGTCTTGCCTAGGGCAGTTGCTCAGTAAACACCCGGTGAATGAGTAAATGTGAACACCTCACTGCCTTGATCCACCTTTGTTGGTCACCCAAGACCACAGTCCTCATCTCCTTTAAAATAACGGCTATGCTTTGGCAAAACAAAGAAGCAGATCACGTTTCTTCTCACAGGAAAAGAAAAGGCTTTTAGGTGGAAGTCGATAAAAAAAGTAACAATCCCAGATGCAGTCGGCCCACAAAAAAATGTAAAGTACCACAACTCTAAGGGGTAGGTGGGTGAAGAAAGGGTTTACCTCACTGCCCATCTTGGTCACCTGCAGGGAGTGCAGAAGCCTGGAGTCTGTCGTTCCCATGGCTCTGCCTTTTGTTTTTTCATATTCTTCTTTGTATTTAATCTTGAGAGAGAGTGGAAAGTATGCTGTGAGTGAGAGAGAAACTTTGCCATCTAAGGGCTCTGGCTTTAACAAGTGCAAGGGAAACAATTCCGGGAAAAATGACACCTCCCAGGCTTTCACGAATCCAAAAGATTAATGTATTGCGATGTTTACAATGTTAGCAGTCCATATTTTTTTCTGAAGGACCACTGACATGTTATTGGAACCACTTCTTACACATGTCTGAGTTAATGAGAGAAAACCTACATTGCTCGCAAGCTCCCCGGAGGCTTTGGCGGCCAGCAGAGACATGGCATCCAGCTTCATCTCAAATCCTTTCCCCTTTGTCTTCTCCCAGCCTTCCTTGTACTTAACCTGACGAACAAAAACACAGGTGACTAGGAGTCATTCTTCATACTCCTGCCGAAAGCGAAGAGGATATTCTTTTTAACAAAAGCAAAGCTAGTTTCTTCATCTGCTTGCAGGACAGAATCTTGGATGTTAGTATCAAAATGATAATAGCAATGATTAGTACATTTACTTGATTCCTTAGATGGGGCCAAGCAAGGCAGTGGTAATGGGGTCAGGCAAAGAGAACCATGCGCTCCTCTTATTCCACCATTTCCTGATCATGTGACCTCGGGCAAATCACTTTATTGCTCTGGGCCTCAGTTTCCCATTTTCAAAATAATTCTCATATTATCTGTTTCAGGGTTACTGGGAGACTAAATGGGATGCAGTGTATGAAAACAGATCCTAAAATGGTAAAGTACAATACATAGGCAAGGTATTGACACTGCTGCAGTAATAACAGCTGCCATGCACTGGCCCCTTCCTAAGAACTTTCTACTCAACTGAATCCTCACACTGAGACTGTGAGGCTCAGAGGCATTAGAGAACTCACTCAGGGTCACATGGCTGAAAAATGGCAATACCATCATCTGAACCCAAGTCTGCTTGCTGGCAAAGCCCATGCCATTATCTGTGCCCCTACAATACCTTCTGGGGGAGGGGGGTAGGATGATTGAATAATTCAATACTTAAGTGCTTAGCACCATGCCCCACATAGAAGAGGCATTCAAAAAATGTTAGTTCCATATCCACACAATGGAGTATTATTCAACCATAAAAAGGAATGAGATTCTGAGAGCATGCTACAAATGTGAATGAGTCTCCAAAACATTATGCTAAGTGAAAGAAGACAGATACAAAAGGTCACATATTGTATGATGACGTTTATATGAAACATGAAATATCCAGGATAAGTAAATCCCTAGGGACAGAAAGCAGATTAGTCTTTGCCAGGGGCTGGAGGGGGCAGATGGGGAATGGGGAGAAGCTGCTTAATGGAAACGCGGTTTTCCTTTGCAGTGAGGGAAATGCTCTGGAACTAGACAGAGGTGGTGATCGCACAACTCTGTGAAGAAACCAAATGATACGAAATCGCTCACTCTAAAGTGGTTATTTTATGCTACGTGACGCTCACCTAGGTAAATTATTTTTTTAAATGGTAACTCCATTTTTACTTCTCCCTTTCCCACAAATTCCACCTAGAATGAGAAGCATAATCACACCCCACTTGTGATTTCAGGAAGAATCTGATGCTTATGATTGGTCTTTATAATACGTACATGTTCTTCACTCAGCAAACCACCAGTGAGAAACTGCCAAGATGATGGTGTGTGTGTTCCTTATACATGCTCGTATAACAAGAAGTAAATTGCTAGGATCAACTTACCCCCAGTGAACTACCACCTGCCATGAGACAGCAAAGTTAAAAATGACCATATAAGTTTGCCAATGTGGCTTAAGCAGTGAGTACCTGCTTCCCACATGGGAGGTCCCGGGTTCAGTTCCGGGCACCTCCTAAAAAAAAAAAAAAACAATAACAAGGACACAAACAAAAAAACCAACTCAGGGGAGCCAATGTGGCTCAGTGGTTGAGTACCAGCTTCCCACTCACGAGGTCCCATGTTCAATCCCCAACCCTGGTACCTCAAAAAAAAAAAAAAGACAATGTTATGGCTGTGCCTTTGGATGAGCAGCATCTCCCCACCTTGCCGGATCACCCAGGATCTTCTCTTTCGAGTCTGCATCGCCCATCACCGCGTGCCCACTCATGTCGCTCACTT
Organism: Tolypeutes matacus; assembly: GCA_026826555.1. NCBI lineage: Eukaryota > Metazoa > Chordata > Mammalia > Cingulata > Chlamyphoridae > Tolypeutes > Tolypeutes matacus. The sequence goes on from JAKSZT010053836.1 coordinate 6,544,525, forward strand.
ACCTCGCTAAATAGCTCAGCATTCGTTTTAGCCTTCAGCAGCTGAGGTACATCCTGCGGCAGCGTGTAATTCAACTTATTTTTCTCATAATCAGCACGGTAATTCACCTGTTCAATTAAAAATAAATCAGTAGGGTAAATGCAAGATTTTCATAAGGACAGGAAGAGAAATTTGGAGGGAAGACACTCTCCTTTCCTCTTATACCCACAGCTTTTCCAGAAGTTTTTGGAAAAGACACTTTACAAGGAAGCTTATAGTTTATGAATGTTTTAAATCAATAGATTAAAGATGTCAAATGGAAAGTAAAATAGCGCAAAGGCGCACTCAGAGTTATGAGTTTGCAAAAGACTTTCCCGTGACTTCTTCACCAGCTCCACTTACGGTATGTCTGGGTAAACTTTTTTTTTTTTCTAACTTGCTGCAGCACTGAGTGTCTTGCTATAACCAGAGTAGATACTCAAAGAGTAACTGCCACATAACTGCCCACATTGAAAAAGCCCATCTTAAATCACAAAAAAAGAGCCAATGAGACATGTCATTCCTGATGGAAGAATAAAGCATCATTGAGAAGAACTCTTCCTCCAGATTAAACCTGAACCTGATAAAACCTACAGATCAATGACTATTTTATAGGAAATTCAGAGGCCAGAGGACCACATTAAATGTACCCTGGGATGCAATCAGCAAAACTTAAAAATTATTTGAGAACAAACAATTCAGTTTCCTCAACTAGCCACTGGCCAGAAAAAAAGAGAGATAAGGGGAAAAATATGAAAATTCAAAGAGATTCTAAAGATTTAGTAACCAATCTCAAAGTCTGACCCTTACCTGGATCCTGATACAAACAAACTGTACTAAAAATATTGTGAGACCACTGGAATTTTGAGTCTTAATTGGACATTAGTGATAATAAGAATTATTGTTAGCTGGTACAATATGTTTAAAATGTGTAAATATGTTTTCTTCAAAATAATATAGGGAGAAAGCAAATGAATGGATGTATAGATGAAACAATAGTGGCTGTGAATTGATAACTGTTAAATCTGGGTAATGGGTACATGAGAATTCATCATGCTATTCTGTCTACTTTTGGATATATTTGAAATTCCATAATACGTTTTCAAAGAGGGGTGTCATTTCATGGTTGTAATACTTTTTAAAAACACATGTCACCATTAATGAAAGTCAAATTCTTGGGGCACTAGATGTCCAGAGGCTACAAAGCTCCCGAAACCCCCAGGTCCAGCCAGGAAAGGTTAACCACTTACATGGCTCAGTTGCTGAGCATTGATTTTGGCCTGGACAATCTGAGGCGTGTTGGTCACAGAGCTGTATTTCAGTTTGTCAATGCTTTGCCTGTAGTTGACCTGCAAAAAAGGGGGTGCAAGAAAATGTCAGATGCTCTTTTCTCAAAGATTTGCTTAGCTTGCTCCCCTTATACTCAACAGAGTTGTGATTTTTGAACTTACTAGAAAAACAAGCAAAGATTCAAACTGGATTCCAACAGAAACTCCAAACCCACAGACAGAAAAATAGTACATCTTAAAAGTGAACAACTTGAACAGGCAACTCATGAAAGACACCAACTAAATGGGCAGGAAACATAAGAAATCAGAGAAATGTATATGAAAGCCACAATGAAATACCCTTGCATAGCCACCTGAAGAGCAAAAAGTACAAAGTGACAAAATCCAATGTTGGCAGGGATGTGGAACTATGGAAACTGTCATAACACTGCTAGTAGAAGAGAAAATTGGTACAACCACTTTGGAAAACAGTTTGGCATTTTTGGCACCTACACATCCTCTACATCCCAACAATCTTATTCCTAAATGTATCCCCAGTGAAAATGTATGCCCAGCGGGAACAGGAGACATATATAAGTATGTTCATAACAATGTTATTTCCAATGGTTCAAAACAGAACCCATCCAACTGTTGATTTCTCAACTATTGAATAAATAATAAATTGTGCTATAGTCAAATAATGGGATACTATGTACTTACAAAAGAGAACAAACCAATGCTACATGAAAAATGAATGATTTCATAAACATAATGTTGAAAAGTTTAATATGCAAGTATATATGTATTATGTGATTGCATTTATATAAAGTGCAAAAAAAGAAGCAAACCTAAACTATATGGCTCAGGTATCCTTTCTTAGGTGGCAGAACTAAAAAGAAATACAAAGATACAATTTCCATAAACACCAGGATGGTGGTTACCTCTGGGCAGAGGGATGAGGCTGTGAGAAGGAAAGGGTACATTCAAAAAACTTCTGGCTTTGCTCTATTTCTTGATCTGGAAGGTCACGTTAAAATAATTCAAGCTGCATATCTATGTTTATAGTATGTCTCTCTACTTGTATTATATTTCACAAAAAAAGAGATTTAAAAGGAAAAAGTTAAATGAAAGAGGGAGAGGGACAGAAAGTCCAATCAAGGCCATACATGTGTCATTAAGTGGAAAATGACGGAGCATCAACTGCTCCACGTGTGGACAGGACTAACATGCCTCTGCCCTGTGCCTCCAGCTCCATTCAAAAGCTCAAATCATTCCTCAGTGTTGTATGAGCAGAGTCAACCTCAGCTGAGGGATTTCATGGTCCAAGCAACTCATCAGAACAATTCATGGTTCATCAGGCATGGATGGGTTTTGGTTGCAGGTGCATGACATGGAGTTGGGAATTCCAAGATTTGGGATGGCTTCTCTACGGAACAGCATGTCCCACTGTATTTCCCAGTGGTGAACAGTTCCCAAGGGACTTGAGAAAGTGGTTGGGTTGGTGCCAACTCATCCCATCACCTGGGCTCTCCAATCTACACACGCCTGACTTACAAAGACCCAGACACGCACACCAGCCTGCCTGGCCTTCAATTCCATCCTGCCAGAGTCCCTGAGGCTGCGTGCCAAAGCTTGGCGCTTTTTCAGAAGATGCAGGGTCAGAATACAAGGAGGTGAACTCTCCAGTGAAGCCTGATGCATTGATTGCTAGTGAATTTTCTCTTTTGAAAGTGAAAATTGCCCTACAGAGAGGTAAGAATTATTCACCATTGTACATGAGAATATATTCATTTAATCATATTTTCCTCCAAACACACCTGGCCAAGATCCATAGCAGAGATAATGGGAACTTGGGCAAGGGCAGAAAAGGAATATGATTGAGACTTGAGGGTAGGTAATGAGGGGTGAGGGGCTGAGATGAGCTGACCTGTAGCAGGGGAAGGGGAGCTAGGAAGTGAAGGGTGCAAGAAAAGAGGGCAGGGCTGTGCATGGCAAATGCCTCTTTCACAGTGGAACCAAGGTTAGCCCTAAAGCAAAGTAAAGAAGGAAAAACTAAATTCATCCCTAATCCTTCCCTCATTCCCTATGCCGGCCTGGTCCCCTTTTATTTATTCATTTGTTCATCCATTCATTCCTCAATAAATAATCATCAGGTGCAAAGTGAGCAAAGTCAGACACAGCTCCTGCCCACATGGGTAACTCGGATGAACACTTGCTCCCAGGATCCCAAACTGACCTGGACTCTCCTCGGGACACTTGATCCTGTCTGCATCCAGGCTCCAGGTTAGGCCCTTTCAACCACTGGGCTCTGGCTTTGCTCACAGCAACCGAGTCACCATGGAACAGCCCCCTCACAGGCTTCACGCCCCCTTTCCATTTGCCCAAAGCCTAGGGCCCACCCAGCATCCCATGCAGTGTGGCAGCTTCTTCAAGCCTGGGTTCTGCCTGAGCCCCTGCACCCTCTGCTGTGTCCCCACTATCTATTGCCATTTCCATCTGGACCTCCACCCATCGCCTCTGGCCATATTCCCTGGCGGCCAACTCTGCTGCCACCATCTGTGGCCACCATCGCACTTTCCCACCATTTCCTGCCTGACTAGACTCGAGACAGATGTCTTTACCATTCTACCTACCAGCTGCTACCTCCTAAAGCCACCTCCCTGGGATTACAGTCCACATCAGAGAGTCTTGATAGCCCAAAGATCACAAATGTCTATAGATGTAGGTAAAGCACTGGTCTAGGCTCAACACTGGCCTCAGTGTCAGGGATACAGTAAGGAATGGTGGAGACTGTGGCAAGGGCAGCAATTGCTACCCAGGTCTAGCAAATGGTTATCATGCATAAATGTGGGGCCCAGGACAGTCAGATTTTCCAGTTCTTCAAGAGAAACCAGAAATCCATATTGATAGGTAGAATCCACAATTTTTTTAATGCTGGCAAATAGTTCAATATTTTTTAACACTCAGTGAGCCAAGTGAAATAATCTAAAGGCCACTCTGGACCCACTGGCTGCCAGCCATGGTCTCCATCTCTCCCTGGGTCTTGCCCTCACTCTATTCTTGCCTGTCCCAATGCCAAGTAATACTAATTATGGCTAACGCATAGCACTTGCTACTGCCCTGCACTTCTCTGAGTGCTTTACATGTATGAACTCCTTTAATCCTCATGACCACCCTATGCTAGGCACCTTACAATGTGGAAACCGAGACAGAGAGCTGAGGTGACTTGCTCAAGGTCACCCAGCTTGTAAGTGCCAGGGCTGGGGTGCAAATCCCAGCCATCTGCCTCCCACAGTGCCTCTTAACTTCTGCATGACTAACCTGGTTCTGCCAAAGCAAATGTGTTTGGAACTATGACTTGATATTTTATAAATGGATCAGGGGTTCCCAAGAGCCAGAGCTAACATTATTTATACAGGAAAATGTATCACAGGTGCAAGCAAATGACTTACAAATCAACTTCTAGGACAGGGTCTAGGAAAACAACTCTCAAAACACCAAGTGCTTTCTTGGATTTGGAGATAAAGGACAACGTCACTTTGTGCTTTTTAGTTAATGATTCAAGGAGAAAAGTTTTTGCACATTCTGAATTTTGGACATGGGGTGTGTAGGGAAAACTGGGAAATATAAAGTCATTTCAATGTCAACTATTAATGAGATTAGAGTACAGTGGCTTCCTACTACATTAATTCAGAGGGAAAAATTATCATCTCATAATAAAGAGTCCATTAGAATTGAGAATTATGCATGATAAGATGTTATGCAAAGTATACTTTTAAATGGCATATTCCTTCCCCAGAATTCTGAATTAAATATGTTACAGAACACAATTACTTTTCTCTGCGGGACATAATTAACAGTCTCCATGATTAATCAAATCTTTTCAACATCACAAATGCTTGGTCATTGCTTCAATCTACATTCTGAAGGGTCTCTTTGCTAAGGATAGAGTTTAATTTTAATGCTTTTAGTGTTTATAAAATTCATCTGAAGGAAATACTCTCCAGTTAAAGATCTGGTTTGTTTATTCAATTTCATAGCCATTTGACCACAAGTATGGCTGCTGGACAGAAAGAGAGACCACAAGTGTTCTTGTCAATGGATTTCCCAAACTTCCTGAATATGAGAGCCTCTGGATTAGGAATAGTAACCTCAAGTTCACACTGGAGCCAGGAAGGGAAAGTAAAGCCACCCCTCCGTCCCAGGCAATTGCTGCCACACAGGAACTCAGGCTGCAGTACCCAGAGCTTTCAGATTTTTGAAGGAAAGTTGAAAATATGAAAATATGAGTTTTTATGTGAACTCTCACAATTTCTAATGTTGGTTCAATTAAAAAAAAACCACCGCATGGCCAAACAAAACACCCTGCAACCAGGATCTGGCTCATGGGCTGCCAGTTTAGAACCTACCTCTGCTTCTGAATAATATTTTTAATCCAGTGTAGCTTAATTCTTGTATCAGACTTCCCTGGGGCAGGGGAAACAGCTATATTGCAGGAGCATGGCTTAATCCAGAGTCTTAAACAGACAATTGTAATGGCAAGTCATATTATAATGGGAGTTCAAAGTTGTTGGAATCTATCCCATGCTATTAAGCACAGTTTATAGAATTCTGCAAAAGTTCACACTCGAATTTGGATGAGGAACTCTTGATTCTCCTGATTCCCAGGTAACTTTCGCAACCAAGACTGAAATAAACTAGCTCTGGCACTGATCAGGTCTGACCTTGGGTCACATTAAAGTGAAGTGAATCAATAGAATGAAAATTCCTGGGACAGAAGAAGTACCATTCAGACCCTTTATACTCCCCCACTCTTCACCCCCTGCTCTATCATGGGTTTGACAAACTTTTTTCATCCATTAAACTATCCTTTGCCAATAATTGCCCTTCATTTTCCTGGACACCAGGCTAGACTCTAGAAATACCCAGCTGAATGTGACACTGCTCCTAATCTCAGAAGGCTTACCATTAGCAAAAGAGAAAGAGACATGAAGATCTATCTATCAACCACACACACACACACACACACACACAAATTAGAAAGAAATGTGATGCACAGGAAATGTCAGAACCAGACAGTCGATAAATATTTGTTGAATTATTTGTTAAATTATTTAATGATTGAAGATAACCTCACTGATGAAGAACCACGAAACCAACTCACTTCTAAACCACCTTAAAAACTTTTAAAGATACTGGGTGGTTTTTATCTTTTTCTTTATATTTTTCTTTATTTTCTAAAATTCCTACAATAAACAGGTATTAAAATTTTGTGATCAGAATACTATAAACTTAGTTAAGTGTACATATTTTGTTTGGGGCAAGCCAAACTATAGATAAATAAAATCATTACTGTAATACTTAAAGGAAGCATATACTTTTCCAAGTGTTCCTGAGAAAAAAATTAAATCAACATTAACACTTCCAGTCAACTTGTATCCATTTTGTTCTACTTCCTTCAATCCTTAAATATACCACACACCAAAGCTAAGAACAAAACCAAAAAAAGCTCATAAATTACATCCTTGCTAAGTAACAGTTATTCTAAACATGATCAGCCAACACGGCTCACCAAATTCTAAGAGGAGAAAAAGAACCTTGGGTTATTTTGAAGAGAAAAACCAGAATGGTCTCTATTTTCCATTGAAAATCTAAGAGCTTCCAACCAAGCATAAATTGACTCGCTAGTGGCAAAGACTTCCCCTTTCTCAATCTCTTCCGTTTCCTATGAATTGTTGTCTCCTGTATCTTTCCATTTTGTTGCCTGAAACTCACTCCACAGGAGGGAAGCAATGAATGGCAGAGCTATTGGAAAAGGACTCACATCTTTCAAGGGAACCAGTTTCACTGCTGTTTGGTAGGAAGGGGTGAGAGTGGCTGGGTAGTTGTAGTCAGCAACATCATGTTTATAATCAGCCTTGTAGGCGATCTGAAAAATAAAAAATGAGAAAAGAAATCCGCCCCCATTTCCTTCTTATTGTTATATTCATAAGAAATGTTTTTAAAATAACCAGAAACAAAATTAATTCCGTTTTATCACCTCCAAGGAAATTTTGCACTCTTTTGCTCTTAATTAATTAGAATTCTTCTTCTTTTTTTTTTTTTTAAAGATTTTATTTATTTATTCATTTATCCCCCCCCCTGCTGCCCGCGCTCGCCGAGTCAGCCAACCACGCCGTGCGGGCGGGCTTGCCTTCAGCAGGAGGCCCCGGGAACCGAACCCGGGGCCTCCCACATGGTAAACGGGAGCCCTACTGATTGAGCCACAGCCGCCCCCCTAGAATTCTTCTTAATTAATCCAAAATGAGCTAACTTCTATCTGTAGCACGTTTACTTTTCTTTATTAATAATGGACCTCCTTATAGTTTTTATTGAAAAGATGCATTGCATACGAAGATACAATAAAAGAGCTTCTTGACTAATTTTAAGAAAGCAAATGAAGAGTCAAGTATCTTCAGAGAACTTAAATTTTTTTCTAAAGGTAAAATCTGAGATTCTCGAGCAGAAGAAGTTTGACATTTGTATGTTTTAATAATGACATCAATTTCTTTTAAGGTCCTTTAACTCCAAGATTTACAACCTGGCATTTGCAAACCTATAAACTTGATTGATAAAGCCAAAGAGATTAAGTGACTACAAGCTATAGGGAAAACTGGAACTGACTCCAATTTGCTATCCCACTGCCCTGACCAGGGTCTGGTCAGGGTAGATCTTCATGAACACTATAATTGTTTAAATGAACGAATGAACCAACAAACCAATCGCAAATAAATTACAAAAGCTTTGGAAACTTCAGGAAGATCAGATAAGAATTATGCTCATCCATTTCACCGTATCTCTCAGAAACTAGAAGTTTTTATTACACTAAGTCAATTAAAATAGATCTAAGTACTCTTCAAACCAGGAAAAGCTGAGGTAAATAAATTGAAGCTTTTGGAAATTTTCAAAGATTCTATCTAGCCTTGGTTGTCTTGCTTAACATTTAGAAACTCTTATGGGTCTGCTTTTACACAACAGAGGACACTGATTTTTTTTTAAGCAGGGAAGGATTGAAAAAGAATTTGCTGGATTCCTTGTGCCCCACCCCACCCCCCCCTGCACCCCAGTAGGTCACTAGGACCTGAAGGAACTTGCACAAAATGACTCACGTTGCTTGCCAGGCTTCCAACTTTCATAGCATGGAGAGTCCGTCTGTCCATACCAACTCCTTCATAGTGGCCTCTCAGGTGATTCTGGTAGTTTTCTTTATATTTATTCTACATGGAAACACAAAACTTTCAACAGAAGCAATCTCTTCCCAATTAGTTAAAGATAAACTACTCTTCTGAATGTACTAAAATCCAAAATATACATGATTTAATATAACCTATTTAAGTATATCACTGCATTAAAAATATCAGGCAAAACAAACAAACAAGCAAAAAAAACATACAAATTTCAAGTGAGCACAAGAAGTTAGAGTGAGACAAACAGACAAGACACAAGAAAAACTGGGGATCCGATGGGCATACACAACACAAAACAGATTTGATTTTTTTTTTTTTTTTTTTCCATTTTCATTTGTAAATACAGCAAATTTTTCCAATGTGAAAAGCCACCACGAGAGCATGGAGCGCTCCAATTGCCAAGCACTGACTGTGCCGGCTGCATGTGCACAGCCCCAGTCTAGGGGCTTGTAAAATGACTGTGTGCCATTGCCTCCATTTCTAAATGGTCAGATGAGAAGAAAACACAGGAAGAATAAAACCTGAGCTTCACCAAATTCTGTGGTGTAAAAATTGGTCAGCACTGTGACCATATGTGTCCCTTATGTTCCAGATGCAGCTTATCAAATAAAGAGAAGACTGGAATGGGATGGTAAGAAGTCACAAGTAGGAAGATTCTCTAAGGGAGAACTTTCTACTGCAGCTACCGTTGAAATCACCTACCCTGAGGGGCCACTGAGCTCCAGGCGCTGAGAGCATTTAAACAGAATACTATTACTAGATATCAGACATGATTCTACTCATCTCAGGTCATCTTTACAAGCGCTCTATAAGGAGGAAAGAAGTATTATCACCCCCATTTTACAGGTACAGCAATGGGGCTCAGAGAATGAGCAACTTTCCCAAAGTTGGCCAGTTGGCTAACTGTGGGACCAAGTCTATCTACTCCAAAACTGCTGCTCTTAAGCACTATGTTTATGCAAAGCAAATTGCTCACTGAGCCTTCCAAAGTCCCTTGTGATTTTAAATTGTATTATTATGTACAGCTAAGCAGAAATAACATCACGCAATCTAGAACAGGTCCTGGAGTTTCTCAAGGATTCATCCCCAGACCTTGTCTGAGAGTTCCCAGATTTGCAAATGCTACTCTAGCACATCTTTGCTCATTTGCAAGATGGGGGGATAATGCCTGGCTCCCCAAGAGGAGTAAGGGAGATCGTGGACCAATTAAGAAGCACAAAGCCGCGTTCCGAGGGGATGCTGCGTGCTCAGCCAGGCTCCCGCGCCAGCAGTCCCCACTAGGAGCTATGCCACACACAAGGGATAAGGGATGCAAAGGGCAGGTCCCGCACTGAGGACTCGTGATCCAGTGGGGGCAGAGGAGGAATGGGGCAGAATTGACACTCTGAGGACAGTTAGCAGGCATTCTTCACCAAAACTCATGTATTCGTGCCTACGAGGCCATGCTTCTCCAAGACACAGAAACATTCACGTCAACCGTCTCTAAGGAGACCTGGAAGCTAAGATCACAAAAATGCCCAAACAAATGCTTCGGTGTTAGCCACTCACATCACTGGTGAATTTTGAGATCTTGCTCATGCTCCTGAACTGAGGCGTTTCACAGTAGTTGATACTATGACCTTTACTACTTTCCAGATCCTTCTTATACTCCACCTTGGAAACCAAAACACTACATGCACAATAGAACCAAATCTGGAGTCTCTCTTGAAAACATCTCCAGGACTCGACTAGGACCGCTTCAGAAAACTTTCAACTCAAGATTCAAAAACATCAGGCATAGGATACTGTAAGTAACAGTACATATTTCCCTTTGTAAAAATAATAAATATATAACCAGGCTGGTTCTGAAATTTTTTAATGTATAGTCCCTTTCCAGCAGGTTTCAAGCAGCTCAAATACAGCAAAACTGATTTTAGAAATCAGGATGGTAGTAACTCTGGTGGGAAAGTGCCCGGGAGGGGTTCTGAGGGGGCTTCTGGAATTCTGGAATTGTTCTGGTTCTCCATCTAGGTGCTAGTTACACAGATGTGTCCACTTGTGAATAGTCATCCAACTGAACACGTATGATACATTCATTTCTCTGTCTGTATGTTATACTTCAATACAATTTAACAATTAAAAAAAACAAACTTGCTTTACAAAGGAGTGTAATAAATGAGATCACTCACAGGTGCAGATGGTGTCTTCTGATTTAAAATGGGTTGGTTATTTGAGCTCTCCTGGGTGGCTGAATGTAAGATGTGAGGCTGAAGTTATTAAATAGACTTCAAGTCATCACAGGTAAGTGGAGAAGGCAGCCAAAGACCAATTACCATTAGTAGAGGTATGGCTGGTTTGTCTTACTCAATAAACGTAAGGGCAAAAAGAAATGGAAGATTCCCTTGTGATCTATCACCAAAGGAAATACAACTTAATTTCTTATATCTTATAAAGTATAGGGTGGAGGTATGCCTTTTAAACTGTGCAAAGTGCATTATAATGCTCACAACAGTGTATAAAGTGAAACAGTAATGCACAAAACTGTATATACAGGTGAATTCTAATTCTGCAAATATTTGCTTATATGTTCATTTATATTATGCCCAAATAGAAAAATGGCTAAAAGTGGTAATTCCTGGGTAGCAGGATTTCACTATCAGTGCTCTGGTCCCAGTCCTGTCCCTGAGAGTCTCTATGAAGCAGCACAAGTCCCTTCACTTTTCCAGTCCTATCACAGCTTGAGGGCCTGAACATGGCAAAGGTCCCGTCTAGACTTCATGTTCTCTGAGTCTAGAGCAGGGGAGGCAAACTTTTCCTTTAAAGGGCCAGAGAGTCACATTTTTGGCTTTGTGGGCCACACGGTCCCTCTGGTAACTACTCAGTTTAGCTGTTGTGGCTCAAAAGCAGCCATAGACAATAGTTAAGCAAATGGCCACGTGCCAATAAAACTTTATTTACAAAAACAAGCCTTCAGGCTGTAGTTTGAAGACCCCTTGTCTAGACCATCAAAATCATCTATGATATTTGTCTAAAATTCAGAACCCCAGGCCTAAGCACCCACCTACTACTTCAAAATATCTGAGTCTCCTGATGAGGCTCAGAAATGTCATTGCTGGTGATTCGGAGCAGCCCAAAGTTAGAGAACCATGGGGTAACTAATAGTTTTGCGGAAAGGACTGACCTTTAGAGGTTAAAGAGAGAAATATTTTTGGTTATTTGCATATCTGTTTCTGAATAGCAGATAACATATTATGCAAGCACTTTATTTAGCCTTATTCTTCCAGTTGCAAGTGGTTGCCACTTGCCTTCAGAGTCCATATAGGTAAATGCTAATCAGAGAAACTGCTTTGAAGAGACACTGGGGAGCGAAGAGGGTATGAGGAAGCAGAAGGGACATTTCCTTGCCAAACAGCATTCAAAGTTTTAAAAAAAAACACCGGGTAGGCCAAGCAAAACCACCCTCTAAGGTCAGGAGAATTTACATTATAAATTCAGCTTCTCAAAAACCTGACTGCAATACGAAGAGACTGAGTGAGGGTAGATGTTTGAAATATTCTTTCCTATCTTTGATTTCTATTCTATAATAACTACTTAGTGCTTTAAAAGTGGGATCATCCAGTATTCCGGCAGCCAAAAATCTATTGCCTGGCACTTGGGAATATCTAGAGCCCAGTGAGGACCCTAAAATAGACTTTTGAACCGCGAGGGAAAGATTTCATTTTGTTGGATTCTCGCTCTCTTCTTAATACCATTTTACTGCATATTCACTTGTTCTTCGGAAACCGGGGACCCATATATAGTAGATGTGGCGTCACACTCATCACCAGTGCTGTTTTTTACTGTTGTGATTGTAGTTTTCTGGAGTCAGCCCATTCACTCTCGACAGGTAGTAGAGATGACAGGACAGAGGCGTGGCTACCCCCCTGCCTCCCCCCCACACCCCCCACGCCCCCACACCTCCGCACCTCGCTCACGAGCTTGTTTACAGTCTGAGCCCGTTTGAGGACCAAGTTGTCCTGGGCTGGGAGGGAGTGATAATGAGCAGCGCCTTTCATCCTGTTAAAGTCCCGCCTGTATTTTATCTGAAAGAAATGCACAAAGAGGGCCTGGAGTTATGGTCTTCACGTTCCATGAGGGAAATTACCCCAAAATTATCCCACATTTAATGTCAACATTTACTGAGGAATTTTTCTGAAAGAAAGAAAAAAATCACATTTTTTTTCCTTCCATTAAGTCTTTAAACCACTCGGTCCTTTTGCATGAAATTTTACTGATCCTTTTCACACTTTTTACACTTTACACTCTAGTTTTGCATGAAAAACAGGTCTTAAAACAGTCACACCCACCCTGCCCTGGGTTTCAGCGTCATTGTCATTTCTCATCTAGCCTGCTCCTGAGAGGCTAAAGGAGTCATTTGTCTTTTACTTCCGCTCTTAGGGCAAAGGTGGAGCTGTTCTGGGAAAATAGGTAATAAGGCAATGGCAGCAGATTAAGAAGGGGAAAGTGGGTGTGAAACCAACACACAACTTCCTGATAATAGACTGAGCTCAGACTTGCAGTGAACAAAGCATTAGGGCTCTCACCTCAGGAAGTTTAATTATAGCCTATCTTTCAAGGACTTCCTCAGACAAGAATTAGTTATCCACTGGGTTACACCCAGTTTGATAATCATGTGACTGTTTTTAATCAGTCATTCCCCCCAGGTGCTGAATTTCCACCTGGGTTGTTTTGTGAAGACTCTCCTAACCTCAGCATATCTGCACCAGCATTTGCACTTGACCTAAAGTAGGTTATGCTGTTTGCCCATGTCGGTCTCCTTCCGAAGCAGATAAATATGACCAAACAGACCAAACAAAAGAAGACGTCAAAAATTCAGGCAGGAATTGAGGGCTTAGTTAACATCCTCCTTTGGTTTAGCTGTGATAAATGTATCTGTGTGTAGCTTTCAGTTAGCACAGCCTTCAAAGTCTCATTTCTCCTCCGTTGCTGGGGCCGTGCGGGCCAGCCCTACGGGTACTTACGTCGCTCACGAGTTCATTCGCTTTCTTGGCGTTCTGATAAGCTGGGGTGATCATGGCCGGGAAGCTGCCCTTTCCCTTGTGCTCTTCATGCTCCTCTGAGTAACCCTGCTGGAGCAATCAAAACTGTAATCAGCAGTGCCCCCCACCCCGGGTCGGGGATCTCCCTTAAAGGCCCCGTCCACTTGGGACTTTGCAGTGATCATCCTGGGAGCAGCAGACCCTAGAGGGAGGTCCACGTACTGGTGCCTTGCACAGTCAGCACCTAATAAATGGCAACTGTTGTCATTATCATCATCGTTCTTTCCACCAGATAAATTAAGACACTACCAGTCTCCCAGGGCCATGCTGTTATGCAGTCCAGGTCTCTTAACTGACATCAGGAAAGTCCCTTTGTTTTTCGGTAGTCTTGAAGACTAACTTAGTTGAGACCAGATCTATGCAGAGAGGTGCTTTGACATCCCAAATACTGCCTACCCTGTGATGTGTGCATAAAATAAGGAAGGGAGCATAATATGACAATGTTGTGCTTGGGGTGGGGGGATTCAAATTGCCATAAGAGTATCTGCAATGAAAACAAACATATTTCATACTAAAACGTATTTCAGACTAAAGTATTACAATCTACCTTTTCTCCTTCCTCTACCTTTACCACTCCCCTGCAACCACTCACAAAAAAGTAAAACCTTTGTTTCAAGAAACTATCATCATGTGACTGGTGTAAACTTGCCCAACAAATTTCAAGACCCTGCTCAGAGGCTACCTTCTTTCACTCTCTCTCTCTCTCTCTCTTTTTCTTTTTTTTTTCAGGTACCGGGGCCAGGGATTGAAACCGGGACCTCCTATGTGGGAAGCTGGCACTCAATCACTCAGCAACATTGGCTCCCCTGAGTTGGTTTTTTTCACTTGTTTGCTTGTTGTTTGTTTTTTCTGTTTTTAGGAGGCACCGAGAACCAAACTTGGGACTTCCCATGTGGGAAGCAGGCGCTCAACCGCTTGAGCCACATCCCCTCTCTGCTTCTCTCTTAAGAAGTCCCTGAGTCCTCCTCACTCCTGGACCCACCCCGGGCAGAATCGGCCACTTCCTCATCTGTGTTCCCACTGCATTTTTTTTTTATTTAATAATATATATATATATATATATATATTTAAAGGTTTTTAAATTTACTTTATCCATTTTAAACCACCCCCTTCCCCATTTGCTGTTTTGTGTCCATTCGCTGGGCAATTCTCTGTGTCTGTTTCCTGCCATCTCTTCTCATCCTCCTCCTCCAGTCTTCACCAGGATTTGATCCTGGGGACCTCCGATGTAGGAGACAAGTGTCCTGCCACCTGTGCCACCTCGGTTCCTGGTTTTTTTTTTTGGAGTTTTCAGAGCATCTCGTCTTGTCTCTCCCCTGAATCTCTCTCCTGTTACATCACCATCTTGCTGCATGGCTCCTGGGGCCTGGCAGCTCACCGGCACACAGAGCCTGGCAGCCCATGCACCTTCTACATATGTTTTGTTTTGTTTTTAAATTTTTTAAATTTTACCGAGAGGTCCCGGGGATCGAACCCAGGTCCCTCCATATGGCAGATGGATGCCCAACCATTGAGCCACATCTGTCCCCCTTCCCACTGCACTTTGCACAAAAATCTGTCACAGCCCTAGCTGTGCTCTCTTGAGTTCTCAACTCCTACTCCCTGCAACTGTCTCCACGGCAGGGGTCTGCCCTGCTCCAGCACTAGGTTTCCAGTCTGGTACACACATGTTCTTAAAATAAACATTAGGGTCAAATTAGACTGCCCAGGCTTCCTTTTATACAATAATAAAAACTGTTCAACCCGAGTTCCCCTTTTTGCCTTGGCGGCCAGAATGCTCTGGGCCAAATGTAATAATAGAGCCCATTCTGCTCTATGGTTTTTGGGTTCGTTTCCAGCTTGATTTTTAACTTCTCTATTATATGCATATGTGTTAGATATGTAAATCACCTAATCCTACTGGGAAGTTGATTGGTTATAAATAATAAACTGATTACATGATATATTTCATTATACTAAAAATGTAGTTACTCGTCAGAGAGAAGAATGAATTGTTGGGCATTTCAAGTCCTAGAGATATTTATAGTTCGACTGCCTGCCTCTCTCTCACTCCCTCCTACTCATGCCATGGCAAATCATGCCAAATCACGTAGTGAAATGTCACACCAGACTGAGTCCCCTCACCAGCTGGTAATGGTGCTATCAAAGAACACTCACTTTGATTCTTGAATTTGTTATTATCAGGACTGGAAACTTTGATCAAAATGTCCTAATAATCAAGAATCAACAGTGAAAGTATGAAGTTACCTTTCATTTTCGGTGTATAGACATATCTAAATATACAAATGAAATAGTATGTATGTGTGTTTTAACTAAGGTCAAATAGGACCTGTTCAAATACAGAGCAAAGCTTAAGCCTTTTAATAAAATGGATTTTTTTTTTTTGGAGGTACCGGGGATTGAACCCAGGACCTTGCACATGTGAAGCACATGCTCAACCACTGAGCTACACCCACTCCACAAAACTGACTTTTAAACGTGGTTCTGAGCCAATTTAAAATATGAAGCCAGAAAAAAACATATTTTCATTGGGTTTAAAGAACTAAGAGATATTTAATTAACCTATAGTTTAATAAAATAGACATTTTAATGCAAAACTATTTTTCTCAGAGAGCCATTTGCAAATGGGACACAATCTACCTTCATATAATCTAGCTTCAGATTTATGAGTGTATGTCCAATAGAGACAACTTGTTTTTCTGAAGAAGAGAAATAAGTTCTTTGTGGCTTCCTTATATGTCATATATCTATCCAATGCCAGAAAAACTGTTCAATTAAGGGGAAAAAAATCTATTAAATCCATTGAATGTACTCTTCCAACATACACTCTTACAATATTCTTTACTTTCAACTTTTCCCTCCTACAATACCTGGCTAGTACAAGGAAATAGAAAGTTGTGCAAATAAAAAATAGCTTGCAAATGTCATCTTGATCATTTTACTGCCTGTAAAGATGTAGTTTATTTGAGAAGTGAAATTGGGAAAAGGATTTGCATTCTCTGGCATACTGCTTTATCTTACAACCTTCACTTCATAAGAAATAAGTCTTGGTACTCAGAGAAGTGTTCAATATTTTTAAAGAAATACAACTTGGTTCTAGATATCTTCAATGAATAGGTGAGACTGTAAATAGGTCCTTTACTTAAAAAAAAAAAAAAAAAGTACTTGGAATCTCTTTTCCTAAGTAGGTCAAGTTGAGCCCTTGTGAAATGCCTTGTCTACTACTTGCTGGCTTGGAAAATCACCCTTTCACAAACAGGACAGAGATAAACCACAGATCAACTCTGACTGAATGGCCAAAGGCTGTGTAGCTGGTTAGAAGGGGCCGAACTGAGAACTTTTCATGGAAACTGGCAGTGTTCCAGGAAGTCATGTGATCACATACCTGGCCATACCAGTCTCCGCCCTCAGCTCCAGTGACAGGACCTGCCATTCCCTTCATTTCTTTTTGATATCGTTGGTGGTACCTCACCTATTTGAAGGGAAAGAACAAGTCCTGTGAGTTTAGCCTCCCATGCACAGGGTCCAGTACAGTGGAAATGAATGTCCACAGTGGAATGCTCTATGCCAGGTCTTTTTTGGTTTGGGTCCAGGGAATGTGTCTTAGACATAAAAGTGCCAGATCATTGTCATGTAAAATCATTTACAAACAACGAAGGAAAGCTATTTCCTGGCCCCAGAGCTCATGCAAAAGTAGACAGGAAGTTGGGCTACCTAGGCCCAAGTAACTTCCTGTTTCCTCCCCTAACATGACGATGTAGCTGTAGACACTTACATCACTTGCCAGCTCATTGGCTCTTTTGGCTATCTGGTAAGCAGGGGTGATCATAGCAGGAAAACTGCCCTTCCCTCTCTGCCCTTGATAGTCCTCTGCATATCTCACCTGGAAAATGAAAAACTAAGTTAATCGCATGCCACAGTCCCATTGTCTACCAGGCAGTTGGAGTGAGATGCTTTGCTATGGCCTCCCATGACACTCTACTTGTCCCTGTCACGGCATGCAATTGACTGCTCTTTTGTCTAATTTCCCAGTAATTCTAAACTTGCTAAGGATCGGACCATGTGCATTTTATTCATCTTTTTATTCAAAATACCTTCCACAGTGGCCGGCACATGGGAGGAACTCAAAGCAGAATTCAACACACATTTGTCAAGCACCTGGCATAGGCCTGGCCATGGGCCTGGGCAGAGGGATACAGCCCCTGCCCACAAGGGGCTGCTAGTCAGGTTGGGAGAGAAGTTTCTCTACCCTGGATCTGAGCTAAGGCAAGTAGAAGCCACTTATTCAGCTGAACCTGGATTTGTGCTTAAGTTCACTCAGAACAGCATTAAGTTATTGGTCTTGGTTTGCTATAGTGCATTTAGGCTATGAAAAGGCACACAATGGAATTTTTTTAGAAATTAGTTTCTCTAATTTGCAGTGGCAGTAAGAGCTCTCAGATGAATCAGATACATGTGGTTTGGTACTAATATGATCTAAGGTTTTCTCTCCAAAGAAGAGGTTTAGCAAAGTATGCTAGCTGACTTGTCTGACTTGTCCATCTCCAATCTTAGAAGGTTCTTCCTGGCACCCACACAGCACTGGAATGCCTCTCTCCACCAGCAGGTGGAGAAAGAATGAGGAATCTTGAACAAGAATCAGTGAGTCTTGGCCTCCGTCACTTCTTACATCACTTTGAAGCTGTCCCCCGGCCTTGGCCCGTAACAGGTCAGGGGTATCTGCTACCGCAGTGAACCTGGAGATGCGCTCGTCGTGCCCTCTCTTGTATTCCACCTGATGAAGAGAGGGCACAGAGTCAAGGTCACACCCACCACACAGCCTCCATGAGGACGTCTCCTTGCAGCTCTGCTGAAGGACAGGTGCTCAAACTGGGCTACACTCAATAAACACCTGTGGCAAACCTTCCATGGCCTGCTTTGTGAGCTCCTCCTCAAAAATAATGGATACTAAACATGAACAAATAACTTACCTAATCTCCTTAAGATTCATATGAGGCAGGACTATTATTTTCCCTATTTTATAAATGAGAAGCTGAGGAGCACAGAGGTTAAGTAATTTGACAAAAGTCATACAGCTAGTAAGTGGTAGGGCCGGGATTCAAAGGAGGACATTCTAGCTCCAGAATCTGAGCTCCTAAACAACAAGCTATGCTAGTCTTCATGAGGATCTGACATCCAGGTAATAAAAATCAGTGTCCTTAAGGCTAAAGCAAGCTCAAAAAATCATTTGTTCTGGTCTTTGGATAAGTTCTATAGTCTTACCTCTACTTTATAGATGTGGGCCAAATAAGGTACAGATGATAAGTCATGAGGAAAGACCAAAATAATTTTCTCCATAATATTACACTAACAGTACCTACTGCCCCAAATAACTCTCTTATTTGTTCTTTCTGAATCACAGGAATTCATGGATAACATGCAAAAAAATAGCCTCATCAATGATGGATATGCATGAAGCACTCACTTGGCTGGCCAGTTGGTTGGCTTTCTTGGCCCTTTGATAAGCAGGTGTGATCATGGCTGGGAAGCTTCCCTTGCCCCTCTGCTGCTCATAGTCTTCTGTATACTCCTGCAGGTCAGAACCAACCTCAGAATGATAACTAACATGACAGTGGATGAGGCCTAATAAAACTGCAATGACAAGCATCATCAGAACCAATGAAACTGGATTAAGTTTTGGAAGATATTTCAATCATCTGGAATAATATTCAAAATGTTATCTAACTGATGATTTGAATAACACCATCAACAATGTAAATATTGCATTTCCCTGGTCAAAGAGCTTCCCTTCCAATTATATCATCAGATTATGGGCACAACCCAAGGTATGCCCTTTGACTCAAAGGCTTGTATGATAGCGCAGCAATTAAAAGCAAGAGACTTTTCTGTGACTCGTCTGCTAGAGATAGTTCTATAACCTTGGGACTAAAATGTCTGCTAAATTTTCTACCTCACTTATTGAGTATCTCAGATGATTAGTTTTCCTAATGAGATATATCACCTTAGCATTTGTTTCCATTGTTTTCTTTCCATTGTCTAAAAGAAAAGTCACTAAAGATTAACAATACTTTTCAAATAGATGCTTCAAAAGGTAGATGCCCTGGGTGTGCAAATTCTTAAGGATTTCTACAATCCAGGCCAAAACTGCCTTTTCTACATCAAAACCTGCTAAGGTCTCTCTTATAGTTCTAGAGACCAGAGGTCTACAATGGGTTATCAGAACTGCATTCCTTGTGGAAGCTCTAGGGAAGAATCTCTTTCCTTGCCTTTTCCAGCTTCTAGAGAGCACCTACATTCCTTGGCTCTGGGTCCCACCTCTCTGACTTCTGTGTCCACTGTCATATCACCTTTTCTCTGACATTGACCCCACCGCCGCCCTCTTATAAGGACTCTTGTGATTACACTAAGCACACCCTAATAATCCAAGAAATCTCCCCATCTCAAAATCCTTCATTTAATCACATTTGCAATGTCCCTTTTGCCACATAAGGTAATATATTCACAGGTCCCTGGGATTAGGATGTGAGTATTTGTGGCAAGGGTGGGAGGTGGAGGGGGGAGTGCTGCAGTATTATTCTGTCTACCACAGTCTCAAAAATAAAGGAACTTTCTAAACGAATGCTAAACTAATTACTAAAGTATGGTCCAGGGCCCTTACCTCACCAATAGTCTTTTGAGCCTCAACCATCCTTACGATTTCAGGGTCGGGCAGGGCTCCTGGGCACCAAGCACCCTCTTCTCCGTGTCCAGTCCAACAGGCTCTCTACAAAGGAAGCACACGCTTGCTTGGTAAGGCCCACCTGCCTACCCCACAGTCCAGCCAACACTCACATACCTTATCAATATGAGAGAGAAATTGGGCAAAAACTGTAAAACTCTGGGGCAGTTCTCAGCTAACCTGAATGCTCATTTTTCCAGACTAGAAGATGACCTAATATCCTGAATGACTGAACTTTCTGAGAGTCACTTATCTGATAGGAGCTATCCAGGCATAACTTAACATTTCTTTGTTCATTATTGTACCAAGATTGTGCAGACAGAGGGGGAGTGGCCATGGACAGGCAATCTGAGATTAATCAGCATTATTCAGACAAGCTCCAAAAATCTCCTATCTGTTACGTTATACAATTAACATTGGGAAAAGAAAGGCAAAAAAAAAAAAAGGAAGCCCAAGTTCCACTTCTAAGATACTTATGATTTACCTAGGGAGATAAAACTAACATATAAAACAATTTGCAGTTAGAAATTATGTGTGTGCTTGTATGTTCTGTACAATGAATACAACAGGAGTTTACAAAATAAAGCACCTATGTGAGATGGACCCTGTCTGGGGCAGGAAGATCGACGTGGGGCAGGGCCCCCACAGCTGAGGTCAGGCCATGGAGGGAAAGGGAGAAAGAACGGCATCCATCAGCTCCATGAAGGTAGGGATTTTCATCTGTTTTGCTCACTAATGTATCTCAATGACACGTATCTCTGGAATGGTGCCTTGCCCACAGCAGGTGCTGCTGTGTGCAACCAAACCAGCAAATGCAGAAGTTGAAATTAAAACAAGATCCAGATTGTCAAGACATTATCTGGTACTACCAAGCATTAGTGAGCGTGTGGGCGAACAGGTATTCTTGGACTCTGTGAGATTAGAAAACGTACTGCCATTTTAGAGAGCAATTTGACAGTGCCCATTAAAATTTTAAATGCACACGCCTCTTGACTTAGCAATCTCATTTCTCATTATCTAGAGAAACACTCCCTAGTGTCTATAAGGAGTTAGGAACAAGGGTATTCAATCACAACTTTGTAAAAGGGAAAAAATGCGGAAGTAACCTTGACTGTCAACAGGATAACACGATGCACCTCACAACAATTTAAAAGGATATCAATGTGAGAACATCGCCAAGATATTTGTTGAGTAATAAAAGTAAACCACAAAACAATGCATCTTGTTTCATGTAAAAACCAAATTATAAGTTCTATATATTCAATAGAAATACATATATAATTTTCAATACAAAAATAATAGCTGATACTTATTGTGCCTATCACTCTTCTAACATCTTCACATGTATGCACCCTTTTAACCCTCATAACAGTCACAAAATGGGTAACTCATTCAAGGTCCCTCAGTAAGTAGCTATAGGCATGTACAAATGTAAGTACAAAGAAATATATATAAACATATACATATGTACACCAATAGCATATATATGATACCAAATAACATGTATATATAATCTATATTAGTAAACAAGAAAATCTGGTGGGCAGTGTACACCACTACAAAGAGGGCTGGGATTGGAGATGGTAGACAAGTGGTTAGCTTTGTATTGTTTGGATTTTTTAACAATCAGAAAAATTCAAGTATTATGTGTCTAATTAAAAATCAATGGTGGAAATTGTTAAAGAATAAAATAAAATCAATGGCAGAGAAATTATGAAATGATCAGGCTGTCAAAAGAGAATGGCCAGGGAAGTGGCTGTGGCTCAATCAGTAGGGCTCCCGTTTACCATATGGGAGGCCCTGGGTTCGGTTCCCGGGGCCTCCTGGTGAAGGCAAGCCCGCCCGCGCGGCATGGTTAGCTGACCCAGCGAGCACAGGCAGCAAGGGGGGGATAAATGAATAAATAAATAAAATTAAAAAAAAAAAAAAAAGAGAATGGCCATAAGTTTTCGAGTTGGGGGAAAGAGTAAGTCAGGGACATTCACATCTGACCAATGCAAACATAACAGAGAGAGGCAAACCCAGGAGAGTGAAGGTCATCTCGCGAGGCCCTCCCAAAGGTCCAGGCCCAGGAGATGCCGTGACTCTGAAATGGGATGGCAAAAAATGGAGAGGAAGGGGTAGGACTGAATGAAATGCCAGAGAAAGGAAGGACAGCCTTGGTGTCAACCCAGGGTGACTGCACCATGACAGAGCTATAGTGGTTGGGCGGGAGAAGTCAATGAGCTCAGATCAGAGCTAATGTAGTTGTAGAGGTGCTAGAGGTTGATGGAGCCTACTGTAGACAGCTAGAGTTACAAACAGGATCAAAGAAAACGCAATTGATTTTCTCTAGAAGAATGATAATACACTTCATTTGCATAATATGTAGTTCTCTCTTTTCCCAAACCCATTCATAACTCTTCTCTCACCTCATTCCCCCTTGGCTGCCTGTTAGGTGCAGCTGCTCCATCCTTGGATTTCATATCCCAGTGAAAAATTGATTGAAACCGTTCACCATCTTCTTGGCCATTAATCTGCTAAAGAATGACTTTGTCAACAATTTTCCATCAAAGAGAAAAAAGAAAATAAATAGTAGAGAGTTATACTTTGGGAATTTTCCTAAGTCTTAACCACAAAGCATCTTGACTGTAATACAATGCAAACTGTGCTGTCACTCTCCCCATGGCTTCATCTTTGCCACCAGCCAGGCAGCACATATGGAGTACCTGCAATGTACAAAGTTCAACAGAATTCAGAAGTGTAAGTAATAAGACCTAGATAAGGTCTCTATATGCTCATCACATAACACAAACTATTCAGGTCAGAGTAGTCTCAGAAAACACTAGAGAATAGGCCAATGATGCTTCACTTTAGTCTTTGTAATTATCACCCAGGGATGCTTATTACAATGTTGGCTCCCCAAACTCATTTTTTTTTTTTTTTTTTTTTTGAGGTACCAGGGGCCAGGGATTGAACCTGGAACCTCGTATGTGAGAAGCTGGCGCTCAACCACTGAGCCACATCGGCTTCCCTGAGGTGGTTTTTCAGTTTGTTTTGCTTGTTGTTTGTTTTTTGTTTTTTCAGGAGGCACTGGGAACCAAGCCTGGGACCTCCCATGTGGAAGGTGGGAGCTCAACTGCTTGGCCACATCCGCTCCCCACAAATTCATCTTTGTATATGGTTTGAGGTAGGGGTCAAGGTTCATTTTCCTATACAAATAGCCAATCACTCCAGTACCATTTATTGAGAATCATTCTTGCTACATTAAAGTGCAGTGGTGCCTTTGTTGTAGTTCGAGTGACCTCATATGTGTAGCTCTATTTTCAGACCTTGTATTCTGTTACATTGGTCTATCCGTCTATCCTTGTGCCTGTAGTTATTTACCACTGCTTTTATGTAAGTCTTGAAATCTGATAGCCTAAGTCCTTCAAATTTGTTCTTCATCAAATTTCTTGGCTATTCTAGAACCTTTGTGTTTTCATATCAGTTTTAGAATTGGCTTGTCAATTTCTACAAAAAAAATCAGGATTTTTATTGGGATTTCATTGCCTTAGAGATCAGTTTGAGGAAGAACCAGCATGTCAACAATATCTTCATGACCTTGGCATAGGCAAATATTTCATAAATAGAACACAAGAAGGACTAACTATAAAAGAATAAAATGAAAGTTCTCAGGTTCCAAACCCAGGAATCTTAATTAACTAGTCTGAGATGGGGCCCAGACACCTGCAATTTTAACAGGCTGACCAGGTGATTCTGATTTCATTACCTTAGAGATTATTGAGGTTAAACCCTTACTTTTATAGACGAGCAACAAAGCTCAGAGAAAAGAAATGAACTTATTAAAATCACACGGTAGGTTAGCAGAGCCAGGTTTCAAACCCAGGAAGTCTAGTTTCTTATCAAGACACTTTCGATCACTGACTTTCTGGGCTTGCACCTACTCAATGCATCTCGTATATATTTAAGGATATAAACTGAGACATCTGTACATGCTTTTTTCCTTCCATTTTGAGAAACGACCATGAGCAGTACTCAGCCTCGAGGAAAGATTTCTCAGCAGCAGCACAATTGACATTCTTTGTTTAGGGGGCTGCCCTGAGTGTTGTAGGATGCTTCCCAGCATCCCTGGCCTCTACCAACTAGATGCCAGTTGCGTCCACCCCCCCCCCCAACTTGTGACCATCAGAAATACCTCCAGACCTCACCAAACGTCACTCAGTTGAGAAGAACCGACTTAAGGAATCAGGAACACACAACCAAAATAGGCATTCCACCCACCCCACTTCCAGGAAGCTGCATTTGCTGTCCTCCTCCCACAGGACAAATCTACACCGGGGGGGAGTATCTGCCTCCCCCGAAGACCATTCACCAGACTCGTGACTACACTGGGGAAGCATAAATGTTACTAGTGGGGTACGCAAGCATAAAGGGCTAAAGTTCATCCTCTGAATAGAAGAGAACCTAGATGTTTTATGCTTCTAAAAATTCAATTCACACCCACCAAACAGGAAAATTCTTCGTAAAAAAAAATTTTTTTTGGAAAGAGTGACATTTAGGAAACAAAAATATAAATCTGCTTCAAATGCCAGCTCAAAATCTTTTCTTCTCTTACTGAAGCACCATCACTGAAGTAGCCCTCTCTTTCCCCTTTTAATTTCAGCACAGGCACAATGAATTTACTTTTAATCTAATTGGCAAGGTCTCTCAGGGACACAAAATAGACTGTCACATCGCTTATGGTGGCTATAAGATCTGGGACCTAGAAGAGACACAGTTGTCCATTGGAATATTTCTTAGTGGGGAAGGAGGGGAAAGTGATCTCAGCCATCAATTGCTTGGTACACATATACACTTGTACACACATATGCAGGTACACACATTTGTATATCACATATATAGAGATATATTCATATAGACATACACCCGTGCATACCATATATACATACACACTCACCATATACACACATGGTCACAAATATTCAAGCACCACATCCACATAGGCACCCCCCCACACACAGACATGTATACATACTCAACATATACATGTATAGTCGAATATACATGTGCACTAATAGGTACACATACAGGCGCACCACATAAATGCATGTATGTGCATGTGTATACACACATACAGACAGCCCCATGTGCATACATATATATAGACATATTCACACATGTTCATATACATGCAGACAAATACACATGCACAGGCTTCCTGGGAAGTTCACATCACTGTGGTTGGAAATAGAACCAGGGGTAATCCTAGAATCACTCCAGGCTGGGCCTGTCATACACAGTTTAAAAAAGTGATTCCGCTACTCCCTCCAAGATAGGTAAATATCGTGTGACCTGCCACATGACTATAAGGTGGAGTCATGCCAGCCTGACTACCAGGGCCTAGGGTTAGGTGGATCTTTTTATAGAAAGTGTAATATATGCAAACAGTACTCTGATGTATCAGTTCATTTCCTTGTGTTTAATCTGTCAAACTCTGTGGCTACACAACTACAGAAACATCTGGATATTTGAAAATATAAACATGTGCTTGTTTTCTTCTGGAGAGTTTCCCTCCTCGTCACATATATGGAAGTGAGCCACTGGGACAGGATATAGATTCCAAACTCAGACAGACCTGGATTTGTACCCACTCCATCAGCTGAGTGAAACTGGGCAAGTTACTCAACCTCCCTGAGACTCAGCTTCCTCAACTGTAATATGATAGCATTACAGAGGGGACTTGTGAAGAATACAGGAGATAAAATAGACAAAGAGCTTAGAGCCGTGCCTGGCACTCTGCTAAAGTAAGAGCTAAACTCAGGATTTCTTGTAATCTCATTTAACAGCCACCAGTCATCGACAAGTGAAAACAAAGGCCTGTTTAAGAATCAGCCTTCTCAAGAATCTAGAATTGCTTGTGAATCCTTAGAAATCAATGACATGCGAGCCTCAGTTTCCTCACCAATAAAATGGGGAGAACTTCATTGTATTGTAATGCAGATTAAATGAATTAAGCACTTCTACAGTGAATGTCTCATTTGTTAAACCAAAAAATTAATAATAAACTCGCAATGACTCTCTGCAAGGCACTTAGCAAAACAAGGTGTCTTGGCAGCATGCATAGGAGCACGCAGTAAGGACGCCAGCTCCACTCATTTTCTTGAGGAGAGGATGGTCTGGGCTGGCAGGAGAGTCAGAATGAGGCCTTAGGAAAGGAATCTGGCAAGGGAGATTACCAGAGAAGAGCCTTCCACCTCCTGTGCAATTTTCTAATTTTAGAAAGTCGCCACAGCTTCCTCCCACTGTGCACTTTCTTGTGGGGCATGGGGGAGAGAAGTTAAACTCAAATGAATCATCGTTATAATAGACGCCAGAGTTTAACCAATAGCTGGTTATATGACAGAACTCCAGTGTTGGTTTTTCAAATAAGATCAGGCTTTTCAGCGTGGTCCCCTGTTCACCCCCATCCTACCCCACTCCCCAAACAAAATATCATTTCCAAATAGAAAAATCTTTGACCTGCCCCTACCCCCAAGGGGAAAGAGGGGCTGCCAATAATCTTAGGCAACCACTGAATTCAGAAACATTAGAATGTTTAATTAGAGGTTTCAAACTTTCTGTACCAAAATATCATAGGAGAAAGACAGGGAAGACCCTTGTAATGTTTTCTAAGTATGTAGAGTTTGCTTTATGCCCCAAGTCCCTACTGTGCCCAGGCTCTGTTGTAGAACTGTCATCAATGTGTCCAGAGCACATCAGACACAGATGACCCTGCAAACAAGGGCTCAAAATATTCTGGCCGTCCTGTGTGTGGGCCCCTAAGTTGCAGGAAGACAAATAATAACATGTGTTAGTTAAATGTACTTTGTATGTGGATGTGGAGAGAATGGGCGGGTTCACAACTAGACGGAGACTCTTAAAAACGCAATAGGTGCCCGAGTGGAGAGATTTTCTTTAAAGCTATTTTTAAGTGGAAAATTAAGTAACTTACCCCACTGATGGCCTCTGGAGACCTCCTCGCGTTTAGACTTAATGGAGTGTGATAGACACTTGTGAAAGTGTTGTTTTGGGGGTTATGGCTACAAAAAATTAGATATAAATCAAAATTAGAAAGGCACATGATTCAAGATGAGTGAGTGAGATATTCTTAAAGGGACAGTCTTTTTTATTGTCATTTTAAGTTGATAAATATAAATATAAATAAATAAATGTAAAACATAATAATTAGGTTGATTTTCCAGGTATACATTTTGAAGAAATATAAAGCAAAACAAAGCAAACCAAAGGAATCCCATATATACAATTTAAAGACCAAATTTAACTGGAAATGATCATTTAAAAATTTTCTGGAAAAAAAAACAAACAGAAAAGGAATTCTGAAATTATTTAAAAGAAAAAATATAAAGTTCTAATATGCATATCTGAGGCAATTACATTGTTCCTATTATATTTAATAATTTGACATCAGAGATTATAGTGAAGAGTTTTGATCTTTGACTTTATAAGAAATTTGGAATCTTCAAGCCTTTCTCTTTATTGCATAAAATCCCAAAGTAGGTCTCTTTGGTGATAGTATGTAAGCAAAAACTTTGGGAAGCCATTTCTTGGATTGAACCTGAAGTGTACAACTTGAACCCTTAGTTCAGGGGTTCTTAACCAGGGGTCCGTGAACTTGAATTGAAATAAAAAAAAAACAAAACATTATTTCTCGTGGGGCCATGTTGGTGTGAGTGTGATATATTTATTAAATAATATACAGTATAGTGTGGACTTAGTAAGGGGTCCATGGTTTTCATCTGACTGGCAAAGGAGTCCGTGGAACAAAAAAGTTTAAGAAACCCCTGCCTTAGTTGGTTTCTTGATGAAAAACAAAACTCAAAAACTGGTAAGGAGAGCAGCACTTACGCGCCACAATACGGCTTTTTCTGATGACTCACAAAGTTGTTAACCGACAGCATCATCTTGCAGACTTCACAGTGAAAACACGCTTTATGCCATATCTACAAATCATATAGAAAAGATTTAGCAAAATTACTTTTTTTTTCAGACTCAGAACTTTTATGTATTTCAGGATAAGAAATTATGCTTCAGGGATAAAATGTTAAATAAGAAAACATGGCAACAATATGTTAAATAAACAGAACTTTTTTTTCAAGATGACTTACAAGACACAGAAATGGGGACAACTAAAGAAAGGTGGGGAAATACATCTTTTTCTTGGGGTTCAATAAAAAAATACATGTCCATATATGAGACGATAAATTTTCCATGATTTTTATTCTTCTCAAAGGCCGAAATGTCTACTGACCTGATCTATACAGCTGAGCTTCTCAGCAGGATAAACCCCATACCCACACCTAGAGCAAACTGGCACGTTCATCTTGAGGTCGGAAGAGAAAAGACAAAGATGGGCAACAGGTAAGAAATCCAAGGACAACCCCTCTAGCAGTTCAGGTCTCCAAATCCCAACGACTGTTAAGTCCGGGTGGCCACCTGGGTGGTTCAGAATCTAACTTCCACTTTCCTTTGCTGACCTTCTGGTTTGAAGTCAGCAGCTGGATGGCTTTTAAAGCTGCCACTTACACAAGGGGCTATTTTGGCAACTCGCTCAGCACGCATGCGTCTAGGAAATAAGATGGAGGTATTTCTAGCTGACATGCTTCTCTAAATAGAAAAGTGAACTCACAACAGCATCATGTTTATGTGGATGACCAAATCCGTGTATGAGCAGGCAGCATGTAGCAGTTTAACTCTAGTTGTGGTCATAACCCAAGAAAAGAACCTAAAGGCAGACGCCACACCTTCATCCAACAATGAAATTAGAAAACTTGCTCTATGAGTTCTATGACTAAAGCAGAAAGGACAGCTCCCCCGAATACAAGAAATAAAATAGGATTGATTCATTCTACTGGAAGGGAAAACACCATATTTGAATTTAAGATTTATTTGTTTACAACAGTGAGACTGCAAATTTTATTAAGATACTAATTTGTATTTAGCTTTTGCTGGACTGGAAAAAAAAAAAAAAACCCAGAACAAATGAGGACTCTCTATGTTTTGGTCTCTAATTTTATCCTGGACCATTCCAAGAAGGCCTCCGCTTATTCCCTTTTCTCACAGACCTGGAGCAGAAGTCGCTTAAAGACAAAACCACTCTTCCCGGCTTTGTGAAGTCCTTCACTGCCTTCAGTCTCTGCGCAAATGTCACCTTAACACAGACCTTAGAGAAATACCTATAGAGAAACCCCTCACCTGCCCCCCCCATTCATTTCCTTCTGTCCCCCTTACCCTGCCTTATGTTCTTCATAGCAGTGTCACCACCACACATGTCAAATATTAAGTGACTATTTTCTCCTATCTGTCTCCCCAATCAAAATATAAGCTCCATCAAACCAGGATTTGGTTTTTGTTGCCACTTCTGTATCCCCAGAACCTAGAACAAAGCCTGGTACCGAAAGGGGCTCAGTAAATACTTACTGAATTAATGAGATAAATTTAAGCCTCTAGCCAAAATGCCTAGAGGGGCCAGATGTGGAGTAACAGGTGATAGGAGGAACCTTACCCGCCCCACCTAAGGCAGGCAAGCACACCTCAGTCCCAGCCTTGCGTCATCACGAGGGACCCAGCACAGCGTTGGCAGATATTCTCATTTTCTCAGAGAAGCCAGAAATCTGCACTAATTTGTGAACTTCCCTGTTCTGTAAAACACTAGGAATAAAACAATACCACGGGGCCACGGGCAGTATTTGGACAGCAGGCTATGAACTTGTGACCTTTGACCTGAGCTCTGAGATTAGGCTGGATGTACTGAGGTGGGGTAGAGAGTACTTTTGTGTTTTGTGTTGTGTTGTGAGAGTGGTGAGCATACAGCAAGTGAAGAAGAATAGTGTTCTCAAGAGCCTAAGGAGGGGTGGAGCCTGAGGGGCCCCCAAACCGGGGGTGGGGGGCACAAGGCCTACTCTCTCAGCATGGGGAGTGGACTCTGGGCAGGTGTTCCAGGTCCAGCAAAGACTTTCAAGCCTGAAAGGTGAGACGGGGCAGCAGGACCACCTCCAGCTGAGCACATGGGAAGGGTAACCAGCACAGACAAAGCACCAGCAGGTTCCCCAAATGCTTGGTTCTGTATCAGACATCTCAAGCCTCACCTGGGACACTTCCGCTGGTGGAAGCACCGCTAATTGCTGAGAATGAGCTTTACCCCAATGCAGAGGGATAGGAATCAGGATCAGGATCAGAAATGACTTAAAGGAAAAGCTCTCTAACATTACTTTTCTGCCTATGGTTGTGGTTGTAATCTGTACCTGTTACAACTTCATGATTGTGAAAACCAAGAAAACAAGGTTTTCTTGTGAAAACAAGGATTACTGAAATGATAGATGTTGGATTTGATTTGTAACATAACTTGTGCTTTTAAAAGACATTTATTGGGTACCATTAATCGTGAGGAGAAACAACCCAGAGAACTGGAAATAGGACAGGTTTAGGAACTAGAAGTAAACCCTTGGTGCCAAGGCAAGACTGGCACACTCAGCTGCTTCATAGACACTGCGCTTACCCCCTGTATAGCCACTCCCTGCTCCTCCTTGGGCAGATGATGTTCCTCTGGCCCTAGGAACTGGTTCAAACAAAATCTGCCTTAGCCTGGGTGACCTAGAAAACAGAATCTGAGGCAAAGGCTTATGCGCAAAGACTTTATTCAGAAGTGTAATCCCAGGGAGCAGGAGTAGGAGGCAGAAAAGGAGGGGAGAGCCAGAAAGAGAGTTCGTTCTCAAGGTGGCCCCCAGCTGGTATAAAGTGCATCCAGTTGGGTCCCTTGATCTCCAGCTTTCAAAAGGCTAAATAAACAACTGCCACTCGGGAACATCTGCTAGGCGTGGAGGGGGAAAGCATGTACCTGCTGGTTCCTGCTTCCTGTGGGTGAAAGGTTTTCCCTGTTGGGTGTTAACTCCCCTGTGCGTGAGTGAGTACCCAGGGAGTCCCTCTGCTTCTCAGGCCTCAGTATCAACCAAGGAGGCCAGAGATACTGTTGGGCTGTGGCCACGTGAAGAGGGCCTGTTGGGTTGTGGCCAGAGCCCACCCAGAGTTAGGCGCCACTGCAGAGGCTCGGCTGGGACAAGTGGGCAAAGGTCCAAGCAGGTGAAGCCGAGCGGATCCAAAGTGGCCCCTGAGAGGTGTCGGATACACTGTCCAATCAGCGAGAGTGCAGGGCTGGGCTCAGTGGTGATGGGCCGGAGCCAGATCACAGAGAGCCTTGTCTGTCCTTGAGTTGGATGAGTCACAAGCCTAGTTCGCCTTGACTCACAGGAGCTGAAACACCCTTACCTTTTTGTCTCATAGTAATCATCATTATATGCAGTATAAGGGCAATTAATATCGTTTTTTAAATCTTAATTGTAACATTCCTGATCTAACTCTTAAATTTCATCCTGTTGGGGACCCCATTACTTCAGCAGGCCAAGACCTTTTTGTGCCTTGGTTCCGTCACCCGGGGTATGAGCTAATTCTTCCCAGGTCTGAATCATTTCCAGTGCCTGCTAGGGCCGTGGATGGGAAGCAGTTTTGAAATAATAGAGAGATGACAAATGCCAAGTGAGGGGAAAGCTACTGATATGCCACTATCACTGTCACTCTGGTTGGCTTCGGGCTGTTCCTCCCACCCTGGGGGTTAATGCCTGCCTTGGTTTAGGTCCCCCTAAAGGCAGGGCTTGCAACAAGGACTTGAGTACAGGCATACCTCGAAGTATTGCACGTTCGGTTCCAGACCACCGCAATAAACGGATATCACAATAAAGTGAGTCACACGAATATTTTGGTTTCCCAGGGCATATATAGGTTATGTTTACACAATACCATAATCTATTAAGAGTGTAATAGCATTATGTCTTTTAAAAGTGTATATACTTTACCTAAAATGTGACAGAGACACAAAGTGAACACCTGCTGTTGGAAAAAATGACGCCGATAGATTTGCTCCATGCAGGGTTGCCTTTGGTTTGTAAAAGTTGCAGTATCTGCGAGGCGTAATTAAGTGAAGCGCAATACAATGAGGGATGCCTGTATGGGTGGTTTATTTGGGGAGTGGTCCTAGAGGCAGCAGTGAAGGTTTGAGGGAGTTAAGGAAAGAAGAAGAGGCCTCTGCAACTTTGGAGAAAGCCCAGAGATAACGAAGCAGAGAGGTGCTGCCCTGGGAGCTTGAGGAAGGCCTGGCAGCACTCCTGGGGCTAGAATCAGTGAGCGGAGGGCATGTGGCATGGGGTACCCCAAAAGTCAGTCACTCAAGGAAACTGTGCCTGTGGGGCAGGGTAAAGGGAGTGTCTCTGTGAGATGCACCGTGATGGCC
Organism: Tolypeutes matacus; assembly: GCA_026826555.1. Taxonomy (NCBI): domain Eukaryota; kingdom Metazoa; phylum Chordata; class Mammalia; order Cingulata; family Chlamyphoridae; genus Tolypeutes; species Tolypeutes matacus. The sequence continues at coordinate 6,577,155 of JAKSZT010053836.1, forward strand.
CTGGTCAGTTGTCAGAGGCCCCTCCATCCTCTGCATGGCACGGCACTGCTTTCCTACACTTGCACTGGAGGCTTCACGCAGCAGTGTCTTGTGTCTAGCTCTTCTGCTTTCCACGTCAGATCGCCCCACCCACCCTCACCCTCAGTCTTTGGGGCTTACAGGCATCCTGGGGAAGGTTGTTGGAGGGTGTCCGCATGGGGTTAGAGGAGCAGAGGGTTCAATGGGCAACTCCTAACAGGAGGTTGGTGGCTTCAGGGCAAAGCTCCATGCAGCAATGAGGCCTCAAATGTTGGCAGTGGAAATTAGGCAAGTATCTCCTCGCCCATCACTCCAGGGAATCCCTGACTGTTGGTGAAATTACCTAAGGCCCACACCTCACCCCAAGATGTTAAGCAATCTGTTTGGTAATATAAATTGGGTCCAATAAGGAAGACTCTGCCCAAGAAAGTTAGAGAAATGTTTTGCCTCCCCCAAATCTGGTTTGAAACTACCTTTTAGTTGAAAATTACTGTTTGCTTTGGAGATATGATTGTCCCTTTTGGTTTAAGATAAGAGTCAGTACAATTTTTTCTGTAAATGGTCAGATAGTAAATAATTTAGGCTTTGCAGATCACATACAGTCTCTGTCACATCTTATTTCTCTACTTATATTTTTTCACAACCTTTAAAAATGTAAAAGCCATTCTTAGCTTGTGTGCTGTACAAAAACAGGCCATGAGTGGCCCAAGAATAAGAAATAAGATAGCTCTTGGGTTGGGGGTACACTGCATGTCCATCTGGATTGAGTCAGGAGAGAAAAACCACATAGTAATTTGAACAGGGAAAATATAAGGAATAATATAAGGAATTACTAACAACAGCAGGGAGATTAGAATATCAAGAGATTGGCTAGTAAGAAGTAAGGAGAACTCTTTTAAAAAAAGGAATTCCAGGTACAATGATATAACATAGTATGGTATAGTATAGTACAATATGATATAGTATAATATAGTATCATTAGTATAATATAAGAAATAATACAATATAGTCACTACCTCTGTTGCTGAGATGGGGGCCCAAATAAGAGTCCCCCACCTCCCCCGCCCCACCTCCTCCTTGCCCCTGGACTGAGATCCAAACCTTGCTGTAGAAGGCATGGCCCTGGCTCACTCGATGGCAGAGAAGTCACTGTGGTGCTATGCCAGTGGAACTTGCTAGAAAGCTGCCCCCTGGAACTTTCTGGATATTCGCCCTCTAGGTGTCAGAGAGAGGTATTCTTGCAGTTGCCTCACTGGGAGCACTCTTCTACAAAACCACTTGAGAGGGTGCCAAGAGGAAGTTACTGGCTGCAGGATGTTGCCGGGTACTGCTGGGCACTGGGAAAGCCACTTGCACTGAGGACCCTGGTGCTGGAGAAGCTACCTCCTCTGCAGAAGCCCAGGGCTGCAGGAGCCAGGCAGGAAGGAACACTCCTTTCTCCTGCAAGGTCTCTCCAGCGCCCTCTACCCATAGAGCTTTATGACCAGGCACTGGCAAAGGAAAACTTCTTAAAGGGCCCAATTAAATTTTCACAGACCAGGCAAAAAGGATGGATGCAGAGCTGGCAGGCACTAACTGATAACAGGTACTACAGAAATTCCTCCGTTCAGGAGAAAAGGATTAAGCCGGACCCTGAGTGGAGAGGATATCTCCTCAGTGGGGCTTGAGCTTCCCTTTCCTACCAGGTCTCACAGAGGACTTCTGGTGACCAGGCACGGGCCAGAGTTTGGATTTAAGAGTGGTATTTCTGCTGATCTTGGTGGGGTCCTGTGTAAAGTCATAGCCAGGCTTGAAGTGTCCTGTGGAGACTGTGAGAAGCAACATCTGGTTGGCACCACTTGGGGGTGCTGTGCCCAGTAGGGCAGGGGTGAGGGGGCTCCCCAGGATTAAAAGCAAACATCCTGTTGACCCAAAGAGAGGAGGGCTGGAGGGAAGATACAAAAGAACAAGCCCAGGAGTCCCTTTCCCTGTGAGGCCAAGTCTTGGGAAAACATCAGAATAGCGGGGGGTGGGATGTGGGTGGGGTGGGGGAGGGTTCATGCCATAATCATGTAAGTATAAAAAGAAAGGATAAAATAATTAATTGGTCTAAGGGTGAAGAAACACAGAAGATGCACTTAGAAGAGAAGATCATTTGGGTCCAAAGTGTCAGTTCAATTATTATCAAGGGAAAAGTTTGATATTTCTTCCCTTCCATGTTTCATGATTTACTTGATCTGGCTATAATCCAGACTCAGAGCAATAACTTTGGAGTTCTCCACCCCAGCCCACAATAAAAAACAGAAAAAAGAAAGTTTCCCTTCAAACCACCTTTCTATTGGACCAGCAATGAATTCCTGTGTGCTAACACATTTTAACACTTGCATGATATAATTATGGTACAGTCTTCTTGTGGATGGCAAATTCATGATTTTTTTTTCAGGCAACCTGACCCTGGTTATGCCACTAGCAAACTGGTGATTTAAGCAACTTCTCTGAGCCTCCCTTAGACTATTGCTAGGGCCCCTTCCAGCTCTAGCACTGTTTTTAACTACCTTATAGGAAATAACCTGCAAAAAGTCAGATCTACAAATTACATAAATCAGGGACCAGTTTATTTGCTTTACTAACAGCATTCTTCATTTCTCAAATGATTCACAATTGAATTCCTTTGAAAAGCAAATTATCTTAGGGTCTAAAATGGCTCCAAAACTTCAGGAACATGGGTGTTAAATAAAAGCAGTGCAGCCAGCATTAGAAAAAGCATAGCTGCGTGTAAATATATTCAAGAATTCAGGATTTTCACAGAAGTAAATTATAATTTATTATTCCCTTACACTTGCCCAGGTCCAGTGTTTCTTCAAAACCAACAAAGTGCCCTTACCTAGTGAGATTTTGGAGACAATAGTGAAGTCTCTGTGCCTAGGAGAAAGCAAGCAAGGAGACAAGATATGGTTTTTGCCTGATGTCACACCATGAAGCAAATCTCTCCGGTATGAATAAAACTGTAATTTCTTTTTGGATATTTCCACCTCACTGCCTGAGTTTAGTTGTTCCCTGAGGGGTCTTGGAGGGAAAGGCATTGGAGGCCTCAGTTGAATACCCAAGATGAAGAAAGACGTGTGTGTGTGTGTGTGTGTGTGTGTGTGCCACATATATTGGAGGGGTGTGGGGACGTCGGGGAAGGGGTGAAGTGGGATCCGTAGAAGTCGCTTTCGCTCTCATATTTGACAAACTCAGGGCCACAAACCCAGGGCTTGACACATGGGGGCGCTCAATAACTAGTTCGTGAGGGATGCTGATGTTATATCGCGCCAAGCTGGCGCCTGGTTGGAACTCGCTGAAGAGAAAGCTGAGTCAGCATCCTCGCACCCACGCGCGAAGGAGGGCAAACCGTAGAGTGGAGGCGAAGCCCCAGAGCCCCGAGACCGCACGGATCCCAGCGGTCTTGGCCCTGGTCGAAAGTAACTCATGCAAATGTGGAGGCGGAGGCCCCCCTCCGCACAGGCTGCGGTCAATGGTCTGACTGGGCAAGAGCCTCTGGCTCCTAGAACTCTGTCCCGGAGCAGATACAAAGGCCCTGACCGAGGTCCTGGACACCGTGGGAGGTGGCGCTGGAGTATGACCCGGCGCGCGGCGGAGTCTGCACGGCGTGCCATTCCGTTTGCGTGGCCCAGACCGCTTTGCGCGCCACCAGCTTTGCAGAGCGCGCTCTCCCGGCTGAGCGGGACGAGTGTTGCAGTTTTGTAGGACGTCTGGGGACTGGGCGCGGTGGCGGGATCGTTTAAAAGTGTGCAACCTTCGCCCAGCTCGCAATCCGGTGCGCACGGCCACTCTGCAGAGCGCCCTGGGGGCCCGTACCCACGGCGGCCCGGGCCACTTCGCACGCCGCCAACTGTGCGGAGCGCCTTCGCCCGCACCGGGGGCGGTGCACGCAGCCCCGCCCGGCTCCTCCCCCTGCCGCGTGGGGCCTTTTACTTTCGTTTTCATTGAGGCGGCCGCAGACCCCGGCTCCAGAGGGACCGAGGCGGCAGTGCGCTCGGCCGTCGGGACGGCCTTGGGAACGGTAACTGCAGCCCCCGGCTCCGGCCGCGCTCTCCGCCGCGCGCTCCCTCCCTTCCTTTCCCGCCCGCACTCCCTTCCCGCCGCTCCGGGCGCGGTTTGCTGTAGGACCACCCGGACGAGCGGCGCCGAAGCTTCGGGCTCGGGCTCCCCCCGCGCTCCGGCCCCGCAGCCTCCCCTCCCTCCTGGCGGGGGACGTGGGACACCCCGAAAGCTCGGGATTTAGAGGAGGAGGGCTGGGTTTGGAAGAGGAGGAGTTCGTTATCTGCCAGGGCAGCTAACGGGGCGCTCTCCGGTGCCAGGCGCACCTGGGCTCCAGTCCCCGTGCCCCTGCTTGGCGGCGCTGTGGCCCTGGCCGCCTCTGTGCCTCGTCTGCTACGACGGGCAGGGAAGGCGATGACTGCGGTGCACCGGCTCGCGGTACGCGCGAGCCGTGGTCATTGCTGGGGTAGCCTCGCTCAAGTTCGTGGGAGTGCCTTGAGTTGGTGAAAAATGGCAGGCGATATTCAGTCCTGTGGGCGCTCAGGCTGCAGGCGACCTTGCAGCCTTTCGCCCTTGTAGTCTGCTGTGCCATTTTAGGGCCAGTAAAATTGCTTCTAGAAGGTTCCGGATGAGTCATTCCCACGCCTTTCCCTCGTACACAGGAGCAGGCCGACGTGGCACCGATCTCTGTTTGCAGGCAGGCTGTCTCCTCCCTCAGGGTCTTTCTAGGCAGCTCAAGTGTGAACTTCGTCCTCGGTGCCGCGGCACCTACGTTCATAATCCATCTTCGGCTGCCCTTTAACTGTGTGGCTTTGGGCGGGTTACTTAACCTCTCTGAAGAAACCGAGGTAGTAAAGGCTGTACCTCCTAGCTGTGCTGTGAGGATCAGGTGAGAAAGTGGAGCACTCCAGTTCCCGGCAGCCCTTCCCATCGTGCTGGAGGTGAGACGTAGAGGTCATCAGGGCTGCTTCTCCTTGAGCCATTTTAGGAAGATTGCCTTCTTTGGGACAGGAGGTGGCACGAAAATTGTTATTTTGTGACTTTTCAGGGGAGGAAGCAGCTGCAATAAACCCATCCCTCTCCCCCATTAAAAAAAAAAAAATCCAACTCCCAGTCAATGGCTGAGGTAATCCCATCTACTTGTTTGCAACTGTGGGGGCACAAGATGTTCTGAAAATTAGATGCTTTCCTATTTTCCACCTCAATAAAAGCAGCCCTGGGCGAGCCCTCACAGGACAGCAGAGCTGCATCGAACTGCGTCTGCCTGTGGTGGCCCCACTCTGAAGTTACATAGAGGTTGGAACTTGGCAGAAATTGGAGTTCCCAGAGTTTTCCCATTGCTGCAGAAAGCTGGTCCCTTCATGAGGAAGGAAATGGGACTTGACTTAGAAGTGGGCTTTCCTGCTGGTTCTTTTTCTGCCTGGCTGTTACACCTTTAGCTAATTTCTTTCCTTCTGGGCATGTGTTTTTTTCAGCCTTTCATTCAATTAATATTTATTTAGTAAGCACCTTCTGCATGCCTGGTGCTTTGCTGAGTACTGGGAACACAGCCTCTGCCTTCAGGAACTTATATTCTCTTGTGGGAACCCAGTAATGTGCTGGGAAGGGAATGGGGTTGGGGTGGGGGACTGCATGAGATAGGTGTGGTCAAGTAGAGACCTCCCTGGGGAGGAACCACTTAATCCAAATTCTGAAGACTGAAATGAATTGGCCAGGTGGGCAAAGATGGCATGTCCAGCAAATATGGACAGTGAGCCGAGACAGAGGCCGAGATGAGCATGGCGTGTCCAGGGAGGCTAGGGAGCTGGGTGGCTGAATGATGTAATGGTGAGGAGCGGGCTCTGGAGTGATCATTGCTGGGGTCAGACCTGAGCCCTACTCTTTACTAGTTACCTGGCCTGGAACCAGTTATTTAACCTTCTCTAACCTCAACTTCCTTACCTATCAGTGGGGTGGTCATAGGGTTGACCTCATGGAGTTATTGGGAGTATTATGAAAAATAATGCTCATAGAGCAGTTAGCACAGGAGAATAAATGTGAGCTGCTATCCTTGTTTTTATTGTTATTTTTATCACTTAAGGCAAAGGGGGATGCTGTTGGCTGCTAGCTAGCCTAGCTCGAGAATCAGCACACTTTTTCTGTGAAGGGCCAGGTAGTAAATACTTTAGACTTTGTGGCTTATGCAGTCTCTGTATAAGAGACTCATAACTACTCAGCTCTAGTTGTAGCAGGAAAGCAGACATAGCCAGTTGGTAAATGAATGGGCATGGCCATGTTCCCCTAAAACTTGATTTACAAAAACAGGCTTCAGGGAAGCGGCTGTGGCTCAATTGCTTGGGCTCCCATTTACCATATGGGAGGCCCTGGGTTCGGTTCCCGGGGCCTCCTAGTGGAGGCAAGCTGGCCCGCGCAGCGCAGTGAGCGAGCTGGTGCAACAAGATGACGCAACAAAGGGAGACAAGTAGACACAGAAAAATGCACAACGAATGGACATAATGAGCACAAGCAGCAAGGGGGAGGATAAATAAATAAATAAATCTTGAAAAAAAAAACAAGCTTCAGGCCATAATTTGCCAGCTCCTGAACCTGAGTAGTGGTACCCAACTCCCTCTGCTTTGATTTATCCGGAAATAGCTTAATCTCTCTCTCATTTTTTGGAAGAAAGTCTCACCAGATATAAACTCCTTGATTGGAAATTGTTTTCTTGAAATATTTCCACTCACTGCCTCCTTGTCTCCATGGTTTCTGGTGAGAAGTTGGCACTTCATCTTATTGGGATCCCCTCGTACGTGCTTGTGCTTTTCTCTTGAAGCTTTCAGGACTCTCCCCTGTCCTTGGGATTGCGTGGTTTGATTACTATGTATTTCGACATGGTTCTCTTTGAGTTTACCCTCCTTGGGATTCGTTGGGATTCTTGAATGTGCATATTCATGGCTTCCTTAAATTTGGGGAGTTTTCTCCATTTCTTTGAATGTTCCTTCTGCCTGTTTCTTGGCCTTGTCCTCCTTCTGGGACTCCCATAATGTGTATATTGGTATGCGTGATGGTCCCACAGGCTCCTTAGGCTCTGTTCGCCTTTATTTTATTTTTCTTTCTGTTCCTCAGCCTGAATCACTTAAACTGTCTTATCTTCGCGTTCCATAGGGGTTCCTCTGCTCCCTCTGGCTCAGGGCGAGCCACCCGCTGTGGCAGTGCAAGCTGGCTCCACACCACACTGGGGAGGGCTGGGTCGGGGGGCTAGCAAGGGCACCACAAGCGTCACCTACCGTTTTTCAAGCTGCTTTTTCTTGATTCAGAACTTCCCAGAACCGTTTTCTGGAGTTTTGTGGAAGATGGATCTGCCTGTTTTTGCTGATTGTTTAAAGCTTCTGTGGGGAGACGGCGCCCTGGAGCATCTTATACCGCCATCTTGGTCTACCAAAAGAAAGTGCTAACTGTTCTTGGACTGGGTTTGGGTGATGCCAGGCAAAGGATGAGACCTGATAACCTGCCAGGAAGTTGAGGAGAATTTCTTCTTGTTATACATCTTCCACAGCGCCTCGTACACAGTGAACATTTAACAAAATCGTGGATGCTAGATTAGAAACTCGCTAAGGGCAAGGACTTTGCTTCCCTGCTATGTACCCAGTCTGCCTAGAATATAATTGTCACTCAAACTCTTGAATGAGTTGATGGTGCAGTAACCCTGGAGCCTAAATATGCAACACTACACATCCCTAGGCTTAGCTAAAAATGGTATCACCTGATGAGGTTTATTTTAGTATATCGCAAGTCTGATAGTGCCACCTGATAGCAACTTTCTGGTTTGTTTTTTCTCTTCCCAGATGGCAGACGAACAGGGCTATATCGTGGACCAAGGAGCTGGAGATTCAGCAGATAGTGATACAGTTGATGCCAAGCCAGACCGGTCTTCATTCATCCCATCAATCTTCAGGTAAGTTACCTTCCTTGCTGGGTTCATCAGAGGTTGTGGGCCACAGGCCTGCCAAGCCTCTGCTGTCCGCAGCCATGCTGAGGGGGAAATTCAGGGAAGGAGGTTGATGTGATATGATCTAAACAAAGAAATTTCAATAAATCATTAACTTTATTAAATAGTTATTATTAATAAAAATAATTATTAAATAGAAATTGCATTAAACTTGTAACTTTTAATGGGATGAATGGCACTTTTAAAAAAATTAGTTCATGGGGAAGCGGCTGTGGCTCAATCAGTAGGGCTCCCGTTTAACATATGGGAGGCCCCGGGTTCGGTTCCCGGGGCTTCCTGGTGAAGGCAAGCCCGCCCGTACGGCGTGGTTAGCTGACCCAGTGAGCACAAGCAGCAAGGGGGGGGATAAATGAATAAATAAATAAAATCTTAAAAAAAAAAAAAAAAAAAAAAAATTAGTTCATGACTTAGGGACAAATAATACTTACTGCTAGAATAAGAAAACATTCAGTATCACTTCTTTTTCTTATAAGGAACAGAGAAACCATGAATAAATATATTCATAGATGGTAGGAGTTTTGCTTAGCAATGTCATTGAATTCTTTTAATTCCTTCCCAGTTATGTGCCAAAAATGACAACTCAATTAGGTTCTTCTTCAATTGTGTTGAAAATAAAGAATTGGAAATTACCTGACTTACAAAAGAAATTGTTATTCAACCCTTAGAGACTTTCATTTTCTGTTTCTGGGAGTTAAACCAAAAAGGCTTTACAAAAAGATCTCAAACAACTGTTAATTAAACTTGTTTCTCTTTTACTTAGGGGTAGCATATTTAACCTAAAATACTCAAAAAGAGATAAGATAAATTAAGCTAGTGTCAATGCACATTTGCCAATATCATTTTTTGATAAACCGCATGCTTTATTAAATATGTTTTGTCAAGATCTTGGAACTGCAAATGAAGCTCATTCATATGTGGAGAATGTTTGCTGTGTAATCTAATTGACAAAGCCAGTGCCTGTCAAACCAGGCAGGCAAACCAGACTTGCTTTCTATCACTGAAGATCTGATACCTTTTTTCAATTCAGTAAATATCTTATAAGGCATTTATTTCTGTAATAATCATTTTGTTTCTGAAACCTGGATGGGTAGATGGATGGATGGAGGGAGGGAGGAGCCCTGTGTTTATTTCCCAGGTCATAATTTCCTACCAGTAAGAGAGATAAGGTTATTAAACAAGATATGTCATCATTCCCATCCCATTCTACAATATAATGGAATTTGGAGCTTCCCACTGCAGCCCCCAAAACCATTTCTGATGCCATGGTTCTTCCTTATCAGAGTCATGTATAAGCTGGAAGCCCCACCAGAGTAGGGGACTTACAGAGACTCAGGAGACTGATGGTTAAATTGTCCTTTTGGTAGATGCCCTGGAGATTTACGCAGCATGTAAGGCTCAGGGTAGATAAGAAGTCTGCCCTTCTGTTACACAGTGGAGGGCAGGAGGCTGGGAAAGGGGAGGTAGTGTCTCAGGCAGATCAGTTTTAGGAAAAAATACAATAGAAGTTGAGGAGCTGGCAATTTATTCCCTGAAAACTGTGTTTGGAGCCCTTGGAAAGTCTTCAGGTACCCTGTTTAAAGACCTCTTCCTTAAAGAGCCATCATTTTGCAAAAATTTATGTGTTCTGTGGTGTAGTATTTGTCCCCTGTAAGTATTTTTCAAGGCAAATATGCCTGGATAATCTCCTACATCCCAATCCACTGTACCTTTTTTATAGCATGACTGAAGTTGGCATAAAACTTTATATTATCAAAATAAACAGTAAACTTCCCTACAAAATATCTAAATTAAATTCCAATTTCTGAAATGCTTGTTTTGGTTGTATGAATTGTAAGACATGATTGTTAAACTATTTAAAAATAACAGTTTAATGTCTTAATCTTCCAGGTTGTGAAATGCTAGGTAGTTATTTTCTCTATCATTTCTAGGCATCTGCTCCTACCTATGTATTAGATGATCCACTAGCCACTTACCAGGAATGCATTCAGTTTCAATAAACTTCAGTTAGGATTTGTGACATACCCTTAAAATTTAGTTTTCCCCCTTCCACTATTCACTTCAGTAAGATGGAAGGTTATTTCAAGAGCAGTATCACCAGGCTTTAAATGAACCACTTCAGATGCCATTTTGGTTGCTAATTCATTATTTCATTCATTCATTCATTACACACTTGTGGAGCAACCAAACCATACATTTTAGGGGCTGAGTCTGGCTTTGAACCCGGACTCACCTGCCTCTGCAGCCAGCACTCCCTGCAGCCCGCCTTTCTGTGTTACGCTCAAGAAGGCAGGTTAGCACAGGCCTTCTGTTCCTGCAGGGAAGGCAATGGGAAAGATAACTGGGTGTGTTGGGGTTAGAAAAGGCAGACCAGGGTTCTGTGGCAGTAAAATAAAATGGAGGACCTAGCCTGGTCTTGGGGGGTCAGAGAAGGTGCCCTAGGGACTTGACATTTGTGCTGACTCTTGAGAGTAAGGATGAAGTTGTCAAGGGGAACAGAGTTTATGAAGGCCTGGGGCAAAAGAGGTCCCCGGGAATGTGGGGGTGTGGGGAAGGCAGGAGAGGAGAGGGGGAGAATGAGCAAGGGCCAGATTTTAGAAGGGCTTGTCTGCAGTTCACTTGGAGGATTTGGAATTTATCCTGCGGACGGTGAAGTCACTAAAGGGTTTAAGCAGCAGAGTGACTTGGGCCTAAAACCAAAACATCCGAAGTACAGTTGCAGTGAGGAGAAGAATGGGCCAGAGGGGCTGCTGTTCCGAGGCCGTTGGGGCTCTGGTGAGAGTGGATGGTGTCGGCTGGTGGGATCAGGGACAGGTGAGGGGAGCAGCCGGGCCCCAGCGGCGTCGGGGAGGTAGAAGCAGTAGGACTTCGTGACCAAATGGGAAGGGGGGTAGCGAGGGAAGAGGCAGCCTGGACCACTGGGAAGAGTTGACATCATCTAGAATCGGTGCCAGAAAAGGGGTCATGAACCAGTGTCCTAGCAGTAAAACTTAGGTTGTCGTAATGGCAAAACTGCAGTTACTGACTACCTTTCACTCTTCCTCTGAAGTGCCTGCCTCCTCGGTTTTGGTGCCTGGGATCTCATAAGAAGTTTGGATGGTGTCAGGGACTTCCTGTGTAGTGAGACTCTCCAGTGTGCTTCAGAGCAGTGTGACTTGAAGCCTGTTAACTGCCTTTGCTGTCATCTTGGTGCTGTAAGGATTCTAGCTGGGTTTGTTAGTTCTGCTAAAACTACTTTAGGTCATCTGGAATTGGCCTTGGAGGTCGGTTGTAAAGAGGCTTCCCGGCCAGTCAGGAAGGCGCTGCAGCCCCTCCGTGGCCCTCCCTGCCATTGGCGGGGTCACCCTGCATCCCACACGTTGGAAGTAAGCGTTCCGCAAGGGAGACGTGGCCAGAAGCTTCTGTAGCTGATGACAGGCACCTTCCCCCCTTTCATCCCATCCCCAGACCCCTGCTCCGAGGTGGTCCAAATCCCTGTCAGCCAAGGGAGGTAAGGAGGCAGTAGACTCCCTCTCCCCCACACACTTTCCTCTTGAGGACAGCTGCCGGCACGCCCTCCCCTGCACACCTCAGGGATTCTGGGAAACTGAAAGTAGCCGCTTTCCCACAAAGGCAGAGCGGGACTCTCTGGCTGGGACTTGTCTTGTTTTTTTTGTCTCAGTGCCACTAGATGGCAGGACAGCATTGTGTTATTTCCATTTTATGGGCCACGAGAGATTTAGACTGTTACTTTTCTTTAAAAATTATTAAAATGTTTTTCTGATTTTTTGATTATTGAAGAAACGGAAAAACACAAAGGGAAAATGTCCAGGATATCAGTTTTAAATTAGTAAAGTCATTTGGCTTTTAAAAATTATTTAAAGGAAATAAATATAGGTAGCATCTCTATTATTTTTGATCAACAAGTTTATCTTGTGTCAGCGGTGGACGTGAAAAGGGATCTCTCTGGGTGTAAGCACCTGGCACAGGTTACCTGCCGTTCTAGTTGATGATGTGGTCCCTGCCCTGGATATAAACTCAAGTCTTTATTGAATACTTAGGCACTGCGACAGAAAATAACTAGTTGCTAAATCATGGGATACAGACTGGGAGCTGAGGGAAATGGGGGTCAGGAAAGGCGGGAGGAGACCAGAGGAGAAGGTGGAATTTGAGTTGCCCAAGAAGCGGGGGCACTTGTCAGGGGACTAGATAGTCAGGCCAGGCCAGATGATAGCAGGTTCAGGGAAAGTGGTGAGGCCCTCGGACCAGGTGAGATTGTCATGGTGGTACAGGCCAGGGCGGGTGCTTTGTAGGTAGCAGGCCACGCCCTGCCCAGGCAGCCTAGATGATATCCTCTCCCAGGAACCCTTGGGCTGTGAAATCAGAGGCTTCCTCCTGAGCTCTGATCAAGGTCAGGGTTAAACAAAAATGAAAAACAAGGTGGCAAACAGATTTCACATGAATTTCCCCAGAACCTTCCTGGAACCCCTTGTGCTCTTGCAGAGGGGTTTGTTTACCCTTCCAGTTCCCTAGAATGAAGAGAGCGGGAGAAAGGGCTCGTTTCCAAAATTTGGTATACTCTCTATTTTCAAGGCACTGGCTCAGATGACATGAGCTTTATCCTCTGCATCATCTTTGTTTTCCAGCCCTTGTCCCCCTGGAGAGTGTTTCATAAATGCCACTTGATTACAATTCTTCTTTCTCCTGCAACTTGGGTTCCTCCACCAAGAAGTGTTATATATAAACAAGCCTCTATGAAAAATGTGATGTTTGTGTAATTATGAGAAAGATCCATTTGGAGATTCATTTGGAGAAGGGAAAAAAGTGTTTCAGAAGAAGCAGTATTTTGTGATTGGAGAAAAGAACAAAGAAGGCAGACCTTAACTTATCCCAAAGAAAATGTTCCAGATGAAATGAAAGCCTTTTGATCAGATTCATTGATTTAAAAAGATCAGGTCTGTGCCTCTTAAAAGAATATGGACATTAAAGCATATCCAGGACATTTACTTTTCAATAAAATAAATACGTTTCGGACTCCAGAATACTGGATCCTTGTCCCCCAAATTTGTACATAAAGAGTAATAAAGATTTTTTAAAAATTTTTATTGAGGTGAAATTCTCATAACATAAAATGAACCATTTTAAAGTGAATAATTCACTGGCATCTAAATGCCTTCACAGTGCTGTACAATTGACTACCCCTCTCTCGTTCCAAACATTCCATCACCCCAAAATGAAACCTTTAGCAGTTACTCCCTATTCTTCCCTCCCCACAGCCGCTGGCAACCACTAATCTGCATTCTGTCTCTGTGGATTTATGTATTTTGAATATTTTGTATGAACAGAATCATACAATATGTGACCTTTTGTGCCAGGCTTTTCGCTTAGGAGGTTTTGAATGTTCATCTACCTTGCAGCATATATAGCACTTCACTCCTTATTATGGCTGAATACTATTCCATTGTATAGATAGACCACATTTTGTCCATTCATCTGTTGATGGAGAGTAACAGATATTTGGTGCTGTCCTTGAAGCAGTGATGACATACCACTAAACATCACAGCTGTGGCAGAATGGAAGGCTATCAGGTTTTGGAGTGTGACAACCCAGGTTCACCCGCTGGCCCTGCTGCCCACTCACTAGCTGAGGGATTATAAGCAAGTAAGTCCCTTGATATTTTGGAGCCTTGGTTTCCTCATCTATATAATAGGGCTAATAATCCCTGTCCACTGAATTGTTGTGAGAATTAAATGTAGTAACTGTCAGCTTGCTAAATTATCTGAATGCATCTGATGAGAAAGAAATCATAGAATTTTTATTTTAAAACTGGAAGATTCCTTAAAAGGTAACTTAACAGTTCCCTCTGTTATGATCAAGGAAAATAAGACTAGAGAGGTAAAGTAGTTTACTCATAGTCACACAGCAGGACCAAGACCAAGACTCAGACCTCACGTGGGGTCTCGCATCTGCTTCCCGTCCATCAAGCCACCCACAGCTACAGTGGCATGGAGCCATTCAATCCCGTTAATCCACCAACAGTGTTTTTTTTCTTCCACCCAAGTGGGTCGGCAAATTTAATTCTTCCTTTAAACTGCTTCCCTTCTGCTTCACTTCAGCTGAGGGATGATGTTTGGAGAGCTGTTCCCACCACGGCTGGGGGTGGATTTTGTGGTAATAGATCCACATGCACATTTCAGGGGCAGAGAGCCACACATCACTAAGATATCGCTGGAGGTTTTGGAAACACTGGAGCTATAGTTTCTACATGTGTAGAATACTTTCAGTTTCTCGAGGGGAAAAAATCAATTTTAAAGTTTAAAGAAGATAAGCAAATGATTGAGTTTTCATAGTAATTAAAAGGAATTTAAAAATACGATTAGTGTAGTATAGGAAACCCTCCTGAAAACCTCATCTGTTGCTTCCCAAGAGAACATATGATCACAAGTAAGAAACTTGGCATGGCACGTTCAAACCTTGAGCTTGCTGGAGCTTATGGTTTCATGTCTGTGATGGCAAGCTTATATACTGTTCAGCTCAAAGTGAAAAAGATGGGCGAAGTAGTTACGTAGGAATGAGGACTTAAGTATGTTAATTGTTCTAAATTCTGGATCCTGCAGCCAGAAAATAGATGTATCATTGTCTGTATCTTCCACTGAATCTATTAGGCTTTTTAAAGAGAACATGGTCTTTTAATTTCCCGGGATGATTTTTTTAAAGTTCTTTGTCAAGCTTTATTGTCAGAGGTCTGTATTCCCTTTGGGGGGAAAAGAGGGGAATATGGAAGGTGATAACTTGGGGGAAAGGGAATCTGTTCTTCTGCTTAGGCCATTTTAAATGAATTTATTTCCCAAGGTAAGTGTATTTTTGCAAGCTGAGTTTCAGAGAAAAACGTATAGCGTGAGTTTGATCTCTTGCTCACCAGCATTGAGGATGGCAAATGATCAGGAGGTTTTCCCTGAGTAGCAGGTCTTGAGACCTCACTTTATCAGCCTCACACCTTTCGTTGACTGTGATCCTGAGCTGGGAAATTGAGAAAATCATTGCTCAGCAGTTTGTTTAATAAGTGTTTTGGTTTCTATTTGTTCACATTTTCTTTGTTGTGTTTGGAGGGTTGAGGTGGCAAAGTATAATAACTTCCAGATCAGTCACTTTATTCAAGACTGTTGATAAAAGTTTCTGTACCACATTTGAAAATTACTTGATTTGGTATGCCTCTATAGTCTTTTATTCTATTTTTTATATTACTAGCTTAAGTACCTTTATAAGGAAAAAAATAACTTAATGATCTTGAAGTGTTTCACTCACCACGGACTCATTTCCTGGTTTTGTCCATTTACTTACATATGATTTTAGATACTTTTTTCAATTAATGAATGTGCTGTTTTGCAGCTTTCTTTGTAGATATGGCACTTCATGGGCTGACCACATCTACATACTCGTTATTTTAAATACTTGTGTAATATTGTGGTCTGTTGATTCTCCATCTTTGCTTAGTCATTCCCCTGTTGTTGCAGAGTTAGCTTGTTTCCAGTTTTTCACTTTTGGAGATTGTGCTGCTGGCTGATCTTTGTAGAAACTTGTATGTGTGTGTTTTTCTTTTGGATCCCATGCTCATAGAGCATTGCTTCTTCCATAGGGAGCTGGACTGGGGTTGTGGGATCAAGCAGTGTGGGGCCTGAGCATTTCTGCTGGTCAGCAGAGGAGGATGACGCCAGTGTGACCTTCCCAGCTGTAGGCTGAATGGTCGTATGGAAAACTCCAGCGTGCAGCTCACTGCTGATTCAGTCACAGGCCTCCAGGGCCAGACGGGCTGTGCCAGGCCTCTGTCTGCTGCTGAGCCCGAGCATGCTGAGTTTTTATTATTACAGAGAAGAAGGAAACTCACTCCCCGTCGTCGCAGGGCGAAGCCTGGTTCTGATGCAGAGGGGGCTGCTCTCGGGTGGAGACACAAGGTACCGCCATCACTCTTCCTTCACCTCTCTGCCTTGCTCCGTGCCTTGGTATGTTAGGACTGTGGGGATGCCCTCTGTTGAAATGTTGAAACCATGAATGAATCATCCCAAAAATATTTAGACAAAGAAACTACAAAAACCAGAGCTCTAGTTCCGAATGAAACAGCCCTGGGGAAATGTATGCCTGGTGGTTTGTTTACTTTCATGCTGATGAATGTCTGCAAACAGATAGAACAACTGGGAATCCTATTCATAGAGAAGCTTTAGAAAATAAATCGGAGCAGGTTTGCATACTTATATTCCTTCCTAAATATAGAAAGGCATACTTCACGTATCCAACAACCCAGGGGATCTGTAAGATGATAAAAACCTCTGTTTAGCCACACCGGTGATGGGGAAAATTATTCTTGTACTCAGAGTGAATTGCAAAAATTCATCATGCACTTTCTGAGGTTTTTCACTTCTTTGTACAATAGGCAGAGTATTTTTAGCCTATAATGTGTTTCTGGTATGAATTGCTGTAGGCTCTTCAAGGAGGCTTTTTAAAAATATAAATAACCAGCAGAGCTTGGTTGTAATTTTTGCCTCTTGACTTTGTTGTAGTGAAACGACTGAGTTGGCCTTGTACTGTGAAATTTGAGGTTCCGAGAAATGGCTCTCTATCTAAGAAGCTAGGATAATCTAGTTCCTTCCTGATAATCGATGCTGGCATTATCTGGGTTCCTAACAGACATCTGAGCTTATTTGAATGCATCTGGTGATATGAGAATGGTGATAGCTATGTTGAGGAAATATAGCACCAAGAAACATGGAAGACAATTAGGAAGGACCGCATCAACCTGCTTCTGTGAATTAACTTCTGGTGGCATTTCAGTGCTCACTATGTGCACGTGTTGGGTCATTCTGCTGGGATATCATAATTGTTGCGATCTCGCTTGTCTGACCCTAGGCCCCATGATTTAATGGCCAGGTTTACGTCAACAGAAAATCTGCAGCCAATTTTGGAATACATGAGCTCCCCTCACCTCCCTGTGATGGCTCCCTTACCTGTTTGCTCATTGCTTTTGCTCCTTGTTTTTTGCTCATTGTCTCTTTCTTCTTTTGAGGCACTGGGAACCGAACC
This sequence comes from Tolypeutes matacus, assembly GCA_026826555.1. NCBI lineage: Eukaryota > Metazoa > Chordata > Mammalia > Cingulata > Chlamyphoridae > Tolypeutes > Tolypeutes matacus. The sequence continues at coordinate 6,594,236 of JAKSZT010053836.1, forward strand.
CAGGACCTCCCATGTGGGAGGTGGGCACTCCACTCCTTGAGCCACATCTGCTCCCTACATGAGCTTTTAAGAGGATTTAGAAATTTTAATTTACTGATCAGGTTTATCTTGAAACTTGCACTTAAAAAACAGCAGCTTCCAAAACATAAATCCTGGGTTTCTTCTCAGGATAGTGATCTTAGCAAAAGCCTTTCTGCAGAATGTAAAAAGGTCAGGATCAATGCTAGGTTTATCAGCAGAGAATTAGCAAACACAGGAAAAAAGGGCGTAAAGAAGTGATACCATCTGGTTTAAGAAAATGCCCTGGCCAGCTTTTATTTGCCGTTTCTTTCCATGCCTCCTGTCTGTACTTTGCAGAATAAATGGGATCATGACTATTAATGTTCTTTGTAAGGCAATAAAAAACCCATAAAAAGATTAATGATAATTGTTGATGGTAATTTAAGAAGTATCCAAAGTGGTTCCTCCCCTGTCCATCAGGTTCATGAGAAAGGCTTGTTTTCATTGATCTGTACCTAAAAGAAGCTCAGCGTGCTGTTCTCTCTGTTGTGGTCTGTGTGACATCAGTCTCCATGTTCTGGTATCTCCTGAGGAAAGGGGACGTGGACTGGGGCGACAAGAACAGCCACTGTTAGAAAATCTTACCTCTAGGCATGATCACCATGTGAAGAAGTTTCTAATCTGGATTTTCGAAAGCTTCTTATTTCTCTTCTTACTCCCTCCCTGCTCCCCACCCCTGGGAGAACCTGGCTGCTGAGCTATGGAAAGTTGTCATCTTTCTGGAGTTGGCTAATTAATTAGCAAAATCTCCGTGGAGCCCTGGAGTCCCTTTCTCCTGTCCAATAGCAGTTGTTTATCCGATGAACTGCTTGGCTCCAGCCATAGACTTTCCAAACAGATAGTAACTCTTTATTAGGCGCTAGGACTGGGGCCACAGGGCACAGTCACCTCCCCTAACTGTTGATGGTGAATTACTGCTCACACCAAGGAGACTCACCAAACAGTCTGTTGCAAACAAGGAGAATAAGGATGACATTGCATGCAGAGTGGCATTTCCTGGAAGCATTTGGTTGCGTTGTGAAAGTAGTTTGGGTTCAATGTGCAGTTCAGTTCAGCCCTCACAACTGAGAGAGATCTTGCAGGTTTCACAGAGAGTCCTAAGTTTCCCACACATCTCTGAATTCATGCTTCTGCTGGCCAGGGCCTCCCAGACGGCCTTGCTTCCTAAGGCATATCTTCTTCAACCTTCTGGCCAAGAGCCAAAGAGCCATAAAGCTGTGCCCACTTGGAAAGTGGAGTTTGATACAGTCAGGGGAGCTGGTACTGTCCCTGCCCCACACGGAAGTGTGTCAGCTGGAACCTGCTGACCATCGCAGCTTTGATGGAACCTGGAAACAGCGAGGGACTTGAGACAAGCTCAGCAAAGAACAGTCACGGCCAACAGGTCCCAAGCTTTACAGTGTTTGAGCTTCTCCAGAGAAATGCCCAGGGCTTATCTGAGACTCTTGATTCAGCAGGTCTAGGGATGAGGCCCCAGAATCTGAATGTTCATAGGTGCTCCAGGTGAATTTTGACATCCGTGAGAAATGCCGGAACAGGGGGCTTAGTGTTAGACCTCAGAATAAACCTGGGCTCTACCTCTAGCTTCGTGATCTTGGGCAAGCTAATTGAATCTTCTCTATAAATGGTGTTAGTGCCTCACAGAACTGTTGTAAGGATTGAAGGAGATAATATATGTAAAGTGATAAGTGATCAGAAATGGTACTTATTATTGTGATTGTTATTGAGGCATAGAGGAATAGAGAATTTAAAAGACTGGGAGTGGGTGGGTAAAAAGGTGGAAAACAGAAAAATGGGGTCTTTAGGGAGCTCCTCAACAGTACAAAAAAATTCTGCATCCACTAGGGGGCTCCTCGACAGTTAAAATAAAAAAGTATGCATTGAGTAATCTTAAAAAATAGGCCAGATCTTGAAACCCATTTTCGGCAAAAGATTTTCTACTACTAAATAATCTGTTTTAATTCAGTGTTTTGAGTATTACATTCACAAATAATAAAAAAGGTACACAGTAAAAATTCTTTCTCCCCCTCTTGACTCCTATCCTTCTGCCACCAGCCCCACCCCCATCACACAGGTGGCCACTTTTAATGACACACGGTAGTAACATCAGTAATAATAGCTCATTTGTCACTCGCTGCGTACTGCCTGCTGTCCTAAGTGCTTTGTGAATATTAACCCATTTATAAGCCTGTAACACAGATGCCATTATTTTCTTTGTTAAATATAAATGAGGAAACTGGAGCACAGAAAGGTTAAGTAACTTGCCCAGGATCACTCAGCTGCATTCTGGGGCAGGCAGTCAAAGCCAGGTAGTCCCTCCCTGGAGTCCATGGAGTTACCACTGCACCACCCTTCCAGAGTCTCTTTATGCAAATACAAAAATATCTTATTTCCCTCTGTTTTTCCCCAACAGGTAGCATATTGCTCTGTCTTGCAACTTTGTTTTGTTCTGTACTTAATACTTCTTATTGGAGAGCGTCCCCTGATCAGGACAGAAGGACAGAGAGCTTCCTCGTTCCTTTTTTGCAGTACTGCATGGTTCTGATTAAAGACAGCAGCGTGTGAGCCCGTTGTGGGTCCCTGGGTCCCCGTGCCCTCGGAGCCTCCACCAGCAGTCACTGCTGGTCTGAACCTGCTCAGGGGAGCCCTGCTCTGGGGCCAGAGAAGCTGGCAGGGGCGATGGCACAGAGCCTTTGGACACTCTGGAAAGGGGGTTCCCTGGTGGGGGAGCTAAGCAGGGGAGTTGGGATCTGATCTATGTTTTTAAAGGACCGCTCAGGCTTCGGGGATCTGGGACTCCAGCATGGCTTGCTGTCCAGCGTAGGCCCTGTCTCCTGTCTCTTGGCTTGTTCTGCCCTTCTCGTTGCTGACCTATCATCTGTGGCACATGGGGCAGCATGACCACAACTCCTGTTTTAGCCACCTTGGTTGAGACTGACCCCTTTTTAAAAAAAAAAATCAATTCCAATTCCAGATTCCAGGCAGGAGTGCTGATTAGCCCAGCCTGCAGGTCAGTTGCCCCTGAGACCCATCAGTAATGGCCACAGGGAAAGGATGGGAAATTACTTCCTCCTAATCGGGTGGCTCTCAGAGTATCTGCACAGGGAGAATGGGGGTGAAAGGGAGATAATCTCCAGGAGAGAGAGGGTGTCAGCAAGCAAAAGTCACTTCCCCAAGGCCTCCCAGCTATTAGGGGGCAAACTCTTCTCTCTTAGACTCTCATTCTGGCAGAATATGTCTCTGTGGAGTGAACTTCAGTTTTTTATTTTTTTCCTGGCAACTTCTGATGTCTTCTGCATACTCATTTCCTTCTTTTACTTGTTGTCTACAGTTACATGCTTTAAGCTGATGATGAGGATTTTCTTCCTCAAAGTTAAGCTATAAATGGAGTTTTCCCAAGACCAGCTCTACTTAGGAAGAGGAATTCAATGGAATTGATAGTTGTTTGACTCTGGTCTGGGAAGACTTGTTTAACAAAAAGCTATTTTGGTTAGAAGGAAAAATTAATATTGACTGACTAAGCTCCAGAAAGAGGAAGCAGATATTTAAATTCATTTTGAAAAATAAGGGTTCAATCTAGGGACAGAGTTGACAAGGGAAATTTTCCCTCACCACCCTTTTGAGATTTTTATCAGGGGTAAGAATCATGTTTCATGTTAAATTTTAAGGTACTTTTCATAGCCATGGAAAGTGTTTTCTTTAAACTATTTATATCTTTATTCCCCATTTGTGTTTATTTTTGACCGATGATTATCCGAAGTCTGTTCTGATAGAAGTGGAATCCTTTTCTTTTTCATGTAACATATCTTATAAAAGCTACTTGCTGGTTTTGTTTTGCTCATCATTTAGGATGCGTAGTGACAGCGTAGAAAGAAGCACAGCCTGTTTATTTGTAAATCGTTGCACAGTTCCTTTAAAAATAATACATGGTGCAGAAGATAGAAGAATTCTTTCTCCCCTTTTGGGTCAATGAGTCGAAGGCTTCAGTGTATAAACTGTGGCCGCCCACCTGCCAGACTTCATGTGACTCCCATTAAGGTCTTCAAACGGCCTTAAATTAGCCCCCAGGACCCAGGAATCTGGCTCTGAAAACAGAACGGTTGACATGTTAAAAACGGTGCTTTACCTGTTCGGTTTTTGCTCCCTTTATCCCAGTCTGGTATTTTCTGAACACTGGGTGAAACACATCCTGAGGCCTTTTGTTGAGGGGTAAGTCCATGCAGAGGTGCCCCAGTTTAAGAAACGTCACAGGTTATACCCGACTTCCCCAGAAATAACCAGGAGGAGAATAAATCCTATCTCTGAATTTTAGTGTCAAAGACAGCATTTGTTCCAGGAACCAAGGCAGCACAGCGCAGTTGAGAAAGCATACTTTGGAATCACATCCCAGCTTGAAACTGCCCTTGATCTGTAAAAATGCATCCTGGTTGTGGTGATGATTTTATAAAGCTTCTGGCCCAGACGTGGCAGGTACTAATAAGTGGTAGCTACATAATTACACTTCTGGAATTTTGTAAGTTTCAATATACTTTAACATACCCATGTGATCCCGACAGTGATAATTGGGCCCATAGTTATAGATGAGACGATCGCAGCTCAGCGAAGGTAAAAGTTGGCTTTTCCACTGGCACCATGGTCTTCCCCGAGCCAGCTGCTGGTCCAGCCTGGGTAGCTAGGTATATTCAGGTAGGTTCCTGTGGGAGAGATGCTTCCCAGGATGGATTGCTGAGTGGACTTCCCCTGGAGGGTCCCCTGAACACTGCCCTGTCAGTCCTGGTGCCAGGAGCACAGATGACCTCTGTAGAGGTCGGTGACCTGTCCCAGGGTGAATTCGGCCAGAAGCCCATCCATCACCTGCCATTTCCACTTGAGGTCACCATTGCTCAGTGGACAAAAGCGTGGCTCCTGGGGTCCAACCTGCCACGCCCAATCACCCCCATCCCATGACCTTGAGCCAGTTACTTAACTGCTCCAAGCCCCCGTTGCTCATCCATGAAGGGGTTGATGGTGGTGTCCCCTACTTCAGGCTTCAGTGAGAAAACACAGGGAGTTTTAACACGATCTTGGCCCACAGTAAGCCCTGGCAGATGTTAGCTCTTATGGTTATTATGACCTATAAAATGGACATGATGGTGCCAGCCCACCTTCAGAGACACAGGTGTCCTCTGAAGACCAAAGAGTTTGTGCATCTGTAGAAGGCTGTGCACAGGTATTTTAGTGACAGAGGACACTGTCAATTAGGGTCATGGACAGGGCAGCAATAAGGAGATAAGTCCTGCTGCTACCTGAGTGGCACGTCCTTGAACAGTATGGAAACCTTCACTGCTGATGTTGGTCTCCTCTGAGCTTTTACCCAGGCCTGGGAGGAGGGGAAGGTGATTTTAAGGCACAGCGAGTACCTGTTCCGCCGAATCCCCAGTCTGATTTTGTGATAAGTACAAAAGGCTTCACCTCTTGTCTGTGACGAGCTGTTTCCAGATGGAGAAGGTGACGCTCTCTGAAAGGCAGAAACTCACTGACCAAGTCACCTGGGGAGGTGCACATGGAGCTCTGTCTGGCCCCAAGCCCAGGGCTCTTTTTGTGCTGCTTCTCTTGGAGAAGTCTGAAGAAAAACTGGCATGACCCTTGTAAACCAGACAGAAAACAAAGGGAGGGAGAAGTCTAGAGAAGGCAGGAACACAGATACAGGATATTTTTCTTTTAAAAATAAAATCACATCATGTAAGAAATTTGAGTCCTTGAAAGTGGAGGATAAAGTTCTGTTACCATCTGAAAGTAGTAATTAGGAATTTGAAGGTTAGATTTACGGACTTAATCTGTAATCTGGAGCAAAATAGGAGGGGAAAGGAGAAAGGTAATATCTTCTCAGGGATTCTGAGAAACCCCAACTGATAAGATTTAATGGAGACAAAACCCTTGGACCCACACTGGTCAGATAGCGTAAGCTTAATTTTCACTTTCACTTTGCTGCTTCTGCCTTTTGACCAAGCTTTGGGAGAAGGGTTGGTGAAGCAGCCTAGCAAGTGCTGAAGTGCATAGAGTTCCAGAACTCTGACATGGAAGTCTGAGGCCTCGGTGATGGTCCCGACCTGGCCAGCAACTAGCTGTGCGACCTTGGGCAACCCCCTGCCTTCCCCTGAACTGCATTTTCTACGGTCGTAAAATGAGGAGTTGGAACTTGGTTCATACAGTCATATAACAAATATTTGCTGAGCAACTTATGTGCCAGGTATTGTTTTAGGTATTGCGGATCCAGCGATTCTCTTCCCTCACGACACTAATGTTTGAGTGGATGGCTAGTAAGGCCACTTCCAACTCCATCATTCAGGTTTTTTTCCTCCATCCTTTGGATGAGTCTCATGTTCCAATCACAGTGCCTATATGTCAAACTTAGTAAACTAGAGAGTCAGTGTCTGGAAGGTGGAAGGGACCTACTCATTTTATTTGCATTGTTCCTTTTTTCCTCCCCTTAATGTAAACGGTATTGAATTCCATCCATATGGAAATGTGCACACATTTAAGAATTTTCACAAAATGCCGCACCCATGTGAACCGCATGAGATCACACCGAGATCAAGAAATGGAATATGTCCAGCACCCTGGAAAGTCTTGTTTCTTCCAGTCCCTGACTCTCCCATTAGAGGGAAAACCACTCACCTGACTTCTAATACCATGGATCAAGTTTTTGAACGTCATAAAAACGGAGTCATAAGATAGCTAAAATCTTTTGTATATGGCTTCTGTCTTAGTTTCCTAGAGCCACCGTAACAAAATTCCACAGACTGGGTGGCTTAAAGCAGCAGGAATTGATTGCCTCCCAGTTCTGGAGACCAGATGTCTAAAAAACCTATAGCTGTCAGCAGGACCACACTGCCTCTGAGGTCTGCAGGGTTCTGGCCGTGGCTTACCAGCAACCCATGGTGGTCTTTGGCTTAGAGCATTAACCTCTGCCTCCATCACTTGGCTGTCTTCTCTTCCACCTGTGTTCAAATTTCCTCTCTTTATAAGAATTCCCACTTATATTGGATTTGAACCTGCCCTGATCCAGTTTGACTCCTTTTTTCACTAGTAACATCTTCCAAGATCCAAATAGGATCACATTCATAGGACTGGATGTTAAGATTTGAACATATGTTTTGGGAGGACAATTCAAAATAGCTTTTTTTTTTGTTTTTTTTTTTTTAAGATTTATTTTATTTATTCCTCCTGTCGTTTGCGCTTGCTGTCTGCTCTCTGTGTCCATTTGTTGTGTGCTCTGTCTGCCTGTCTTCTCTTTAGGAGGTACCGGGAAACAAACCTGGAACTTCCCACGTGGGAGATAGATACTCAATCGCTTGAGCCACCTCAGCTCCCTGTTTTGTTGTGTTTCTCATTGTTTCTTCTTCTTCTTTGTTGCTCCTCATTGCATCACTTTGTTGCACCAGCTCACTGTCATGTTTGTCTTCCCCAGGAGGCACCGGGAACCAAAACGGGGACCTCCCATGTGGTAGGCAGGAGCTCAATCTCATGAGCCACATCCACTTCTCTCAGAATAGCTTCTTTCACTCAATATTACATTTGTGAGATTCATTCCTGTTGCTTCATGTCATCATGGTTTGTTCATTCTCATTGTTACCAAGTTCTCATGTATATAGTTTATATGGAAATGCAACCCTTTATCCATTCTACTAGGAACAGACATTTGGAGCTCCTTTTGGGGCTATTTATAAATTGTTTTGCTATGAATATGTGTGGACCCACCTTTTGGTAAACATGTTTGTATTCCCTTAGGGTGTGTACTCAGGAGTGCAGTTGCTGGGTCATAGGAAATGCCCAAGTTCAGTTTTAGGAGATTCCACCAGTTTTCAGAAATGGCTGCATGAAGGAGCTTCCCGTTAGCTGTGTGTGGTACCTTCAGGTCTGAACCTGGCTGCCAGCACTGTTTCTTTTACATCGTAGCCATTCTGAGGAGCATGTGCTGGAATCTCATTGTGCTTTTGATGTGTGTCTCTGGCATTGAATGAAGTTTAGCAAGGGACCCTGTTCCTTTTTAACATGACAGTTACACAGAACCAGCTGTCCACTCAGGTCACTTCTCTTCACAGATATAATTGGTGGCTTTCATGGGAGCCCCCTTTCATGCTAATCGTAAAACCAAAGGTCTGTTACTGTCCACGCTTCTTCTTGCCCAGCCTCTGACAGGCTTTCTATCTCCCCAGTAAGAAGAAGAGAAATGGCACAAAGCACTCAGTCGAGACTGTGCGGGAGCGAGTGGTCGTGCCTGACTTTCAGTATAACATGAATTTTGAGAAGCTGGGCAAATGCATCATCATAAACAACAAGAACTTCAGTGCAGCGACAGGTGGGTGTTGGGGCCCGGGCCAGCCTTTCCTTTTCCCTCCCATCCCCTTCACCTTGCATCAAGACATGGAACAGATGCTCACCAGAGACACACTGCGCCCATCTGCTGTGGCAGACAGCCCCTCTGCAGGCGGTACCTGCCTATCCAGGGGAGTGTTTTAGAAATAGATGCAGAGAAATCAGGAACTTTTAGCCTGCAGTCCCACCATGTGCTTAAACTGATGTGGGATTTTGATGAAAGGTACTAAGGATAAAGGGGAGATTCTAACAGCTTTTTGGCCTGGGTTGAAGCTGAGAGTTTCCATATTGGGGGGCGGGGGGCGGGGAGGACTCACCTTTTGTAGGCAGGTTGAGTTGCCTGTCCTTTGAGTTTGTGTCTTATTTCAGTCGATCCTTTAAAATGTGCCCTTGGAAGGTGGTCTCTGTATGCAGAGCATTCACTCCGGAGTTGGTGCCAGCTGCACTGGGTGCCTGGCAGGGTGATGCACCCACTTAGCGTTGGGCCAGGCATTGCTCATCCACAGACTCCTTGCTTGATTCCTGCAGGGATGGCCACACGGAACGGGACGGACAGAGATGCCGAGGCCCTTTTCAAGTGCTTCCAAAGGCTGGGTTTTGAAGTGGTTGTCTGTAATGACTGTTCCCGTGCCAAGATGCAGGACCTGCTTAAGCAAGGTGTGTGCTTGCCCTCCTGCCCTTGCCTTCTACCTACACCCGGGGGAGCACAACCCAATTTGGTCTTGGGAGGATGCCTTTGCGAGGCAGAGGAATTTCAGCCTGGGAAGCCTCTCTTTTCTCCTGGCCAGGCCAGACCTGTCTCCAGGCCAGGTGGGACTCTTTGAGGAAACTTAGGTATCTCTGTGAAAAGAAATCAGCTTACATTACAGTCAGATTCTGTATGTATACAGAACTGTCTCAATTTCCTAGGGAAGGAAGAATTACTTTTTGTTCTGTCCAGAACAGAATTTAAGTGTAAACTCTTCCCTGGTGGCAGATGGAGAAAAACAATTCTCTGAACTTCTAAAATACCTTATTTTTTATAAATCACTTTCACCTGCTGTTTCGTTAGCTCTTTAATAAACCTCTGCATGTTGACATAATATTAACATGCCCATTTAGAGAGAATAAGAGACATAGTGAAGGTTACAATTAGTAGGCCCAGAACCAAAACTTGCACCCTACGCTTCCAACGCAGGAACAATTGCGTTTTTCTCTTATACACTATCTAATAGATGCCATCTGTGGTGCTACTCTGGCATTTAGGGCAAGTGTTTGAAAGTAATATCCTAACTCCTAAACAGTAACCCATGGACAGATCACTGCTGCCTTTCTTAGCTGGGACCACTAAAAAAGAAAAAGCTCTCGTCTCTGTTTTACTTTATTTTATTTTATTTTATTTTTTATTTTATTTTTTTTATACTAGATATCTTTTCCTCGTTTCTTCACACTTGAATGTTAAAGGCTGACCTTCTGTAGCCTAGTCGGCCACGGCCACGTGGTAGCACAGACTAGAAATGAGCAGTCCCTGAGTTCTGGTTCTAGCCAAGTTCTAACAGCTGGGTGCCGTAGGCAAGCACTCCATCATCTGATGCTGTTCCTTTCCTGGAATGTGGATCACAATTCCAGCCATTCCTATTTCTTGGAGTTGGAGTGAGGAGTAGCTGAGAGGAGACTGAACATGCTTTGGGAAATGTAACTGCCCACACAGACATGGGACTTGTCCTGATTGTAGCTCTGTTCTCAGGAGGGTGAGTCCTTCCACCCGAGGTGAAAGTATGTCACGACTGTAGAATGCTCACACTGTCCTTTCAAAGTAGCAAAGCAGCTGTTTTCTTTTTCTTTTTTTTTTTTTTTTTAAAGATTTTTATTTATTTATTCATTTATCCCCCCCCCTTGCTGCTTGTGCTCGCTGGGTCAGCCAACCACGCCGCGCGGGCAGGCCCGCCCCCACCAGGAGGCCCCGGGAACCGAACCCGGGGCCTCCCATATGGCAAACGGGAGCCCTACTGATTGAGCCACAGCCGCTTCCCGTGCAGCTGTTTTCTTAACTGTTTGTGTCACAGGTTCCAGTGGGGGCAAAACTCCATTTTCTCAATTCATCTAGTCTTAAAATAACCTCAAGGGGAAAAAGAATTCCACCTCTCATTGCCCTCGCTTTGTACCTCTGATGCCACAGTTATTCCAGAACCACTGTGCAGAAGCGTCCTACGGATTAGAATGGAAGAGACCACACCTGCTCTGTGCAGGGCCTTACAGCCCCCCAGGTTAGAGCGTGGCTCAAATGGGTTGGGTCACCTTGGGGCAAGGTTAGAGAACCTCTCCAAGATTCCATTTTCTTCACAATGAAATAAAGATAAATTATGCCTACTTCCAGGGGTTTTTGAAAGGAGTAAATGACAGCTCGTGTAAAGTACCTCGACCATTGCCTGCATGTAGTAGGGGCTCAAGAAATTCTAAATCTTATTCCTCCCCCATCATTAATAATAGAGAAGAAAGGATGCATTGGTTAGTTCCGTTTAGTTAGTTAGAATCACAGAACCTTGGATGCGCTCAGGCTGGCTTACATGGTTTATGATTCTTTAGCATCGCAGTGTTAGCAGATTTAATGTAGGTTCTTGACTTATGCTGCAGAAATGAATTTCAGAGCATGTCAGGTTAGTTAGGCCAGTAATTTATTAAGGTAGGGAGGGAAGAGAAATAGAAAATAACAGATCACGGGTCCCCGGTAGAGAGTAAAGGGCTGAAGAGTGATAAAGAGGGCTGATTTATAGACTACAGTTTCCCATTATAGATTATAAATGCCCAGGTTTTACTTGCATGTTGATCCATGCACGGGGAACACTACGAGAGCAGGGCGCAGGAGCCAAGAGAGGCAAGGAGGGCAGGAGCGGGAGAGCAGGGGGGTTATTTGACCTTTGCACCTGCTTTTTAAACCATTAATCATTCTACCCCTTTGCTAATGGCATGGGAGGAGTCCCAGCTGTTTGCTGTTTTGATTGATTACCCCACCCATCAATCCCCCAGGTAGGCCCAATTATAATGTCTCTGGAGAATATCCGGGGCTTCTCCTGGCTTCTGGGAGAAATCTCTCAAGGGTCTTCAAGAAGCCATCTTGGGGGGCGGATGTGGCTCAAATGGTTGGGCGTCCGTCTGCCATATGGAGGGACCTGGGTTCGATCCCCGGGACCTCCCAGTAAAAAAAAAAAAAAAAAAGAAGCCATCTTAGGGGTATCGGTGTCCACGTGGACTTCTTGTCAGGATCCAGATCCGTCTATTGATTCCCTATATGAAGCCTGCTTCAGTAGACTGACAGCAAACCTAGCATTTTATTTTATTTTCTTTAGCAAATACTTAGCTGGTGCTTATTATGTGCCCTGCTTTACAAATAGTAACTCTTTTAATAGGTCCCATTAATATCTCCATTTACGCACTAAAAGGTTGTGTAACTTGCCCGGTGTCACAGAACTAGCAAACAGCAGGCTGTGCTTCCCCCCCTGCAGGACGCCGCCCAAACGCTTCCATTGCTTACAGTTCACTTCCTCGTGACTGAGGAGCATTCTAGAATTCTCCCCCTCTCTAATCTCCCTCCACTGGTCCTCGTTCTCTTCCGAGGGGTGGTACAAGCGCAGTCCAGTCCTTTGAAAGCAGCCCGGCTTCCCTGCTCCACCTTCCCCCTCTCGGGTGCCTCTCCCGCAATAAATGGCAGCTGCGAGTCTGTGAAAGCAAATACTACATCTGAGGTCCTACAGGATTTAGGATTTGACTTTTCAGTGTGCACATTGTTTGCTTGCAGCTTCTGAAGAGGACCATACAAAATCAGCCTGCTTCGCCTGCATCTTACTAAGCCATGGAGAAGAAAACGTAATCTATGGAACAGATGGAACAACGCCAATAAAGGCGTTGACTGCCTGTTTTAGGGGCGATAGATGCAAAAGCCTTGTAGAGAAACCCAAACTCTTCTTCATTCAGGTAATCTCTTTTCAAGGACAATACAATTAAAAACAGGGGATTAAAGAGTTACTTGAACAAACCCACATTTGTTTCTATTGAGCTATGCAAATTTGAGGCTTTGTTCTCCTTTTAAATGCTTGACATACGTATTTGCATTGGATCACAAATTATGAAGATTTCTGTAAGACACTGTAATAATTTCATGTGCTCTGCTTAGTAATTTGACACAATATTCATTTGTTCATTCTTTCACTCAGCAGATTATTCTGGCACCTCTAGTACATGCCGAGCACACTTCTGGGCACTGGGACGCAGTGTAAGTGGTGTGTGCGTCTCTCTTCCCAACTCCAGGGGGTGATCTCTGCTCTGCTTTTTAGGCTTGCCGAGGGTCCGAGTTGGATGATGGGATCCAGGCCGATTCAGGGTCTATCAATGACACGGATGCTAATCCCCAACACAAGATTCCAGTTGAAGCTGACTTTCTCTTCGCTTATTCCACAGTTCCAGGTATCAAGTCAAGTCCACTGTTTGCAGTGAGACCATCCATTTCCCCATCATAATGCAGCCTTGGGGAGCTGTATCAGTTTTCTATTGTTGGCATAACAAATGACCGCAAACATAGTGGCTTATATACTACAAATTTATCTTAGAGTTGTGTAGGTCAGAAGTCCGACTCGGGTCCCACTGAGGCTAAGACTCAAGGTGTTGGCAGAGCTGCCTTCCTTTCTGGAGGTCCTAGGGGAGGATCTGTTTCCTTGCCTTTTCCGTCTTCTTGGAGCCTCCCACATTCCTTGGCTCATGGCCCCCTTCCTCCATCTTCAAAGCCAGCAACTTCACGTTTTTCTGACTCTTCTTCATCATGTCTTTCTCTCTGACTACAGCTGGAAAAGCTTTTCCATTTTGAGTCCTGCGATTAAATTGGGCCCACCTGAAAATCCAGGGATCGCTTCAGATCACAAGGTCCATAGCCTTAATCCTATCTACAAAGTCCTTTTTGCCATACAAGGTAACATACAGGTTCCAGAATTAGGTCATGGACATCTTTGGGGGGCAAGGGAAGTTACTCTGCATACCACTGGGATGTATGCACTTTTCTTTCCAGGAAAGCTGAGTTCGCTCATTTATTATTACTGTTTTTTAATTGTTACTTACAAGAACAAACCTTTCTATAGCTCTTTATAGTTTAGAGAATGCTTTTCATGTCTTTAACCTCATATCATCCTTTTTTTTTTTTTTTTTTAAGATTTTTATTTATTTATTCATTTATCCCCCCCTTGCTGCTTGTGCTCGCTGGGTCAGCTAACCACGCCATGCGGGCGGGCTTGCCTTCACCAGGAGGCCCCGGGAACTGAACCCGGGGCCTCCCATATGGTAAACGGGAGCCCTACTGATTGAGCCACAGCCACTTCCCTCATATCATCCTTAATACTAATTGTGTAGATAGCTGAGAAATATATTATTACTATCTTAATTTTACAGATTAAAAAACTATCGCGCTTGGGTGAACATAAGTGATGTGCTTAAGGTCATGTAGCGATTTTGGTACATGATAGTGATATAGGTTAGACCAGGATTCCTGAATCAAGTCCCAGCCACGTTACACTGTGACCAGTAAACCGGTACCAGAAAATGTTGGTAACTAACAGGCCGACTCGTTATTTGCCAAGCACTGTTTGCCTTAGCCTGTTCAATGAAATTCCTTCATTTTAGGTAAAAACCATTCTTCCACCTGTAATAGCAGCTTGTCGAGTGCCTGATACAAAGGTTTTAGCACCAGTAAAACCATCTCTGGCAGGATCTACAGGTGGGATTTTGTGATACTGATAACATCACACGTTTTAAGGATCTTATAAGATAGAAAATAATTTGGTCTTACTGCTCATGAAAGAGAGGCAGTGTACTAGGAGTGGATATTTGTGTAAACAAACCCAGAGGGAGAGTTGTATGTGCTCTGAGCAAGTCCTGGTGGAACTAAAGGAGATGTGAGCTCTGTTGGAGGGGCAGGCGTGAGCAGAGCTGCTGTAACTGAGCCCTGAAAAAAATCCGAATACAGGGAAGGGAAGGATGGCTTTGCGGACAGTGTGAGGGGTCCATCAGCCCAGTGCATTTGGCCCAGTGCACTTGGTGACACTCAGGAACACCCTAAGGCTGGACCATAGCTGGTGGCAGTATGGCAAGGGAGTGGTGGGCCCTGTGGGCCCTGCTCAGGAGTGTGAACTTCACACTGATGAAAATGTGGGAGGGAATTGTTTGAAGTAGGAGAAGCAGGGAATGAGATCTGTGTTTTAGAATGGTTACCTTGGAGACCCTGTAGGAATGGAGCCAGAGGACGCAAACCTGGAGGCAGTAAGAAAATAGAGCTCTAATACTTGCCAAGCTCACTGCCATTTTACTGTGAGTACCCTCTACAAATGAATTCTTGTAACATTGCTAACACCAGGCAGCTGGAATCCTCAGGCTGGTCATTGCCGATAGCATGTGCAACAGAAAAGCATTCTAAGTGCACCTCAGTCACTTCACACAAATAGGTTATTTCTGTTTATTGTACATTTCTTCGATAACTGATTGCTGTAGATGGTAATGATGACCCGTGTCTTATCAAATCGGTGTAACCAGTTGGAGGTCAGAGGAAGAAGCACAGCTCATTGTGTAAACCAAATACAGCTTTACTTTGTTTCAGTCCTTTTAAATTCAGGGTGAAGGTGGAATCTTTCCTTACCCCTGGATGAAAACTCCAGCAAGTCTTCTGGCTTTTCTGTTTATTTTAAGATATTAAGCAGAATTCTGGTCACTTTTTTTTTTTTTAAGATTTTATTTCTTTATTCATTTATCCCCCCCACCACCACCTCTTGCTGCTTGTGCTCGCTGGGTCAGATAACCACGCCGTGCGGGCGGGCTTGCCTTCACCAGGAGGCCCCGGGAACCGAACCCGGGGCCTCCCATATGGTAAACGGGAGCCCTACTGATTGAGCCACAGCCGCTTCCCTCTGGTCACTTTTTAAAGTCACATACAGTTGCAACACTATACCCAGAATGTTCAGTCTGAGATCATAACTAAAACTCTGAACCTGATTTGGCTATAAATCTATCCCCACTTCTAGGTCAGATATGCTTAGCCTGGAGACCTTCAAAAGTGGCTAAGGAAGGTGGCCTTGCTCCTTCTCCTTTCTTGCCTCCTCTCTCCTTGCCAGATCCCTTTGTAGATTCTCCCAGGGTCAAAGATGGGAGTGAAGGAGGAAGGAAGAAGAGGTAGGGCGTAAGATAATGGGACCATGGTCACTTGGCTTCTTATGCCCTGGGCCAGTTGGGTGTGTAAAGCTGGGTGCTTCCCTCTTGGGTACCTTCAGGAGTCCTGGGTTCCCTGGGCCCTTGCTCCTGTAGTTCCATGGCCTGAGGATTTGCATTTCCATTCCTAGTTACTCATTATGATTCCTTCCTCGACTCCTGCACATCCTCCCGCATACATGGTTAGTCTCTTTGCTGAGGTCTCCTTGCCCCTCAGGAAGTCCTGTAGGACAGGACCCAGGACAGCCAAGAGCAGCTTTCTCTCCCATTGCCATCCTTTGAGCCGATGGTGCTGGCCATCCCAGGGCAGGAGGCTCTCCTGGCTCCACCCTTAGGGCAGTTGGTCATTCAGCCACCTCTTGCCTCTAGGTTTTTTCAGCAACAGGTTTAGTTTTCTGTGCCCCCCGACAGCAGGAACACATCTTAAAATTCTCCACGTGGTTCCCTGTTAGTTCCCCTGTCTAATCTTAGGTTAGAAAATCGCTGAGAGGGTGGTGAGGAGTTCCAGAGTTATGCAGTAGTTTCTCTAGCATTTCCTTTGGAAATCTCCATGTGCAGACTTGTCTCATACTCACTGAGGTGCCTGATATGAATCGTGGGTGCCGCCATCAAAACTGCTGCTGGAGTAGCTCTCTGCAACATGTACCAACACTGGTCCTTAGAAGTGTTGTCTGTTATAGGATTTCCATGCTGGAATACCAAAGCATCTGTGTCATCTTCTAGATCCTAGGATGTTTTGCTCTCTGAGCACATCAGCATAATTCTCATTAATGACTCACATGCAAAATAGGATGAAATCATTTCAGAAAAGCAGGTGCAAAAGCTTCAAAATGCTGAGAGCCCATTCTCAGTGGTGAGTTGGAGCAGGTCCAGAGTCAGCCAGTTTCATCTTCTCCTTTCTGCCCTGTTGAAGGCTATTACTCCTGGAGGAACCCAGGAAGAGGCTCCTGGTTTGTGCAGGCCCTCTGCTCCACCCTGAACGAGCACGGGAAAGACCTGGAGATCATGCAGATCCTCACCAGGGTGAACTACATGGTGGCCAGACACTTCGAATCGCAGTCTGATGACCCATACTTCCACAGGAAGAAGCAGATCCCATGCGTGGTCTCGATGCTCACCAAAGAACTCTACTTCTGAGAGGAATCATCCCACCGGTGTCTTCTAGCTGAGAATCTGAATCATTTGTCAGTGAATTAGATTTTTTTTTTTTTTATGAGGCTCTTGAAATATCTGGGACTTCTCAATGATTATAATTTCAGGAAAATACATTGTTCCAACAGGGAAGAAATGTTCTGGTGCTGTTTCATGTTGCTCTAAATTTTTGGAGACTCTTTTTTTTTTTTTTGCAATGTTCTTCATTTGATGACTTTGTAATTTCTTCTTAAGATCAATTTTCTGTTTGTATTTCTTTCATCTTGTTATTGTACTGAGTATATACAACAAAAACGACCTCCTGAGTTGACTCTTGCTGGTGTCCATTACTACTGACAGTGACATTGGTAGAAACACAGAGTCATTTTTGCACCTTGCAGAAAGGATTCCAGTGCTTAACAAAACCAACAGTTGAGGGAGTATTCATCCACTTATTTTGCAAAAAGTGGGTATTGGATATGGTTTAAGTGATATCTCATTGGCTTAGGGCAGATTCTCATGCAAAAATGCCCTGATATGTTAGAACTTTAAAAACTCAATGGTTCTAATATGTATCAGTCAGTATCCAGTCAGGAAAACAGAAACCATTGTAGGTGTTTCAACAGAGGGGACTTACTACAGGAATTGATTTACAAAGGTGATGATAGAGAAGCCAAGCAGCAGGGAGCTGCTACCACACTTACAGCTACAAGGTTAGCGGGAGGAGGTGTGGTTCCCAGAGTCCACAGCTGGGCTGTCCACAGGAGCTAGAACCCTGGTGGGGGCTGCCCAGGGGGAGCTAGGACCAAGGATAGAGTGTGGAAAATGGAGCCCTGGCCAGGTCAGTGCCACTGCCTGAGATGGAGCCAATGTCAGAAGCCAAGTTAGATATGGAAAAATACCCTGGCTTTGCCCCTCCTCTGCCCTCTAATTTTCCACCAGTACCTTTACCATTCCAGCCTACCTGGAAGCCAGTTGGCAAGGGACCTGGGATACATGAGTTCCTGCAATATAGAGCAAGCAAAAGCGAGGCAAGGGAGGAGCAAGAAATGGATGTGAGCCTGGCATATAATGTGAATATAGGTAATCATATATCCTGATGTTCAGCAATTCATCCATTTGATCGTTTATTCAGTGACTCAACGGATATTTTCATATTGCTCACTATATGCAAAATAATCTGTTTTAGCTTTAAAATTTACCTTGGCACTTTTTAGATTATTCTAGGCCTTAAACTGGGTAACTTTCTGTTGTCTCGAATTCTACAAGGGGGAGTGGGAATTTTATGGCAAAGATTTTTGCACTTTGATTCCAAGGTTGTGGTTTCTTTTGAATTGTTGATAAATTATTTTATTGTGGTTAATAATTGGTTAACAAGCAAATGTTCCTATTTATTGAATAAAATGTGGTTGCTTAATTCCTGACCTTCTCAGTTTGCTTTCTTTTGAAGTTATTTATGGCACTGAGAAAATGAGAAAGTAGGATAAAAACTAACTCTCCTGCTTTGACCTCAACACCAAATGTAATACAAGGTGTTTCTTTTGAAGTTTGAACACTAATAAAATAATAAGTAAATAATCGCTTGGAAAGCCAGCACTCTCCACACAGAGGGTTAATCAGCTTTGCTTGTGATGGGCTGCCATTTATTCATTTGGCCACAAAATCAGATGGTGTAAAAGTATCTTATTTCAATAGGACAACTAATTTAGGGCCAGTTTATTGGACTTGTCCCTGATTTCCTGCCATCTAAAATATACCAAATGTTCACAATTTAAGTGGAGATCATGAGTTAAAATCAACAGGCACCTCCCCTACCATTCCCAGAATGCACAGGCTGTTCTTTGGAAAATAGACGATCCTGTTAAGTGTCCCCATGATAGAAATAAATGTGCATAAGTGCATTGCAATTGGAAGTAAAATAATAGCTCTCTAGTTGTTTGCCTGGTAAGCTTCATTAAAAAAAAAGAAAAGAAATTGTCCCAAGTGTCAGGGTTATTTATATATTTTTAACTCTCTAAGTAGTTATAAGTATTGAGATCACAGATAATGAATATCAACATCCCTTAGACCAGAGATATGAATCCTCATTAGAAAGAGCCTTCATCCTTGAATACTTTGCTTATTATCAAGATCAGAAATCCTCTTCCAGGTTGGATATGTGTTTAGCTCACACATGCATTATTATTATTATTATTATTATTATTTTAAAAGCAGTTTTATTCACATACCATACAGTCCATCCAAAATATACAATCATTGGCTCTCAAGTATGATCACAGAGTTGTGCATTTGTCACCATGTCAATTTTAAACTGCTCACATATCCATTCTTAAACTCTCCGGTCTTTTTAACGAATTCTGATGACAAGTTACCCTAAAGGAGAACTTGGTCCTGGATGAATATGGATTCCGAGTTCCCGTTGTTATTTAGGCCCCAGGTTCCACCTTGCTGGAGTATTGTCCATGAGGAAGACAGCGCATGTCTGTGGGTCCTCGCTGGATAATGGGCTCAAGCCTGCTTTCTGTTTAATCATTCTTTTCTTCTCCAGGTGCCACTCGTCCTTGTTAAGAGTTAGCTGTTAATATGTTCACAGTCAGCTTTAGGCTCTGTCCCTGAGTTTTTTCCTCTGAGCAAATGCCCATAAACAATCATAAGCCCTTTATGTTTATGAATTGCCCGAAATAGGTCTCAAAATTATCAGTGCTGAGGTTCAGGATATTCCAAACATTCCATTCAGTGGGATTAATCACGTTCACAGTGTAGCAGGACCCTCACCACTATGCGTTGCTATAACTTTCCCATTATCCCAAACAGAAACTGTACACTCATTTTGCATTAAACTCCCCATTGCCCTGCCTCCGACCCCTGGTAACCCATACCTTTCTTTCTCTATGCATTTGCATATTCTCTGATATTTTCTTTGTGGTTACCATGGGGCTTAAATTTAACATCCTAAATCTGTAACAATCCTGTTTGCTTTGATACCAACTTGACTTCAATGGCATACATAAACGATGTTCTTATACCCATCTGTTCCCCCATGTTTATTTAGTTGTCACAAATTATATATTTATACATTATGAGTCTAAAACCATCAATTTATCATTACGTTTTATGCATTTGCCTTTTAGATCCTGTAGGAAGTAAAAAGTGGAGTCACAAATAAAAAATACAACAGTACTGGAATGTATATTTACCCATACCATTATCTTCAGATCTTTATTCTTCATGTGGCTTCAGTCAATTGTCTGGGGTCCTTTCCTTTTAACCTGCAGGACTCCCTTTCTTATAGGGCCAGTCTGGTGGTGACAAAGTCCCTCAGTTTTTCTTTATCTGGGAATATTCTAATTCCTCCCTCATTTTTGAAAGACAGTTTTGCCAAATACAAAATTATTGGTTGGCGTTTTTTTTCTTTCAGCATTTTACATGTCTTCCTACTGCCTTCTTGTGTCCATGGTTTCTGATGAGAAATTGTCATTTAATCTTATTGAGGCTCCCTTGTGTATTATACATTGCTTCTCTCAGATTTCAGAATTATTTCTTTATCTTTGGCATTTGACAGTTTGATTATAACATGGTGCTGTATGGATATATTTGGATTTATCATGTTTGGAGTTTGTTGAGCATCGTCTTTCATTAAATTTGGAAAGTTTTCAGCCATTATTTCTTTGAATATTCTCTCTGCTCCTTTCTCACTTTCTTCTCCTTCTGGTACTCCCAAAATGTGTATATAGGTACATTTGATGGTGACCCACAGTTTCCTCAGGCTCTGTTCATTTTTCTTCATTCTTTCCTCTCTCTGCTTCCCAGAATGGGTGATTTCAATGGTCTTATCTTCATTTTCACTGATGCTGTCTTCTGCCAGCTCCAATCTGCTCTTGAACCCCTCTAGGGAATTTTTAATTTCTATTACTGAGGGTATTAATCTCTGTTTGGTTCCTTTTCATAATTTCCATCTCTCTATTGATATTCTTTTTGTGTTCATCTCTCATTTTCCTGATTTAAATTAGATTTTTGGTCTATGTTTCCACTTGCTCTTTGAATATATTTAGGATCTCTTTTTATAGTCTTTGTCTGGACTGTCGCAGGGTCTGATCCTCCTCATTCATGGTTTCTAATGCTTTAATTTTATTTTTTTGCCTAGACCATAACTTCCTGTTTCTTTGTGTGTCTTGTAATCTTTTATTGAAACTTGGACATTTTGATATTTTAGTGTTATTGCTGGAATTTAGACTCTGAGGTATCCACTGTTTGTTTCTTAAGCTTGTATCCAGTTAGTGTTTTGACAGTACTTTCCTTGAATGCCAGCAGCTTTAAAAAAAAAAAAAAAAAAAAAAGAAGGATGAGGAAGAGGAGGAAAAAAAGAAAGCACCTTTCTCAGTTTTTGCAGACTGACCTGTGAGAATGCACTCTTTTAGGTCTTACCCATAAAATGAGGTTGGGAAAATAGCTCCAGGCCAAAGCATAGGGCCTAATATTTTCTGGGCATGCTTCTTGTCTTGCCTGGTACATGAGGTCCGAGGAAATCCCCTATTTACACAGATTCAAATGTCCCCTCTTCCCTAGGAAACAGTTTCCTCACTGTCCTGGGCACTGCAGTGTGTGTCCTAAAGCCAGCAATCCCTTGTCCCAAGCAGCACAACTTGACTGTTCTCCCACAGTTTCTGTAGAACTCTTTGAGCCGCCTTCTACATGCAGGGCAAGTTCTGGGATGGCAAGTCCGTCAGGCCACCACCAGACAGACTGAGCCAGACATACAAGCTCCCAGTGTATGCT
>JAKSZT010053836.1:6615878-6658837 GCA_026826555.1 Tolypeutes matacus
TATTTTAAGAGGTGCTTAGATTACCTAAAATATTACACGGAACCCACTGGGATTCCCATGTTGCCCACCTCCCACACCTCCCACCACATCCCACACAAACATCTCCCACAGTGTGGCCCACCAACCTCAATGAACTTACACATCCTGGAGCCTTGCCACCAACCATAGACCACAGTTCACACTGTAGACCACACTCTCTCCCACTCAGTTCTGAGTGGTGTGTGCTGATTTAAAATGGCCTACATCCGTTGCCACAACAGTACTCAGGACAACCTCCAACTCCCAAAGAAGCCCCTGTATTTCAACTGCTCATCCCCTCCCTACCCAAAAACTGTCAAGTGGCCACTGGCTCCACCTCATTGTTATAATTTCTTGCATTGCAAGAATCACCATATGTCGTTCAAAGCTTCTGTTAGAGGTACAGCGCCCTGAAGTGTCTCACTCCACCATCTCCATTGGGGCAGGGGCCAAAACTCTCTTTTAAACTAAACTATTTGATGTCCCTAATTACACGGTATACTTTCTACTTTTTATGCCCTTTGCCATTTTAAATGAACCTTCTTCTGAGTGATATCATAGAATTGTTTATATATTCTCGAAGTGTCTGAGAATGTGAATTGCAGCCTTTAAAAGGTCTTCATAAACAGAACGGGATTAAGGGAGCCAGTCCTTGCATGTTTTCCTTGGCAGCAGGAGCTGTTGTGCATTAAAGCCTGTGAGCATGTCTGTTCCCACCTGTCCTGGTTGCCCAGTGGACACCAGGAGAATTCTCTCTCCCTGCCAATGTGCCCTCGGACTGTAGATCACCTTTCTGATAGACCTCAAGGCTTTATTTTGGGTCAGATGGCAAATAATTCTTTTTGGTGCATAAATCATTAACACAAACCCACCAAGGACATATTTGGAAGGCTCTAGCCTCCACCACAATACTGATGTGGACACAGAAACTACATTAGCTCCTGGATTCATGGATGAACAGCCCTCTGAAAGTATGTGACCCACATTTGAAAACACAGAAACCAAATATGATGAAATTGGCTTTAGTGTGAGTTTTGATTTAATGGCACTATAAATATTTATGGCATAACAGTTTTCTAATAAATTTGTTTTAAACATTTTAAGCCAAACTATGTCAAAGTATTTAAGTTTGGAAGGCACTTGGGGTTATGGCTGCAGATGTACAAGGCTCAGCATTTCTTGAGCTTTGATGGTCTGAGCCAGGCAGATGGCATGAGGCTCAGGGAAGGATTTTGTAAAGAGAGAGATGTGTAAACAGCCTGATAGGTTTAGTGTAAACTGCTATCCCCAACCTAAGTTGTTTAAGGTATATCTCAGTCAGCTCAGCTTCAAACTTTTATCTGAGGATCCAGAGTTAGCAGAGGTGCTTTTAACCATTAGTGTTTAAAAATTAGGCTCAGAATCCAGTCTCGGTTCTAATCTCAAGCTCTGCTATTTGACCATTTAATACTTTTAACCTTAGACAGTCCTTCAGTTTGCTCATCAACACACAAGCAGAGTAATGCAATGAAAAGTAAATGAAATCATGCATATGAAGTGCTTATCACTATGCCTAGCATAAAACGCTCAAGAAATGGTAGCTATCAGAGATGATGATGACGATGATGATGATGATGATGATAAACTACCCTGGACCCGCCACTTGCTCGTTCTATCTCCAGGACTGTTTTCCTGATCATGTCTTCCAGTCTATGCCTTTCAAAGTGGAATCTTTCAGAAATCCAGGGATTACACCAAAGATTGATTTGTACAGCAAACATTTAAAGAGTCCTATTAAATGACAAGTGTTGTGTTACGTGTGGCACTCAGAAGATGACTAAGATATGATGCTTGCCCTGGAGGAGGTAACCAAACCATTCCAGTAAAATAGAGGTTGTAAATGAGTTGTATATCTATTACTCTGGAATACAGAAGAGGGAGTGTACCTCTGCCTGCAGATTCAAAGAGGGTTTCCCAGCGGAAATAGCAAATCCTCTTCCATTTCAGTCTCTCATCAAGGTTGAGGGGAAAGTGACAGAGAAGAAAAATTAAGGTTAACAAGTAGAAGATGGCTCCTTTAGTGGTTCTCAAGCTTTAGGGTGCCTGAGAATCCCTGGAGGATCTGGTTATGAAGCAAATGTGTGTACCCCACCCACCCCACTTGTGACTCAGTAGGGTGGAGACCAGGAATCTGCATGGAGATTTCACAGATCTGCCTGGAGAGTCTGATGTGTGTGGTCCTAGGACAACACCTTATACTGATACCAAAGCATCCCTCATGGTCCAGCATGAGGAGCAGCAGAGACTGAATTAAACAGCCAGAAAAGGCTACCAAAGGGCCAGCTATTCACAGGCATGGCTAGCCATCCTGCCTTCAGGGAGAATGGCAAAGGACCAGAGCACGCTCCCCTGGCAACTTCCAGAGGTAGAACAGGGGAACTTCAAGCCCAGGGCAAGTCTCTGAGGAAGCTTGTGGAGGCTAAGGGATGAGTGGAACAGCAGACAACCTTCAGTAAATGGGGCCAGGTACATTGGCATGTCCTCCAGCCGGACTCAGCGGCCACCACTTCTCTCTTCCTCCCAAATCACTTAGGCAACCATTTCTAGCCAGGATGGGCCACTCATGCTTTCTCCCTCCTCCAGGCCTAGCCACCTGGTAGATACCACAATGCAAAATGCTCCCTTTACCAACATGACTGCATTATTAAGCCACTTTTCTCTACAACACTTTTCATAATTAATATTAATTAGATTAATGTGCTAAAAAGGAGAGGAGAGAAATAATTCACCAGTGAATGTTTTTTTATCCTAGGGTATGGAACAACTCTTAAAAGCTTAGGAAAATCAACTTGGGCAAATTATCTTTTCTGAAGCTTCCAGCCAGCTGTATGGAGTGCTGACAGTTTTTAAGCACTGAGATGAAAGAGACAAATTCTTTTTCTTTTGTTTTGCTAATTACAATTTTGCTTGGCATTATGAAGCCTGCTTTCCTCTTGAGACATTTGCCAGCATACATTAATTGCACAAATATTTACAAACCGCTAAAGCATAGGGGAAGCTTATACCAAAAAAGATATGGAACACTTGGAAAAAACTTTTGACACATTATATTTGTGGCTGGTTACTCAGAATCAGCATAAACTATTTGCCCCTTAGCCTCAGCAAATGTGTTTAAAGAACATTGTCTCTGGGTTGATTTAGTGTTTGCTTTGCTGGCAGTGGCTGCTGAAGTCTTTCTTCAAGAGCTTTGTGGATGACACTTCTTTTTTCAGCGTGAAAAACAAGGTTTCCAAGGATATGTATGCATCGTATGGATTGCTATGTCTTCGATGTTTTTAATCTTCCAAGCCACCCACGTGGAATGGAAGAGGCTTGTCCAGTGGTTGTTCCAGGTCCCAGGAGCTTCAGAAAGTAAAATGGAACAAGCTGGAAGACTTGAGGAGCAAAGCCCCAGGGGTCTTAGTACCATCTCCTTCTTTTCGTAGCATGCTAGTTGAGAACAAAGGCTCCAGAGTCAGGCAGCTCCAGGTTCGCATCCCAGCTCTGTCACTTCCTTGGGGAGTTACTGAACCTCTCAATAACCTGTTTCTCAATCTTAAAATGGGAAGAGTCATGGTTCCTACCTCCAAAGGTCTTGTGAAGAATAAATGAAATAATGAATGCTGAGCACTGATTACGATGTCTGGCACTCAAAAAATATTCAATAAATGTTTCATTGTGTTTTTAAACCACCTTAAAAATGATTTAGGCCACTGAAAGAAGATGAGGAGGCATAAAAAAAAAAAGGAGGTGCTCTTTCTGAGGATAGGGATAATGGTTACCCACACACAGAGCAGACGAAGGATTTGGACCAGGAGTTGAAGTTGTCAAGGACCTGGGAGACCCGAAAGGAAGAGAGTGGCATCACCTGACCCGGCTTTCAAAAGAGGAGTGGGCACTGAGTGTTGGGTTGCCAAATAAAAGACTGGATGGCCTGAAATTGCAGTTTCAGATAAACAACGAATGGGTTTTTTTTAGTGTAAGTATGTTTCACTGCAATATTTAGGATATACTTATACTGAAAACTTATTCATTATTTATCTGGAATTCCAATTTAACTGGGCATCCTGTTTTGGTGTGGCTCTGTTTTGTTTTTCCTTGTGTGGTTGTTTGTTTTGCTAAGTCTGGAGCCTCGCTGAGTGAATGTTGTGGGCCATTTCTCCAGCTGCCACTCCCTCATCTGGGCCCTGAATGTTCACCTCACCGGGACATTGGAAGGAGCCAGAGAAATAACGTGTGAAAAGGGGCCTTGCAAACTCCAAAGAGCTATAAAATCAAGTAAAATTTCTTGTTGAGTGTTGTTATGGAAACTCTGAGTCTTCAGGTAAAAGCCAGGTCTGTGTTAATTTAAGGAGCTGTAAGGTTCCAGGAGAGCTTATTCCTCAGAGGGGCTCTAAAGACGCTCGTGAGAGAAACTAGATGGAGGGTGCTCAGCTGTGGCTACACAGCAGGATCACCTGGAGGGCTTGTGCAAGACCAGTGCCCAGGCTGCTACCAGACCAGTTAAGTCAGGCTCTCCGAGGGTGGGCTCCAGGAATCCAGACTGTTGGCCGCCTCCCGCCACCCCACCCTGCCACCCCCTTCCCCTGCGAGGTGATTCCAATTTGCAGTCAAGGTTGTCAGCCAGTGGAAGACTATGTCTAGGAGAGGGCATGCCCAGAAACTTTGGAGCGTAGGGAGGGTCTACCTTTAGTGAAGCTGGGTTGTAAGAAGGGAAGGAGGAAGTAAAAAAGAAAAACAAGGGAAGAAGATATTTGTAAAGATAAAATTATTCTATCTGCTTAAAAAAAGAAAACTTACATGCGAAAAAAGGTAAAAATAGCATAAGTACCAAGGCAAAAAGAGCATGGCTGTTTAAAAATCAGGTAATTTGGGTATGAGCCAGAAGCAGTGGAGTAGGTAAGCATATCAGGTAAGAATTAGCTACATTTAATCAACCAGCACCCAACTACCACGTAGCAGATAGGAACAGTCCTTGAGGATGATCCATTTTGTGATTGGAAAGACATGTTGGAGGAGTTGTTCTTTCAGGAAATCACAGTTGGTTCACAATTTCTCTTCCAGCTTATGATAGAACTTGTAGAAGCTAAAGACCAAATTCTCTTTCAGGCATAAAGATATAGAAGGTGTAGGTGGTTATGTAAAAATGCATTAATTCATGATCTGAGTAAACTACACCTACATGGGAAACCTGTCTGTTCAGACCATGGCCATAGCCAACACTTGTCCTGGACTACCTGTCACATCCAAAAGGAAATAACCATATAAAATTGTTTTCAAAAGAAATATTTAATGAACTGTGTGCCAAGCACTGCTCTCCTAGCCTCCATCTTCAAAGGCTACAGCAGGGAACAAAATAGTCTTAGCCCCCTTACAAATTATATTTTAGTGGGAAAGACAAATATTTAATATAACTTCATATAGTGAGAAACATTGTAAAGAAAGAGAAAGCAGGGTAAGGTGCTCAGGAATAGCAGGCTGGGAAAGGCCTCTCTAAGGAGACTACATCTGAGCAGAAACCTGAGTGGAGAGAGGCAGTGGGCCATGTGGATATAGAAGAAGGAGGGTTCTAGGCAGAGCAAGCAGCAAATGCAAAGGCCCTGAGGTAGCCACCATCTCAGCTTGTTTGAGAAACATCAAGAGGGCCAATATGGCATAGAAGATTGCTGGCAAACGAGGGTGAAAGGCAGGCAGGGCCAGATCACATAGGGCTTTCAGCCATGGTGAGCACTTGGATTTCATTCTAGTACAATTGGAAGCCATTGGAGGGCTTTGAGCAGGGGCACGATAGGATCCAATGTACTTAAAGCTACTCTGCAGAATGGATTACAGAAGGAGAGTGGAAACAGGGAGCCCAGGCAGGGGGCTGTTGTAGCAATGGCCTTGGTGAGATGATGGCAGATTGGAATGGCCCTGGGGGTCATAAGAAAGTCATTCATGGGCTTTATCTTGGAGGTAGAACCACCAGCATTTGCTGACAGATTTGAAGTGGGAATGTGAGGAAAAGCTAGAAATTCACGATGACCCCTGGGTTTATGGCCTAGGTAGGTAGATGAAATGATGGTGTTTATTTCCTGAGACTGGGAGCAGGTTTGGGGATGGTGAAAACCAAGATTTCTGTTCTGCACAAGTTGCTTGAGAAGCCTCCTAGACATCTGTGGCAGACTTCCATCAACATCCCCGCCCCTTCCCCCCATATCTACTCCCTCTGGATTCCTTACCAGTTGTTGCCGTAAAAAATTACTACAAATTTAGTGGCTTAAAACATTCTCTTAGAGTTCTGGAAGCCAGAAGTCTAAAATCAAGGTATCAGCAGGGCCATGTTCCTTCTGGAGGCTTCCAGGAAGAATACATTGTCTTGCTTTCTCCAGCTTCTTCTAGAGGCCGCGTACATTCCTTGGCTTGCGGCCCCTCCTCCATCTTCAAAGCCAGCACTGCAGCAGCATCTCTCTCCTCTGACCTTCTGCCTCCCTCTTATAAGGATGCAGTTACATCAGGTCCACATGGATAATCTCTCCATCCCAAGATCCTTAACTTAATCACATCTGCAACGTCCCTTTTGCCGCCTAAGGCATCTCCAGAGATTTTAGCGTATGCCTGTCTTCAAGGGTCCATTATTAGCCTACCACACTTCCCTTCTTCCTTATCGCCACAACCCTGATTGAGTTCTGAATAGCAATGGGCCCAACTAGAAATCGCATCGCAGACTTACTGGCAGGTAAAGGTGACCCAGAGCACCTTGCTGAGGAGACTGTAGCAGATGCTTGTGGCAGCTGCCCACTCCCCCTTGTATTTTTCAGGTCAGGCCACTGGCAGACTCCCAGCTACAAGCACCTAGGCCTGAGAGATTTCTCTGGCCTCCTGAGACTGCTTTGCTCATGTGTGCCAAGAAATTAAGGTCCCCTGATGATTGACAAGAGTTTAGTATAAATACCCAGGCTCCCTTACACCCTGGATGCACTAACTCTGAAGTGGGCGCTTTACACTGGCTCCCAGAGTTTGTCAGTGGGACTCCGCTCCAGTTACCCTCAGTGATGACTTACCTGATAGCAAACAAACTGAGTGTATCTTTCCCCAAGAGTCACGTGGGTCCCCCAGGCAACTGGAAAGTGGAGGGGTTGGCATAACAGTTGGAAAGTGGCCTCCACAACAGCCTTTAAGACAGAGCCAAGGTGCTGCCGCCTCCGTGAGATCTCCCTGGGTCTCTTCCTCTTTCCCCTTTGGAAGAACAGCTCCTTCCTCTGAACTCCCATGACTCTATCTGCACTGCTCTGACAGCATGTGTCACTTAATAGGCCTTACATTACACTCCTGCGTCCTCTCCATTTGGCTCCCAGAGTCACTCTCCACTGTTCTCCACACTGCTCTGCCCTGCTCTGTGCCCCAGGGGACAGGCACTTTCTCTTTTCAGCCCATTCCAATCAGACTTCCCACTCCACACCACTCCAAGGCAGCTCCTGCCAAAGCTGCGATGACCTCCATCTTGCCAACTCCAGTGCATCTCACTCATTCTCTGGCAGCATTTGACGTGGCTGACCCCTCCCTCCTCCTGACATACTTCCCTCCACTTCCAGACACCACATGATCCTGGATTTTCTCAGACTCCACTGGCTGCTCCTCTTTAATCTCCTTTACTGACTTCTCCCCATCCTACCCCATCTCCACCCGCTCCTGGTCTCTCCGTGCAGGTGCCTCTCCTGTGCTTATAGCTCTCATCAGAATTGGGTAGCACTGCTCCCTTCTCTTATTCCAGCAGGCCTAGAGGTGGTAGATTAGGCTGCTCACCAGCCTACCTGCATAGACAGTCCCTTCAATAAATCTTTTTCATAATTCCTTTGGTGTGCTGTTTCTCCCAAGATCCTGACTGCTACAATGCTTATCTACATACATGACTTGTCTCCCATATTAGCTTATAAGGTCATTAAGGGCAAGATCTGTGTTTTAATTCTTTTTTTAAAAAATTCCCAACTATGCCTCTTATGCAATTAGTACCAATAAACACTGAAATAAAATGTTATTTCTTATTAACTGCCTTAAACTTAATTAGGATGTGAAAGGAATAAAGAACGTTTAAAATATACATGTATTTCTCCCAAAACAAAAGACAGACGAATGAAATGCGGTGCTAGCTGGGATATGCAATCTGATTTTATGGGCTCTGTCTATTTCATCAAATTCACAATTCATACCAAATCTATATGAAACATGCTCTTTTCTCTCTAGGTCCCAGAAATGAAGGATGCTTCTTCTACTATAGAAGTTGAAGTACAAATGAATGGAGAAGCTATGAAATTCAGAGCTGCAGGGATGGCCAATTGCTGGTCAATGGTGGGATCTAGAAAA
Organism: Tolypeutes matacus; assembly: GCA_026826555.1. Taxonomy (NCBI): domain Eukaryota; kingdom Metazoa; phylum Chordata; class Mammalia; order Cingulata; family Chlamyphoridae; genus Tolypeutes; species Tolypeutes matacus. Next base: position 6,624,258 of record JAKSZT010053836.1, read on the forward strand.
CTTAGAGTGGCAGCATTTGCAGCCATATCTTATACATGTGATGGGATTTGCAGAAAGAGGCCACTGCATGAGGTCCCCACTTGAGGGGTCTCCCTCCTACTCCACTAGTCCCTCCCTCTTCATTTCCACCCCTGATCCCACAGCCAGTCAGTTCAGCAGTATTAGGATTCCAGGAAGCAAGGAGAAAGGAAGAGGAGAAAGGAGAGGAGGCCCCATCAGTCCTCCCTTAGCCCCAGTTGTGGTTTTGTTGGCTGTCTCTCCAGCCTGCGATCTCTGGGCCATTCTCCATCACTTGTACATATTCCCTGAATACAGAGGATTCTGACTTCAATCTTCTATGGCTCTAGAGGTCCTTCTTGGGCATCTATGTCTGCCTGTGTGTTTACAAAGGAATCTAAGTACAAAAATAGATACTGTAGTGTATATATGTTGTGGAAAGTGGTAGAGTGACATTTATTCTTGTTTCTCATATTTCAAAAACCCGTAGAGAAGCTCAAAAGTACTTTGTTCCACCAGCCAAACATCCGTGTGGATGACCAAACAGCTTAGCCTATCAGTTCCTTGACCTTATCATCGACAATATTCTTCACTTATGCTACAGCCCAGCCCCCCCTTCCCTGCAACTGCTCTACCTTTAAGAACAGTCAATCAAACCTGCTCTCTCCAAGCACTATCTCCTATCCTTCCAGCCACAACTGCTTCCCCAGGAGCCTCCTCCTATCAGCTCTTCCCTCTCTGCCCTTCCAATTCCATGGGTTGTCATTTGAGCACTATTTGCCAGTATCCTAAACACCCTTTCTCCTTCGTCCTTCTGTGGCACCTCTCTGGCAAAAATGCTAACCCAGAGTGAACCTCACACCCTGCCTCCCCCATGTCTGTTCCTGAATGGTTGAGTACTGCTTGAGAAAATTACATATTGGGCAGATAGGAAGCATGCCAAATTCATGGTCACCAACCTCAGGACTTTCAGTGCTGAGAAATACTGGCAGAGTGAGGAAATATCTAAGGGAGGGACCCTGGAGATTCTAAACTGCAAGGATTATATGCAAGTAGAGGAGCAAGCAAGAGATCAAGAAAAATAGTGAGGAGAGAACAACATGACAAGAGTAACTTGGAAGCAAACAGAAAAGGGAATTTTAACAAGGTGTGGCTAAATACCATTGCCTCTTTCCATCAAGGCTCTTTGTGCCAGTGCTCACCCCTTCTCTAATCAGTGGTTATCCTTATCCAATGCCCAGCCTTGGAATGGCAGTTTCAGGGAGAAAAAGTCACTCAGCATAGCAGCCATGTTGAAAGGATGAGGAAGGGTCAAGAATATTGAAGTCTTGAAGAGGCTGAAGAAGAGGTTTGCTTGAAGTGAGGGAGTAGAAAGAGTGGAAGAAAGGGAGGCTGTAGTCAGAAAGTGGGAAACTAGATTTAAAGTAATCAAAATTCAGGCCAGGATGGGTAACTACTCACTTATACGAGTAGGGCATATAAGTGAAGTAGAAGTGATTATATTGGAGTATTAAAGTTGGTTGTCTCTGTAAAATCAAGGTGTCAACAGGACCATGCTCCACCTGAAATCTCTAGGCGAGAATCCTTTTTTGCCTCTTCTAGCTTCTGCTGTTTTACTGGCAATCCTTGTCCTTCCTTCGCTTGTAGATGCATCATCTCTGTCTTTACATGGCCTTCTCTCCAGTATCTTCCTGAGCTTCCTCTCTCCTTCTTATCAGGATGCCAGTCATACTGCATTGGGTCCACCCTAATCCAGTTTGGCCTCTTCTTAACAAATCGCATCTTCAAAGACCCTATTTCCAAACAAGGTCACATTCGTGGGGCTAGGGGGAAGGAGACAACACAATTCAATCCACAATATGCAGGAAAGAGTACGTGCAGGCTTCAGAGTCAAGATGGGCCAGAGGTGCTTCCTGTCAGTCACATCTAGCTGCATGGCTTCTAGCAAGTTATTTAATCTCTCTAAATTTCAGTTTCCTCTTTTTAATATTGGGAATAATACTACTGGTTCTGCAAAATTGTTGGGATTAAATGAGATATTCTCTTTGAAAGAAAAATTCTACATGGATTCCCAATAAACGGTAGGTATCACCATGTAAGGTCAGCATTATCTGCCCTACTTTGCAGACAAGGAAACAGACTCAGGGAAGTTAAGTTATTTGCCAAGACCACTCGGCAGAGGTGATTTGAGCCCAATGACCCTGATGAGGACAAGAAAGATTAAGATTATGTGCTTTTACTTCTAAAGATGAAATAACAATACAAAATACATTAGCTATCTCCTTCTTCCCCTAACAATTTCTAATATAAATGAAAATATACTGACGGCCCTTTGGTGACCAGATACCCACTCAGCAGGTCTAAGAATGGCCATTCCTGGTAACCTGCTTATTTTTAAGAGTTGTTGGGTGACTATGCAGAGAGCGCACCTAGTGACGCCTTGTTGATAGCAACTCTGCTACAGATGACTAAGCAGCCCTTCCTGGAAGCCCCTGGTATATGCAAGTGTAGAAGTCCCAATCCCTCCAAGCTTCTGTTTCCTCATCTGGCACAAAGGACTCCCTCCTACTGTCCCCATGAGGGCATTGGTAGGACACGGATGGGTGGGAGACAAAGAAAGTGCATCAGTGGCAGTCACTGCCGCTGCAGGAGGTCAGGGGGCTGGGGTGGCCTTATCTTCAATAAGAGCCATTCTGACAATGGTCCAAAGTCTGGCAGGAATTCTTTTTTAAATTTGTTTGCTTTCATTTTTTGGCACTAGAGAGCTGGAACGCCAAGAGCGCTATGCCAAGCGGTAAGAAGGAAAACCCAGAACTTTCCCTTGAGCATCACTTCTATTTCAACTTGGGGCAAGAGTAAAATCTTCCCGAAGATAGGGGTTTGGAAGTTCCTGTTGGTTCAGATTCAAACAGAGCTTGTATTTAACCCTCACCCTGGCACCCAGTGTTTAGAGCGAGAAGGGGTGAGTTCAGGAGACCCAGGGCATTTTCCTGAGAACTGAACCAGCAACTGCCTTGCTTCTTGTAAGTACTGTTTGGGTTCTCAAGGTTGTAGTGATCTGGAAGCTTAGCTGAACAAAAAAAATTGCTACTATGGGCTTTTTCTTCTTAATGTTCTTAGGCTGTGCAGTCAGAGGGAAATAGGACCTCTGTGTATCACACTCATCAAATCCCAAATGACATTACAGGGAAAAGTTTGGTGATGGTGTGGATAGATTCTTTTGAATGAGGTCAAAGAGCTAAATCTCTTTGTTCTGTTTTGTTTTGTTTTGTTTTTTAGGAGGGGAGGGTTGGCAAGAAATGTAAGCTGAACTATGAAAAGATTTCATTCTTCCTTCTTAAATAGGAGGAAGAATAAACTGGTTAAGACACCAACTGTCAAGTAGGGCTTCCTGGGTTAGAATTCTGGTTCTGGTTCTGCTTCTGCTTCTTTTTATATGTGTGATCAAAGGCAAATTGGCTTAATTTCTCTGGTAACAACCGTATTGTATCACTGTAAAAATGTTATAAACTTTGTAATATTGTTATAAGGATCAAATAAGATTTCATATGCATATATGAAATGTGTGTATATATATAATCCATTACATACATGAAGCTCATAGCCCATTATGTGAACATAAGGAGCTGTATGTGTGTATGTCTATAATTTGCTGAGAATATATTAAGTAATGATAAATGTTAGCCATTTTTAAACAATCATAGAATCATAGAATATGTGGGATGGGAAGCACTTAATCTAACAACTAGCATTTACTGAGCACCTATTGTTTACTGAGCGCTCTTTGACAGATTATGCTAACCGAAATCCTATAAGATTGGTAATAGTATCACCTCCATTTTACAGTCATGAAGAGTTGGAGGTATAGAGAGGTACTTTAACATGCCCAAGGGCATGGAACCCATAACTGATGGAGATGTGTGTAATTTAAACCCAGAACCCAGAGTTTACACTCTGAAACCACCACACCCTTCTGCCTCATCTGTCCTCTCACCTTATGGGGGTCTCCAGAAGAAGGAGGAGTGGTCCCGACCTGGGGCTTTAGAACCAGCCCTTCACAAACACTCTGGAAGGCCAGAGATGTCTCCCAGAGCACACTCTGCCATTCACAGCACGCAGGGAGCGTGGATGCTGTTGGAAGTGTCCATGTGTGTCCCAGTACTGTGTGCCCAGTGGGCAAAGTTACTTTTCCTTTCTCAAATGCAGCTTTCATTTGTAAAACAAGCTATCTGGTAGGACAGTTCTGAGCACAAAAGAAATTAGGAATGTAAATGCATTTTTTAAAAAGATTTGTTTTATTTGCTCATTCCCCCTCCTCCCCCTTGTGGCCCATGCTCACTGTCTGTTCTCTCTGTTCATTCACTGTATGCTCTCTGTGTCTGCTCATCTTCTCTTTAGGAGGCACGGGGAACCAAACCTGGGACCTCTCGTGTGGGAGAGAGGCGCTCAATTGCTTTAGCCACCTGAGCTCCCTGCTTTGTTGTGTCTCTCATTGTCTTTCCTCTTTGTGTCTCCTTGTTGCATTATCTTGTTGTAGCAACTCACCGTGCTTGCACATCACACCAGTTCGATGTCTTGCTCACCCTTCTCCAGGAGGCACCGGGAACTGAACCCAGGACCTCCCATGTGATAGGCGGGAGCCCAATCGCTTGAGCCACATCTGCTTCCTGTAAAAGCATTTTATAAACTATAAAAGTTTTACAAATAATTAGTATTCTTTCAAGAAAAAAAAAGATTTTTGCTTTTTAAACAAAGAGCAGCTAAAAACAGCTTGAACATGCTCTCTCTCACACACACACACACACACGCACACACACACACACAATCTCTCCTCCAGGCCTCAATCCGATTCTTGAGCTCCATCACTTCCCAGACTAAAGGCCGTGGGAGAGGGGTGGCCGAGTCCCTCATGGGTGGAGGGAGGGAACGGTGATGGGTGGAAAACCTTTGGCCTCCATTTCTACTTTAGGCAAAGAAATCCCCCAAATTGGGAAGAACCTTATGGATTTGATACAAGTCTTGGGATCAAATTTTTTTAATTGTCCATGCTTTTTGGGGAGTGGGCAAGGTTTTATGTAGGTTATATCCCGAAAGGCATTGGCTTCAATGGCCTGACATCTTTCCCAGGCAATACGGCTCAGTGTGCAGAGCTGAGTTTGCTCTTTAGACCAGTCGAGGGCTAAGGGCGCCAGTTCTTCACTGTACGTCTTAAGATGTCCCGGAAAGATAGCAGCTTGTTCACATAATCATTTGTCTGTTTCTCAAGGACACCCCACCATAAACACCTTTCCCTAGGCAGAGAGGGTCAGATGTCAAGGTCCAAGAATGACCCTACTGGTCTTCAGATTCATACTCCTGACAAACCACTAGAATTATCCTGTGAGAACTTGTGGTCTTAATCTTAAGACTTTGATCTCTGTTTAAAAAAGTATAGGATTATAAAAACATGCTTTCATCAATTGTTACAGATGTACCACACCAATGCGAAGTGTTAAAAATGGGGTGACATATGGGAATCCTGTATTTTATGCATGATTGTTCTGTAAACCTACAACTTCTCTAATTATTATTATTATTATTATATGTCTCCCCAGCAGTGCTTAGCTTGGGTGAAGGGGAGATAGATTAAAGTAACAATAGCACACTACTGTGAGTCCTTTACACCTCAGGAGGAATGGATAAGTTTAGGCTGAATCAGGAGAGAGGAATCACACCATCCAGGTCGGGAGAGTGAAGAGCCATTGGGCGCCTCCCTGTTTTACCTGTGCTTGTCCTGGCACCTCTGTTCAGTGCTTCCTTCTATGTTGAGAGTGTCACTAGTTTGCAGTAAAGGTTGGTCACAACACACTCCTGGTTTCAGACATCTTTCCCTCCCTGCCGCCCTTCAACCTGTGGATTTGCCCTGCTCCTAGATCCTGGTGTGTCTCATGGGGTGGCCGGCAGTGTTGTCCAGGAAAGGACTCTACCTCTCGGCGCGAGTGTCACTGTGTCAGCCTCAGCCCCCAGAACTCAGCAGCCCTGAGGATGTCCACACTGGTGGCTGAGGCAGTTTAAGCACAGGGTACACCCTGGTCCTTGCGCTCACATTTCCCACTGGAGAAAGAGAGGTGCTGGCATGGAGAAGGGCTTATCCTGTGCTTCCCCTTGGCCAGAAAAGCTTTCTCGGCTGCCTTTGATCCATGGCATCTTGGCCTCTGCCCACTCTTCTCTCTCCTTGGTGTTGCCATCGCCCAGTGCTCTCATGTCAGGGCCACTTATGAAGCAGGAACTCTGCTTCTTCAGTCACTTTTGCAACACCTCCATAGAACTACCCCCTTGGTGAGCAGAAGCTGCTTGGACACATGCTTGTTACTTTGGCTACCATCAGCTTCAGGGCAGGAAGGAACACGTTAAAGAAAGACTGGGGAGGGGGAGGCTGATAACCCATCTCATCAGCATCCCTGACCACCACCCCATACCCAATTATTCAGTAACCAATCAGTGAATCCATTGTTTAGGGACTAATGTTTAACTTTTCTTTTTCACAGTTGAAAACAGAGAACCATTATGGAACCCAAACCTCCGAAGAGTCCAGGTACCCAAGGTGCATAACCTAAGAAGGGAAAAATGTTTTTTATATTAAACATGTCCAACAGTTCCCATCAAGCTAACCAGGATACAGAAGTGGGGATAACAGGTAACATTCTGAGACAAGTATTCTTAGTTAGGGGAATGTGGCAAAAGCTATTAGATTCGGTTGATTCTTCTGTAAGAGCTCACCTGTTTAGAAAATAACACTGCCTGGAGACAGTGTTAACAAACCATGGCCTAGCAAAGGCAAAGGGATGTTTCCTTGATCTTACAAGAAATTCTCACTTGGAGAAACTGCCAAAATTGTTATCAGGGCTTATTATGAATGTGGCTCAAATTCAGACACTCTTCCTTATGTCCACATGGCTCATAGTAGGTGAGTGGTTAGAAGAGTCAGAGTGTAGAACTAAATAACTTAGAAATTGAATTGTTTGATTCAACTAAGAAATATTTACAAGGCATTATGAGTAAGTCAACTGTGCTACATAGTGCAGGAGGTACACAGATAAATAAATAAGAGTTGTTGTCCTCAGTCCTTTTGGGAAGTTAAGATAAACACACACAAGTAGCTGTGTTGAGAAGTTAAGATAAGTACCTACATTCAGGCTGTGATAGGAGTCATGAAACAAGTGCAGAGTAATGGAAGAACTTGTAACATTGATATAAAGACAGCAGTCACCAGAGGTTCTGGGAGAAGGCGGGGAGAGGGAAGAATAGGTGTAAAATGGGGCATTTTTGGGACATTGGAATTGTTCTGCATGATATCGCAATGATGGATACAAGTTATTATACATTTTGTCAAAACCTATAAAACTGTGTGGTGCAAAGTGTAAACCCTAATGTACACTGTAGACCATGGTTATAGCAATGCTTCAATATGGGTTCATCAGTTATAACAAATCTACCACATTAATGAAAAGTGTTGTTAATGGGGGAAAGTGGGGGGGGGGGATCCCCTATATTTTTTATGTAATTTTTATGTAATCTGAAGCTTCTTTAGAAATAAAGAAAAAAAAAATAAAAATAAATGCTATGGAGTCTGGAGATGGGAAAGCATACAAGGAGTTGTGGGATAATCCAGAGAGGTTTTATGGAGAAGGAATGTAGCTGGACCCTAAATGTTGTACAGGGTTTTGACAAAGATTGGAAAAGAGTACATCTCAGCAAAAGGAGTGGAATAACAAAAGCAATAAAGGGAGTTAGAGGCAGGAAATGTCAGAGGAGAATGTGGGTATGAGGTACGAAGGGGAGCGTGGGGGGACAGGCTGCAGAAAGATGCTATATTGTGCCAGACGTGGCACTCCATTCGAGGGCAACCCTTGAAGCATTTTGAGTATGGAAGTGGCATGGTCTAATTTGCATTTCAGATTGGTCAAATTTGTTTCAAGATTGCTTTATTATTGTATAATCGACATATAAACTGCTCCTTTTTAAAGTGTAAAGTTTGGTAAGCTCTGACATATGTACACACCTGGAAAACCACTGCCACCATCAAGATAGTGAACATATCCTTCATTCCCCAGCCCCACTCCCTGTTGTTCTGCTTTTTCTCACTAAACTCATTTGTATTTACTAGAGTTTTACATGAATGGAATTATACAGTATGCACTCTTTTTGTCTACTGGTTTCTTTTGCTCAACATAATTATTTCAAGATTCACCCATGTTGTAGCACATGTGAATAGTTTGTTCCTTTTATTGCTGACTTCCATCCCATTATATGGATGTGCCACAATTTGTTGATTCATTCACCCAATGACGAATATCTAGGTTGCTTCCAGTCTTTGCCTATTACAAATAAAACTGCTATGACCATTTGTGTACAAATCTTTGTAAGACCATATATTCCTTTACCTAGAAGTACAATGGCTGGATCATATGGTAGGAGTATATTTAACCTTTCCTAAAATTTTGTTTGTTTGGCTTTTAAAAGCTTTATTGAGGTATAATTGGCCTACAATAGGTTGACATATTTAAAGTCTGCAATTTGATAAGTTTTGCCTTATGTATGCACCCATCAAATCACCGCCAGAATCCGGATAATAAACATCGTCATCTCCACAAGTTTTCACGTTTTCCCCTTTCTCCTGCCCTCTGTGCATCCAGGCGTCCCTAGACAACCACTGATCTGCTTTCTGTCTCTGTAGATCAGTTTGTGTTTTCTAAAATTTTATATAAACAGAAAATCATACAGCAGGCACTCTTTGTCTGGCTTCTTTCACTCAGCAAGATCTTATTTTGAGAATTACCTACATAATCGGGTGCATCAATAATTTGTTCCTTTTGTTGCTGAGTAATATTTATTATATGGATGTATCACAATTTGTTGGTCCATTCACATGTTGAACATTTCTCTTGCTTCTAGTCTTTGGCTTTTACAAATAAAGCTTATGTTCATGTACAAATCTTTGGAGGGTCATCTATCCCTTATCTAAGAGTAGAACGGCTCTTTAACTTTTTAAGAGACTGCCCAACTGTTTTCTAACATGGGTGTACCATTTTACCTTTTCACCAGAAGTGTAGGAGAGTTCTAATTCCTCCACATCCTTGCCAACATTTTGGTATGATCAGTCTTGTTAATTTTAGTCATCCTAATAGGTACATGTATATTTTATTGTGATTTTAATTAGTGGTTAATGATGTTGAGCATTTTTTCATGGGCTTTTTTTTTTTTTTTTTTTTTCTGTCTGTATATCTTCCTTAGTGAAGAGTCTGTTCAAATCCAAATTTTTCAGTTTGTAATATTTTCAACAATATTTCTTCAAATATTTTTTCTGTTTCCTTTCCCTCACTCCCCCAGTCCCACAGGCATTCCAATTACTTGTATATTAGGCCACTTGAAGTTCCCCCACAGAGCACCAGTGCTCTTTTTATGTTTTTGGATTCTTTTTTCATTCTGTGATTATTTTGATAGTTTCTATTGGTATGCCCTCAAGTTCACTAGTCTTTTCTTCTAGAGTGTCTAAACGGCTCTTAATCCCATCCAGCATAGTTTTAAAATCTGAGATATTGTAGTTTTCATCTATAAAAGTTCAATGTGGGTCTTTTTTAAATTTCCCACATCTCTACCTAACTTCTTGAACTTATGAAATATGGTTATAATAACTTTTAACGACTCACCCTGCTACCTCTAACATCTGCTTCAGTTTTGGGTCTGTTTCAATTGGTTGATTCTTTTCCTCATTATAGGTCAGGTTTTTCCCCCTCTTTGTGTGCCTGGTAATCTTTGAGTGGATGCCAAACATTGTAAATTTTACCTTGTTGAGTGCTGGTTACTTTTGTACTCCTATAAAACTTCTTAAGCTTTGTTCTGGGATACAGTTAAGTTTTGGGAAGCATGTGTACTGATCAATACCCTGTTGAATAATTGAGTGGGACTTTATGCAGATCTGTGGGTTTCTCTCTTTGTGCAGCTGTCTCTTCTCTGATACTCTAATGTATGAACTCTAGCTGCCTTGATCTCCCTGGACTCTCAGCTCCATCTCTTCAATTCAGGGAGTACACCTGTTGTCACCTGTTTCCTCTGTTCATGCCATGTCCTGGAAATGCTTTCAAGGCAATTATAGGTCTTGCCTTGTTTGTTTCCCAGTTCTTAGGGACCACTAATTTCTAGTGTCTTGAAAGTTTCTGTTTAATATATTGTCTGGTTTGTCTTTTTTTCTGGTTGTTTCAGATGGGAGAGTAAATTCAGTTCCTGTTTTTCCATCTTGGTAGAACGTTGTGGATTGGTCAGATTTGACATTTACTCTTGGAGCTAGTGGAAGGATGAATTTGAAGATGTCAGGACTGGAATCAGGGAGCCAAACTAGACGTACTATACTACTGTACAGAGAGAAATTTATGCAGGTCTGAAATTAAGGCAGTGGTGGTAGGAACACAGAGGTGAGGACAGATCCAGAAAGTATTTGGGAAGTAAAGTGGACATGGCTTGATGATTGATTTGACATGAGGGTGAGAAAAGGAGTAAGATGACTCTAAGCGGTCTAAGTGGGGAGGAGGGATAAATGTTGGTGTCATCAAGTGTTATAGGGTGCCTGGGAAGAGGAGTAGGGAGTAAAAGAGTTCACTTTTGTTCATGTGTACATGAGAAACTTATGGGAAATCTGGGTGGAAATGGTTAGGGACAAAAATTCTATATACAAGACTGAAAATTTGAGATAAGAACAAGAGAGGCTGAAGCATTCTTTCTGAGGGAGGCAGGGCCCTCTACTGAAGGGCAGGATAAGGGGTTTGAGGAAACTGCAGATATTAGAAAAAGTTCTTGTGGGAATCCATGTTACAACCTTATAAGGAATAAACAGAAGATTGTGCAGCAATTGCCAGGGCCAGCTGAGCTCAGAGAGCAAACTTTTATAGTGGAGCCTATCAGATTGGTGGTGTGCCTTTCTGCTTAAATGCTCAGAAGCAGATAGGAGCAGAGAAAGCAGACAGTGGGCGTTCAGTATGGAAAAGTGGGAGTTAGTTTGGGGCTAGTGGTGAGGATCCTAATGAATCTAGACTAGAAGTAAGACAAGTGAAGCCAGGAAAAGGCTGAGGCTCAGGAAATTGGGAAGGGTCAAGGGAAGAAATCCAGATCAAGAGTGTTTAGGAGGAGCAAAGGAGGGGACGAGGTGAAAATCCTGGAGGGAATCTCAGGATCTTGGGGGATGGTCCCTTAGTGATGACAGTGAAGATGTGATTCTGCCCCTCTGCTCAAATGGATATGATGGGATGCGTAGGGGATTAGGTGACTATGATGTAAGAAGGACCATCACCAAACATGGGTGCTGAAGCCCTAAAGAAGGATGATCTCAAGAGAATAGAAGGAGACTGAGGCTGTTGGACAGGTAACAAAGTCATTGAGCAAGATGGGAGCGTGTCCTGGAAATTAGAAGAAGTAATTTCATCTTTTCTTTTTCATTTTTTCCTTCCTTTTTTCTTCTTTTGACCGAACGAGTTGTTGCAGAGAGAGTAGAGGGAGACTTACTGGATACCGTCTTAATGGCCCCAACAACTATATTACTTAATCCTGAATCTGTTTTCAATTGATTAAGAAGTTCAGATTCTTTAGAAGAAGCTGTGTTTTCCGACACCAATGATAAAATAAATTAAAACTACAGCCTGAATATGAAAGCAAAACCAAGTTCTGTTTTTTTTTGTTTTGTTTTGTTTTTTTGAATAATTTTTATTTTAACAATATTGTATTTTCCTAAATAATGAAAGGAGTACATATTCCTTATAGACGTTTTGGAAACTATAGACAAAATCAAAACTGCTTATAGAGAAGCAGTTAATATTTTGGAAATCTCTTTCACCATTTTGACCGTCGCATTGTCAATAGCAGGTAGTTTTGCGTTTGTTTGCTAAGCCAGAGGCAGTGCAGAGGTATCTTGCTCCTGTAACCCCTATGATGAAATGGGAACCGAGACAAACCCTGCTCATATTTAGAGGGCCAAAAACTTGCTCCAGAAGCAGAGAACCCAAAGGGACATAAACTAAATTAAGGTGCTCTCCTAAATATTGTCTGAGTGAAGGCCCTGTCTGTAGATAAGTAAGACTCACACACTTGTTTCTTTGTCTTCTTGAGCTATTATAGCTATCTAGTGTGTGTGTGTGTGTGTGTGTGTGTTTGCTTCGGGTGTTCTTGTCCATAACTGAAAAATTTGAAGAACTTTCCAGAGATAAACAGTGTTTTCCAAATCAGGCAGTTCTTTTCAGAAATTTACTGGGAACAAACTGAGTCCTGTTCACTTTCTTTTATTAGGCAAACAACTTGCATTTTATTATGGAAATGGAGTCTGCAAACAAGGTTTCTTTATTAAATCACCACCCCCTCAGCTTTTCTTCTCCATGGTAAGTATTCACTACAATTTAACAAGCTCCCACCACCCTCATGAGCTTTTTTTCCCCCTGTCTCTTTCCCCCTGGGATTTAACTGAGATGCAAAACCTTTTCATTTTCCAGGCCTCTTGGAAAAAGCGGTTTTTCATCCTGTCAAAGAGTGGGGACAAAGGTTTTAGTCTTTCCTATTACAAAGACTGTCATCATCAAGGTTCCATTGAAATTGACCAGTACGTATCCGAGCTAGAAAACTTTCATAACAAATGCTAACAAGACAAATACCAACCAGCTGAATGTAAGTTGAATTTAAATCATCAACCAAAGGAGTCAAGAGCATCAAACTTATTGCAATATTTGTTACTGAAAGGAGCTAAATGAGTGAACCCTTGAATAAAATATAGTTAAAACTTATTTCATATTGTATCTTATGGTTGCTAAATCTTTAAGTATTCAATTAAGAAGGACTTTGATTCACTTAATTTGTTTTCGATTTTCTAACCAAACAGTGTGGGCTGGAAAGAGCAGATGAAATTATTTCAAAAAGCCAACGTGGATTTTTTTAGTTTAGATTTTTTTCTCTTTTCTTTAAGAAACTACGAATTTTTAAATTGGGTACAACAATAATTTGTGAATCAAGAATCCAACTAAAGTAGGAATTTTTTAATTAAATTTCAGGCTGAACAAAGTATTTTCAATCAGAGATGAACCATCTCAAACTTATTTTCTAAAATTTTTAAATTATTTTCAAAATGTTGATCAAGCAGATCTAACATTTTATTCTATTTGAATCTGAATATAAAACATTAGTCCATTTTCTTCCTAATTTTGTATGTGCATCTGTTTACAACTTTGTATCTAACAGAAATTCCAGTGTAGAAGTTGGCATAAGTAGCCACAAGAAAATGGAGTCTGTGCAGAAGATGTTTCAATGCCACCCTGATGGGGTGATGTCCATCAGAACCACTAACAGGGATTACTTTCTCATTGGCCACGACAGATGAGTAATCAGATAGCAGAGTGTCTCCTGTGTGCAAAAAAAAAAAAATTTTTTTTTTAAATTAAACCAATAAACATGTGGTGGATGAAAAGCCACGGGCACAGCCTTGACTACCTTCTCGGCAGTCTTCGTTATTTGTTAAAAGGCTTTGAAAACTCACCCACCATCATCCCTGATGCATTCCATGTAAATGAACCTAATACACAAACATCTCCACAAGCTACATATGTTAGGGAGGGATTCTTTTCATTCCAGAAGGAGTCTTCCATTTCTAAGAGGGGCTCCTGATGCTAGCGAAGGCGCCTCCCGGATTCTTTATAGATATTACCAGCTCGAGGGAGAGGCTAAGGTGCAGGGAGGAGGCTGTGCAGAGGAGACTGTGCAAGTTAAAGCCAAAGTATAAAGGCCCTTGATCCGATTCAGACTGAGCCGGAGACAAAGAGCTTTCTTTTATTTATATTTTTATTTATTTCTTAAAAGATACTTACATTAAATAAATGTTACACAAAAAATATAGGGGTTCCCATATGCCCCACTCCCCACCCCTCCCACACCCTCCCACATCAACGTCTTTCATTAGTGTGGCACATTCATTGCAATTGATAAACGCATCCTGGGGCTCTGCCAGTAAGCATGGGCTTCACAAGAGCTTTCTTTAAATTGTCATGTGGGTCAGGTGGGAAGAAACTGTGATGTGTATAAAGTCAGATCCAACACACTCTTCACAAATACACGTGTTACCTACAGGGAGGCATACCTGGATAGCTGCACAGAAATGGTGCTGGCAGGTAAGGGGGTGCTTAAGAACACAAAAGAAATCAGTGTCAAAGCCCAAAGCCCCAAACCCTGTGATTACTATTATTATTTTCTGCTTTTCTTCCCAGTTCTCTGAGCTTCCCTCACAGTGATGGCATGAGGGTTAATTCTAGTGTGTGAGTTGAGGAGCAGGTGGGTCATTTAAACTACACAGAAAAAAAAGTCCCTATTTCCCTGAAACCTGCCCCCACTGTCTGTTCTCACCTTAATAAAAGAATCCTCCGGCTCAAAAGGAGCACAGGTGCTATTGTTGCCACATTCCAGCTGAAAGTTTATTCCTGTCAACAGGGAGAAGATTAAAGACTGGGTCTCTGCCATGTCATCATTTTGCCAGGATGTAAAAGCACCACATCAGAATACAGAGGTGACTTTATAGTGTTAGGAAAATAGCAGGGGCACAGCCCTCTTTCACAAAGAAACAATGGTAGCTTTTCTTTTCCTTAGCAACTGGCATTAACACAAGGAATAAATAAGTGAGAAAATGTACATCCTTGTTATTTTTATGATTAACAATAGGAAAAAAATACTTTTGTGTTTTGCAAAAGAGCTAAAATACAGTCACTTTAGATTTTCCTTATTGTGGTGGGGGAGTGAAAATTAACTGCAGTGTTTTTTTTGAAACTAGAGTATTTTTCATCATTGTTATTCAAGGTACATAACAGCTTCCTTTTGAATAAGTCTAGGATAGTTTCTATAAAAAGTTTTATATCTATCTTGCTTTTTCAACACAAGTCTCTTTAATGTGTTAGCAGCTGTAAGTATTTTCATTTTACTTTAATTTTGCTAATTTACCTAAGCCTTTTCTTAGGGCAGATCTGGATTACAAATGGAAATTTGGTCCTTAGGTATCATTTTGACATGTTTTCTAGTTTGTCCTGCACTTGCTCACAACAAAAGCAAAAGTCAAGGAGAAGGAGAAAGCTAAGCATGTCTACAAGTAGACTCAAACAGTTGGAGCACAGGGGACAGGGTGCAGAGGGAGATGAAATTGAAGGGAGAGGTTAAGAGAAACTCAGGTGCTTGGAAGGCCAGGTAGAGTCTGCAAGTGTTCTGGAACGGGAGGGAGACAAGATCAGCCTTGGCTTAGTGAGAAAAGGCTGTGGCCTGGCCAGCGGGTACCTCATTATAAGATAGATCTGCCCCCTTGGGGTGGACGTCAGGTAACAGTGGAGAGAGATTGGAGGTAGGGAGCCCAGTGGGGAGGCTGTTGTTTCATTCCAGTGCCCTGATCACACTATTTCTTTTTCATAAGTAGGAAAGCCTCTTGTGGAGTGATAGAAGGCCCAATTCCGACCCCAGCCCTCTCCTTGTTCCTTCTGGTTCATCGGAGGTCCTTAGCTTCACTTCGCCAAGAAATAGTCTTCCAAACACCGTAATTGGAGTCACCTCGTTCCTTCTCCAGACACCGTTCCTGAGTGTCACCTAACACCTCCGAAATCTTACTAATTAGCAGTTAAATTTGACACCATACCCACCTTCCTCAAAACCTAGTCCAGTATATGAGTGATTCTCAGCCTTAATGTTTATTGTACATTTAGTCTGTCCTCCAGACCACGGATGAGCCTTGCTGCTACCCTGCCTCCCCCTAAGCATCTCCATTGATCCTGGATGCTCCTTACATGCATCTGGGTGTGCTGAAATCCCACCAGTGAAGCAGAAGCCTGCCTGGCCATCGTTTCCTTCCTTTCACACACAAGGCACAGATTACCTTTGTAAAAGGGTTTTCAAAACTTCAGTTGACTTCCTGCCACACCATCTATACTCCTCAGACAAGGGCAGAGTTTCCTATTAATTTCCTCCATTTACCCTTGCTTCTCTGTGTCACTTCAATTTCATTTCTAATGAAATCCATTTGGGGGAGTAAAATGAGATACACCTGCCCCACAAAAGTGATTGTAGTGGTACCCTCAGCTGTCTTGGATTTGCTATATTCCCATCTTTGGACAGTACTAATAAATAAGCAGAATGCTCCCCCCACCCCCACCCCCGCATGGCTACTGTTTCATCCCTTAGACACTGTCTTAGTTTACCACAGGGCTGCCAGTGCAAAGTACCAGAACTGTGCTGGCTTTTATAAAGGGGATTTATTTGGATTAAAATCTTACAGTTCTGAGGCTGCAAAAATGTCCAAGTCTAGGCATCAGCAGAGACCCTTTCTCAGTGTCCTGCCACTCAGTTTGAAGCAAGATGGCCTCTGATCTCTGCCAAGGTCTCTGCCTTCCCCTCCAGAATGCACCAGGCATAGCGCTTGTCTCTTCAGCCTTGAGCTGCTCCGTTGGCCCAGCCTCTTGGGGGCTTTGTGCATAAGCTTTGGCTGCTAGCGATCCTCAAGTCCTTTTTCACATAGCAGGGTCAAATATGGCAGCATCCTTTCTGTCTGTCTCTCTCTCTCTCTCTGTGTTTCATTTATATCAGAACCAGCAAGAGGGCAGAGGCCCAAGCTACCTCACTGATGCAGCCCAATCAAAACAATCTAATCAAGTGATCTAAAGCAAATCTAATGCACTCAAGGGTACCATACCCACAGAATTGGATTGGTTTAAGAACATAATCTTTTTCTGGGATTCACAAAATTCAAACTGTTACAGAGACTAAACCCTGACTTTCCCGTCTCTCTGTGTATCAGGAACATCTTAATGTGGCATAACTTCCTATTTTATCTAGTTGGTAGTTCTCCAACTATTTTAAAAGCTTTTTATAGCATATCTAATTCACCAGGCCAAGCACCTCATTTCAGTTATTCATTTAATGACTAGAAAAGGTGTTATGAAACACAACTGTGGAGGCTGACCCTCTTCAGCAAATGCCTCCAGCCTTTCACTCCTGACCCCCCTTCCCCCAGCGAGAACATTATTGGTCGTCTTGCTTGTTCACATCATGTTTTCGGACCTAGTGATTTTTCAACCGGCTCAAGTTAAGGTACCATTTGCCTTACTGGGTTACTGCTGCTGTTGTTGAAATTAAGTGGGAACCCTTCTTCACCCCCAACTTAGCATGATCTGGCCCCATGAGCTTGCAGCTAGAAAAATGGACAAAACTTAAATACACCCTTTAAAAAAAAAATCACCCTCTTTTAGGGACTTCTTAGAGAGCATTCAGGATCTTAAAAAAACAAAAAACAAAAACCTGCACTAAGGCATTGTTCTTGGAAGAATTAAATTGTACTTATAGCAATTTTCCTGCCGTTAAGGCAACTACTCCAGTTGAGTATCTTGTCTCTGTTAGGGGAGGAAAGGCAGTAATTGCTTAAATCTAGATCATATTGAAGCCTGTAATTCATACCATCACATGATGAACTCTGCCATGTTGCATTGCTGCGGAAACAAGAGAAGTATTCAAGAAAAACACAAAAGAGGACAACTGAACAGGAAGAGGAAGGGTGCATTGCCTTGACTCTGGGCTAATTACCTTCTCAGATGTCACTGCATGATAACTGGAAAGAGATGGGGGAAAACTCCATGGCAGAACTTAGTGACTTAGAATACTAACCCCAGAGGGAGCCACTTGTTCTGAGTTAATGCTCCCAATAGCAGAGTAAAGCCTGAACTTGTGCTTATATTTTCATGGCCTTAGCAGTGACCAGGCTCAGGAGGCAAGTTCAAGTTGTGTGGGCTTCTGGATGTAACCCCTGGAAGATCCTCTGATCTTCTCAACCCAACTAATCTATTAGGACCTTTCCAGAAAGCATGTGGTTTAATTTCATCTCTTGCAAAGAAAAAGAAAAGCGTTAATTCTGTCTTCATCTCTTTTATTCAGCATGTAATGGAAGAAAGTTCTCCAGAATTCAAGCAAGCTCACCTTCCACATGACTTCTTGTCAGAGACCACACAAGTTACGGAGGAAGAGAATCATTATCTTAGTCCCCAAAGTATTCTTTTGGAGGTAACCCCTTCCATCCATCAATTATATATTCTTTCAACAAATATTTACAGAGTCCCTGCCATGTACTGTTCCCAAGACACTAGGCTGGGCTGAGTGGGAACACAGAGGTAATCAGACACAGATGATATGTTCGTGGCAGGAGGAGGTGAGTCAACTGCCAGAACAGACCAGAGCAGGTTCCATGGAGGAGATTTGACTTTACTTGAAGAATGGGTCAAATATGGATTTGGGGAATTAAGGGAAGGCACTCTGGGCAGAAGGAATAGTATGGGCTAAGGTCCTTGGGTGATAAATGTGTGGTGTGTATCAATCAATCTATTGATCCACTGGAAGCCTTCACTGACTGCTTTCTGTGTGCTCCGTGCCATGCTTTACTGGTCACGGTGGCTGCAATAATGAACCTGACTTTGCTTCTGCACTCAGAGCCCAGAGGCTTACAGTTGCCACATGATAATGCTATACAAGGGGCATGGTCAAGTGAGCTTCCCTCTCCATGGGAGTCAGGGAAGGCTTCAGAGAAGAAATGGGATTTGATATGTATCTGGTGAATAGTTCAGCTGGCCTGGAACCTAGATGGAGTGAGTGGTAATAATGGGAAATAAAACAGGAAAAAGAGCAGACCATGATGGGCCTTGAATGCCAAATTGACGTTAATTTGCAAGTAGCACAGAGACAGTAATGGTTCTGAGTTGGTAAGGGGTAAAACCTGAATTATTTTCCAGTAATATTAAACCAGCAGCTATATTTGAGGCAGATTGTAGAGAGAAGAGAAGAGTAGTGTGAGATAGGAAGACCAAATTGTGGGGGAGGTCCCTGTAGCATTTCCCAGACTGATGGTTTTCTACAAGATATAACATGTGTGCACACAAAAGAAGTGTTCCAGGGTCAAATAAGATCTAGAAATGCCAGGTTAAACTGTTAACAGGCTTCTTAACTGCAGAATTCTTGGTGCCTTTAGTATGCATTGGTCCATTATAAATAGCCAAGTGGACTAAATACACAGCATTCCCCAACTCCATCTGACACAGAACTCTTCTTTCATCAAAAATATTTCTCATACTAGTGTTGCCTGGGGCAAAATGATGGCATAGTCTTTTTTGATAGTCCAAACAATTAATCAGGCATGTATTGAGCATCAATTATACACCTGGCCTTTGCTAGGTACTTTGTGGGATGCAAGATCTAGTAAGGCAGATAATACTAAGCTGAAAGACAAAAAAAAAAAAAAAAAAAAAAAAAAAATTAATGATCAACTATGCAATAGGAGTTCAGAGAAGGGAGAGCTCAGCAGTGGCTGAGCTTATCAGAGGAGGCTGTGGGACTTCAGCCAGACCTAAAGAGTTCAAATGGCAGGTGAGAAATGGGGCATTCCAGGTGGAAGAGACAGCACGCACCTGGAGCCTAGAAGAGCAGCTTGTAGGGGGAGTAGTGAGAAGACTCGACTGGAAGGAAGGATTCCAACTGTGGGTCATGGTGAACTTGTTAGGATGGGCAAGAGGAAGCCCTTGAGAGTTTCTTAGCAATCACTGCCCCCATTGTCTTAGTTCTAGAGGGTAGGCTGGGAGCTTAGCCTGAAGCCAGATCTGCATCATGTCTGAGTCCTTGACCCAGGCACTGGATATGATTTTGCAGTAGAACTGATTGGGAAAAGGGATTCATGCCATTAGGTGCCTAGTGATGAAACAAAATGGTGAATAGCAGTTTTGTCCAGTAGGAAACTTGTGTCAGGAGCATGGGGGATCCAAAAGGATATGGACATGGGGTTTGCCATAAGCTTTGCTGGCTCCACTAGGTAAGGATGCTCGAATGAGCACCAGTGTTCTTCCAGTGCAGGATGTGCTTACTAGCTCAGGGCCCAGGGCCACAGTGTAAGGGGTAGTGAATAGAGTAGGACGGTGTTTGGCTTATTGGTCGGCAGCATCTTTAACTCTCTTCCTCTTGTGTATAGTTGGGTAATATTATTACTGCCAATGAGTCTGACCAATACATTGAACCTGGTAGCCCAGACCAGGTCTCCAAGAGAAATGAGCGTCATTACATGACAATGAAATCCTGGCAAGTAAAGCTACCATTTTAAAAATTGATTTTTAACTAATCTGCTGTTATTAATACAAAATATTACCACAAAGTTCAATGCAATATTCATTGATCTCAAAACAAGAAAAAGTGGCAATAGATTCCCTAGCCACAGAAAGCCATTATAATATCCTCAGGACATTTTCTGATTCCTGGGGAAGCTGTTTTCTATTTTGTGTTTATGTTTCCCACATTCTCACTTCTGTCCTCCAAACCTTTCCAGTGTAAACGGTTATTTTGAGTCCATATGCATTTTTAGTAGGAAAGTTTATTGGGTTTGATCCTAGCTGTGGCTGTGATTCTGATGGCTGGGCATCCTTCAAGACCTTGTCAGTTTTCACATGGTTGTTAACTGCTTAATTCTGATTCACACACAGTGGGACCCACTAAAAGAGCTTTTAACTTCCTATATTCTAGTGTTTTCAAAGGGACATCCCATCTGTCTGCTGACAGCAAAGAGGAATCCCATACCCTTTTGGAGATTCAGGATGGGGATCTTTACCTGCAAAAACAAGGCACAGGAAGTGTCTCATGTCATTCACTTGCCAATATGGAAGCACAGATCATGAAAGAGAAAAAGGGGTCAGCCTCACAAGAAAAGCGCTCATTTCTCAAACCCTATGAGCCCTAAGGGCAAAGTAGGCTTCCTAGTTGTTTTTGTTTGTTTGTTTTTGTTTTGTTTTGTTTTGTTTTGTTTTGTTTTGTTTTAGAAGGTACCAGGGATTGAACCCAGGACTTCATACATGGGAAGCAAGTGTTCAACCAGTTGAGCTACATCTACCCCCCAGTATGCTTCCTGTTTTACGGAGTATTCCCATCCTAAAACAGTTCCTAAAAATCTCCAAGTCAGCCACGAATGTGACTGACTACTCCCCGTCACTGGAGCTGTGGCCAAGGAGAGAGAACATCACAAGCAGGAAGCAAAGAGGTCCCCTGGGCTGGGGGTGGCATTTTCAACTATTTTTAAAATTCTCCCTTTCAGGTCCTGGAACTTTGGATCCAAACGACTTGAATAGCATGTCATGCAGCTTTTACCATTAGCCTAAATGTGGCTGAAAGTTTCCTGAGGTTTGGTTATAGACCAGAAAGGGAGATTTAGGTTTTAAGTGATACCAAGAGAGAGCATTTGATAAGCTTGATCTCAATTGTAACTCCTCTCTCTCTTCTTCTATGTAATCATTTCCAGAAGCTGACCTGATATGAACAATTATATAATCAACATAGTCCATTTTTTGGCTCCCTTTCCTTGGTCTACCACCCACTACCACATCCCAAAGCCAGGGAGAGCATTGATAAGTACTTTTTAGTAACTTAAATTCATATTTTCTCCAAAGGTTTTGGCCAGTGTCAGAAGTAAGAGGACAAAAGTCTGCTCAGAAAGAGCAGTTCCAAGTCAGGACCAGTTGCCTGATATGACTTTTTCAAATGTCTTATCTCATAGTGACACCCTTGATGAAGGCCAAGTGGAAAAACTAGACATGTTCCTTCCTCCTTCTGACATCATAAATTATCTTGCTCTCATAGAAGCTGCGGGACAGATATGGTAGGTCAGAAATTTCAGTGCTATTGATTACAAATAGGGTTGAAAGATATGAAGGGAACAGTTATATCTTGACATCTTGACGTCTTTGGCAAAACTGACTGGGGGAGGGGGCACATGGATTGTTGTGTTGCTTTTGTCACAAAGGGTCTTCAATTGGATTGGCAGAAATAAGGGTATTGTTGGGTGGGACAGTCAGCTGGGAGGTGGGTGGGTATGGGAAGACCCAAAAGTCCAACATGCAGCAAATTTCTCATTTTCCTAAGGTGAAGGGAAGTGGGCAGGAAGTACATATGGTCCAAGGAAATCATTCCCAATTGATGCACGTTGAATATTTGATAAATGAATGAAGTCAGTGAAGTCAATAAGAATCCAAGTTATAAAAGGAAAAGGTATATCAAGGTCTAAGATTTCCAGATACCAGCTAATCCCTGCTAGTCAGGGACTCAGACACTAAAGACTGTGTCACAGAAAATTTTCTTAAAGTAACCATTGTTGTGTGCTTTTTTTTTTTCTTTTCTTGATTCTACATTCTTTTAAAGATTTTGCCATTCGTTTTGGTGGAAGACTACATTTCTTTAAGAGAAGGAAGCCCTTTAATGTAAAGTAAATATTACATACCAGTTGTCTTGTAAGATCTAAGAGGGCAAGGATCCAAAACCTACATTTTTCCAAATTTCCCACAGTCTAAATCTCAATAAATACTTGACTGAAACTGTAAACTTCTCTGTACTGGAGCTTGCTCATTTATTAATTCATTCATTTGTTTCTCAAATATTCATTGTATAAGCATTATTTGCTCACTTCCAACAAACACGTGTCGAGCACTTTCTGTTTACTTGAAACTTTGGGATTATTAAGATTTTTTTTTTAAAAAAGGAGATATCGCACTTCCAGGGTCTCATAGCCTGATGACAAAGATGGCCACATAAACAAGTAAATATAAAATGCATAGTATTTAAAATTACTTTACATGAGGTGCCCACACCGTGCAAAAGGAGTACAGAGGCAAGAGGGATGAATTCCTGCAGAGGGAGTGGAAGGTAAGAGGGCTTTGTAAAGACGGTAGGATTTAAGCCAGACAGTGGAGGAAGAGTCAGGCTCCAACAGTAATGAGAGAGGAAAGAATGTTCCAAACAGAAGAAAGGAAGTAGTCTTCTTCAGATGTGGTACAACATAGAAAAAGAAGATGCTCGGGAAACTGGTGCTAGCAACTACCTCAAACCAGTAGGCCAGAGGAAGGCGCCCCGCTCCGCTCCCCGTGCCCGGCCCTCCAACAGACAGCCTCTCACTCGCGCTGGGTGCCAGCTTCCATTGCAGGGTGGCTCAGTGGGAAGACCCCCCGTGCCTCGGAGGCTGCTTTCGCCACGGAGATCGCCTTTTGGCCGTGAATGACCTGAAGCCCCAGAGCCTGGAGGACTTCTCCTTGTTTCTCAGCCGATCCATCCAGAAGGAGGTGAGTCCTGCTGCCCAGCCTGGCCAGGGCAAGGCAGAGCCAGAGGGACAAGATCAAGGTCTTAGATGCGGCCTGAACAGCACGCCGAATACAAATGAGATCTTCCTTCCTCGGCCACCAAGTGTAAATGACAGAGTGTTATTTTAGGGCTCTTCCAAAAATCCTTTCCTATAAAGTAGTGTTTGGAAAGCACACTGGGCCAGGAGACAGAGCATCTGGGTTCAGGAATTCAAAAGCAGCAGTGGAATCAGCCAGTTTCAGGATTTGAATCCCAGCTGCTTCATCCAGTTTGTGAATCAGCTTTCTTTTCCGTAAAATTAGGGATGATGACAGTACTTCATGGACTTCTGAGAGAATTAAATGAGATAATATGTGTAACGTGCTCACAAGTGACTGGCATAAACTGGGTGCTCGAGAGAGTCGTTATTTTTACACCTGCTACTACTGATTGAGGAATGTTGGACAAGTTCACCTTTTGAAGTCTCTGTATTAGTCAGGGTTCTCTAGGGAAACAGAACCAACAGGAGATATCCGTAAATACCATGAGATTTTTTTATAAGAATTCTCTCACGTGACCATGGGGATGGACAAGTCCAAATTCTGGAGGGCAGGCCACAAGCTGGGAAATCTGATAAAGGTTTTTGATGAATTCCCCAGGAGAAACTGGCTGGTTGAAATAGAGAAGGAAATTCTCTCTTCTGCCTGCTGAAATAATCACTTCTTTTTAAAGCCTTCAACAATCCTCTGTTGATTGTAGATCAATCAGCCATAGATGCAAAATACGTGGGTATGTACTAAACGTGAGTATTTTTAATGTGCTATCATGATGCCCCCCTAATCCCCATATTGTTAGTTCCTTTCCTGTTCTACTTTTGTTTCTAATTAGCTGCGTGACTTTGGGGAAATTACTTTACTTCTCTGGGTTTCGGTTTCTAAAGTGAGAGGGTTGGTTTTTAAACTGTACTTCTTGGATCTCTGGGGCAGATGGAGAGAAGATAAGGGGGTAGTATGCTGGGCCTCAACTAGAGCAGTCCACATTTATCATTGACCTCTTATATGTATTGGGCTTTCTCCATCAGCTTTTCTAGAAGAAACAGTTACTTGGCTTAAATCTTATGAAAGCCACTGTACTAGATGATCTCCTAAATTTCTTCCAGCTCTGAGACTTGCTGATTAAATATGTCTTATCTCTTCTGCATCACGCAATAACCTTGTTGGTTATACAAATTGTACTAGTCTATTATCTAAATGGGAAATCCAGCGAGGATGAGTGAGGTGCCTAAGATACATAACTAGTTAGTGGCAGAGCAAGGACTAAACCCAGGTATCATTCATTCATTCATCATTTACTGAACATCTACTATATGGGGGTGGTTGTGCTATGTTCTAGAGCTCAAAAAAAATAAATAAATAAAGACTCAGCCTGAGCTTAAGATGCCCACAGATTAGTGGGTGAAAAAGGCATCTCATGAGCTAGTTACAATACAGTGTATGTCCTGAGATACAAAGAGAGGGCCATGGGAGTGTAGAGGAAGAATGGAATAAATTTGTTTAAGGGAGACGAGAAAGGTATTTCAAAGGTGATGGCTTTTGACTTGGGTTTTGAAGACTGGGTAGGAGTTTGCACGGTGGAAAAGAGGTAGCCTTCTGGGACTTAGCTCTGCAATCTGATAGTCCTAATACATTTCCTCGGTCAAAGACCCACACCTGGGCCAAATGTTCACTACATTCTTCCTAATCTTTCCAAAAGTTAGCAAACAGTACTCTGACCCAAATATCCTGGTCTTAGCTCTTTAGCCAGAAAAAGGATTTTTGCCTGGGAGCAGATGCAAGATCTGGGCCTGGATGTCTCTGGCTCCAGTTTATCAGGACTGACAACAGATTGTGGAATGCTTGCTTGGGAAGGGGATGACAGCATTTCTCCCGTGCACGTTCTTCTGCCTACACTCTTTCCATATGATAACAGCTGCTATTGAGAAATAGGGGTTAAGTGGGTAGATACCAACGTGATTATCTGGAAGATCTTTTAAAATCCCTAACTTCCCTACTTGTTTTTTTCTAATGATAAAATGGATCTCTAGCTCGCTTTTAAAATTCCCATACTTGGTCCCTGGGAAGAAAAAGTATGTAGGGAGAAAGGGAGCTATGGAGTCAAAGGAGGAGCAACCAGTGACCCGTAATGTACTAGAGCTCTTTTCCTTCCTGCCAGGCTACAGTTGAAAGAAATAGGATGGGGTAGGGAAAGTGAGGAGAAAGAATGTGAGATTTTAAAAGGAGAAAGAAAAGGTGTGGGGCGGGGGAGGGGAGGAGATGCCAGAACGCAGGAGAAACACACCAAACTTCAATTCCACCCCACCCCACCCCCCACTTTGTCTGGGGCTGGTCCTGTCCGGTGGTCAAATTTTGATCCTTGGGAAACGGACGTGGCTCAAAGGTTCGGCGTCCGTCTACCATATGGAGAGACCAGGGTTCGATCCCCGGTACCTCCCGGTAAAAAAAAAAAAAAAAAAATTTTGATCCTCTAGTTTCACGAAGCCCTTTAAATTCTTGGTGCACCTGGGCCCATATGGGTGCCGTCACTGCTCTTTGAAATCCACCCAAAAGGCTCAGGCCAGTGGATGCCAAAAAATAAAAATTCATCTTCCATCCTAATACAGAAAGTCACTACTGGCTTCTTCTGGCCCAGTTATTGTAGTTCATCAAAGAAGTTCTTTCTCAAAAGAGCTCCAGAAAACTGTGAATGAGGACAGACTGAGAACAGGCACTCCTAAGGCCCATCCTTAGTAATTTAATTTCTTCTTGCTTGTGTTTTAGAAAGTGAAACTCACCATCAGCTGGATCCAGAACTCAGATAAATTCCATGCTCTGGCCTGTGCCTGCCCCTTAAAATACCTAGAGGTTGCACCTGTTCATCTAGATCAGTCTGGACTGGAGAGGGCACCCAAGAGGAGTCCAGCCATCCGAAAGGGCCAGCAGAAAGGGACCAGAGATTAACATGCCCAGACCCAGGGTATCGGAGCAAGGATGGAGCCTCGGGCCCTGGACCAGGCTCTGCCACTTACGCCTGGGTGATATGAGACAAGTCAGCACATCTTTCTGGATTTCCACTTCTGTGTCTTAGCAATGGGACTGCTGCCCCTCTCTGACTATTGAATACAGGATGTGGAGAGATAACGGCTATGAAACCCAGTGTGAATATAAGGCCATGTTATCTCAGAATTTGTCCCAGACACCACACACATAGACTGGTTGGCTAAGTCCCTCATCTGACATGTGCTGTGTGTTCTGCTGAGGTCATGGCCCACACAATCCCTTCTTTGTTAGGAAACATAGAATTGGAAATACTCATTCCAAGAAGGCAGGATTCCCGAGAGAGGTGTGTTACTGTATCACCCTTTCCAAACACCTCCTGCTACTCATCATCCCCAGAATGCTGAGACAGAGTGGCCTCTTGCATTCAATAATCATCTTGTTTTCTTAAAGACCCAGTAACTGTTTTTGGAAGTCAAGGCAGTTTTAGGTCATCTCTAGCAAAGATCTGCCTGCTCTGTAAGTAATAAGAGAACTACTTAGCACTTTTAAGTTTGATAGGTCTTTAAATGCATTAACTAATTAATCCTGGAGGACTAAAAAAATCAAATCCTTTCTCACGAATAGGAAAGCTAAAGCAGGGAGTTAAAGCACTTATCAAGCCTGGGAATGTTAGAGCAAAAGCAGGATCCAGAAATCTTATTTTACCATGTTATTTTGCTTGAAAAGAAATTAAGGCCCCAAAAGATGAATGATAGGCCTTCTTTGTGGCTCCAAGTTTCATATCTGTTCAGTGGTAGAACCAAGAATCTAAAACCAGCTCTGAGACGCAGATGTCCTGATCTTGCTTTGTATTTGGATTTAGATTTCAAAAGACCTTCAGCATTTAGAAGAAACATTCAAATACAGTTCATTTTCTGTTTTCTAGATTGTTCAGAAAGTATTAAAAATTTTAATGTATGTGCCCTATTTGGCCCTGTGGTTCTACTTTTAGAAATTCATCCTTCAGAAATATTCACACACATTAGGAAAAGATATCTGTAAAAAAAAAAAAAAAAAAAAGTTCACTGTAGCACTGAAGCATTGTTTGTAATAATACATAGTCCTTAGGGATTGCTTAAGTAAATCATGATTTCATATAATCGAATGCTCTGCAGATGTTAAAAAAGTTCTGCATTCACAGTTATGGAAAGATATTCGCAATATATGAGAAGCAATAGAAGCAAGCTGGGTACAGTAGCTGTAACACTGCCATTTTTGTAAAAAATAAATTGCTGGTGTTTGTGTATATGGCTATGAATATATAATTTCTGCAACTCTAATTAAGGAGAGAAATACCTGCCTCACAGGTGATTGTGAGGTTTAAGTGGACGATGTGCTCACAGCACTTAACAGATTGCCTGATACACAGGAAGCACTCGAGAAATGTTAGTTATGCTGCTGCTATGCTTTTTAAAAATCTTTTAAGTACATGAAACTATTAATAAGAATCACCTCTGAGAAGTAGGTTCAGGATTGGTTTTGGAGGAGAGACATTTCTGTAATATTTGATTTTTTTGCAATCAGCATATGGCACTTTCATAATAAAACAAACATTACAAGTCTGGAATTTTGTTTTTGTTTTTGTTTTTGTAAGTCTTCACAAGTAATTTCCTTCGGAAATAAAAACTGTCAAGATAAAACCATTTGGTAACCAGTAACATGGATGAATGCACTACTTTGAAGCCCAAAGACCTTTCTTCTATTTCACCCAGAAGGCTACCCACCAGCACTAATTAAAAAACCCAGAATAAGAGAGATGGATGGGACCTGAGCCATCAGGTCATTCATTCCCCTCATTGAGCTGAAGACAAGCCAGAGGCCTAAGGAGCCTCACACTGTTCATGGCAGTGCTGGGACAAGAACACAGGATTCCTGGCTCCCATCCCAAGCTCTTCTCAGTATACCACCGTGAAAGTAGAGACCCTGCCTCTGCCCTCTTTTTTTTTTTTTTCATTTTAATTAGAGAAGTTGTGAGCTTACCAAATAATCATACATAATGGGTAGAATTCCTGTATATCACCCCACCACCAACACCTTACATTGTTGTAGAACAATTGTGACAGATTCTGAAAGAGCATGATCAGACTATTACCACTAACTGTGCTCCATAGCATATATTTGGTATATTTTTCCATACACCCCTATTATTAACACTATGTATTAGTACTGTACATTTGTTATAGTTCATGAGAACACTCTCATATTTGTACTGTTAACCATAGTCCATCTTCTACCACATGGTTCACTGTGTTATACCGTCTTATGCCTTGTACAATCTATCCAAAGTATACACTCAAGGGTTTTCTCTTTCATCACAGAGTTTTGCAGTCATCACCCCAGTAAATCTTTGAATGTTTTCTTTATTCCAAAAGAAAAAATCCCTTACTCCCCTATTATTGACCCTTAGCATTGATATAGTACCTTCTTTGACATTGATGCAAAAATATTACAATATTGCTGTTAACTATAGTCCATAAGTTACATTAATTGTATTTTCCCCATGAATCACTATATTCTTACCACCTTGTAATAGTGACATACATTTGTTCTAGTTCATAGAAGAACATTCTTGTATGTGCATTATTAACCACAATCCTCATCCACCTCTGGGTTCACTATGTTATTCAGTCCCTAGATTATTCTCTAGTTTTCTGTCAATTTACATTTACATCCCGAGTGTATCCCTTTTAGCCACAATCCTGTTTATAAACCAGCTGTGATAGTTATACTCTATAATGTGTTACCATCAACTCTATCCATTTCCACACTTTTACAGTCAAGCTGATAGAAAATTCTATATAGATTAAGCATCAGCACCTCTTCTCAGTCCTTATCCTATCCCCTAGAAACCTATAGTCTAGGTTTTAACTCCATGTTTTTATTCTTTGTATTCAGTTGCCATTAATGAGACCATTCAATATTTGTCCTCTTGTGTCTGGCTGATTTCATTTAGCATAATGTCCTCAAGGTTCATCCATGTTATCATATGTGTCCCAATTTCATTTCTTCTTACAGCAGCATAGTATTCCATCATATGTATGTACAACATTTTGTTTATCCATTCATCAGTGATGGACATTTTGGTTGTTTCCATCTTTTGATCCTGTCTTCTTTTAATCATAGAAGCTTCTGGATCATCTGGGGTAGTTGTCATAAGAACTCCTGCTTTGTGGGCTTCCCCCACATCAGGGGTTTGTTTCCAAAAGGAAGAGTTGGGGCAGATTCCAAAGTCCCCTAACCCAAAGACTTGGATTCAGTAGGTCCGGTGTGGAGCCCTGGAATCTGCATTTTAATGACAAACTCCAGGTGATCCTAATGCAGGTGGTCCAGGAAACAGGTTGAGAAGCCTCCTAGAGGTGTCGTGCAGAGTCTTCTGACAGCCAGCAGCATACAGGTGCATTTTTGAGAAGAGAAGGTCCGTAGTTTCCAATAGATTCTGAAAGAGTTTAATAACTACCTACCTACACCACACCTTCCCCCCACAAAAATTATAAACAAGCTCACAGGAGAAGGCTTTCAGAACCTGGATTAGCCCAGGGTTCTTTAGTGACTTGGACTTATGGATGTGCAAAGAAATGTGTTTCACTGTATGTTTTGATTGAATCTTAGTCTAATGATCACGGATCTGGCAGGATTCAGAACCATTCTCAACACCAGCTCTGGCCAGAGGAGTCTGGAAAATCAAGGGTTTACATGAACCTTGCACTCAGGACGTGGCTCAAAGCCGCACCGTCCCGTACGATAGCCGCTAGCCACATGGACTATTTAAGTTTAAATCTATTAAAATTAAGTGAAGTGTTACATTTTGCTTCTCAGTTGCACTAGCCACATGTGAAGTATTCCACAGCCCCATGTGGCTAGTGGCAGATTTCCATACACCCCTTTTATTAGGTATACCCCTATTATTAACACTATGGAACAGTGCTGATCCAGGCTTCTAAACTCCCATGAAAAGAACAATTCTTGTCTGCCTTGGTCACCACCATATTCCTGGCACGTTAACGTAGTGCACGGCTCATAACAAATGCCCAAACAAATATATGTTGAGAGAAGGAATCATTCAATTTCATGTTAAATACTAATTCATAAACAGTATTCTATTTTGATAATGTTTTCAAATAAAATATTTGCATCATTGACTCTGGTAGCATTTGGGGGGGGGTGGAGTTAGATCCAATTAACTTGAAAACCAAGCTCTGAGCCTTCTTTAGGTAAGCTGTTTTCTCAACAATTAACAGGATTTGTGACGTGGCTAACATTGATTTGAGAGGTGGGTGGAAACATTAAAGAAATACAAGATCTAAAACTCTTTAACAAAGAATTTACAACATGGTCGGGAAGAGAAAAATGAACATACTGTGACCTCTGGTTTACTCAGTGTCATTCGGGAAGGCACTATTCTATGAAAGTTTAAAAATTACGTCAATCACAATCTTTCTAAATTTTGCAAATACTCTGCTTTTTAAAACCCTTCTCACTCAGGGACATTGGTGTGCACGTGACTTAACCACGCTGTCCTCAGGAGAATTGGGATGTGGAGGACTATTTTACCCTAAACCAAATGATCCTGGACTGCTTTTGTGTGTGCGGTGGGCTGAGACAGTGGATGGTTCAGCCTGTTCTAACTATACACACGCTAAGAGTTAGCAGGCCAAGTGTGGGCCCAAGAGGTTTTATGTGTAAAGTTCATGAGCCTTGGTACCCGAGTATGTGACACTGATGCTGGGAGTTCAGTACCTTGGTGGTGGTGGTGGTGGTGGTGGTGGTGGTGGTTGCTTGCCTCTTGGTTCTTAAGAATGCTCCAGAGAAGTGGGAATGCCAGAAAAGTTCTTATGGGCTGACTAAAATTACTCTCCAAGAAAAACAAGAGAACAGCTAACTCCATAAACTATGGTGAGAGAAGAGCTCAGAACAGAAGGAGATGGTGGTGGAATGGAGTGCTCATCATGACTAACATTCACCAAGCTATTCCAGACACCCTACTGAGTCCTCACAAGTGTGCTATAAGATTAGGACTATTGTTATCCCTGATTTTCAGATGGGGAAACCAAAGTGGAGAGAAATTAAGGAACTTGCTCAAGGATATAGCTAGTACCTGACAGAGCCAGATGTTAAACTCAGGCAGATTGGCTTTGGAGACCACTTGCCTAATAGTATGCCTTGTGGAAAGCTTCCTGGAAGAGGGGGCGACTTGAGCTCTGGAAGAGGATGATCCAACAAGGGGTGGTAGTGCAGACAGGAACGAGCATGGGGTGTACTTTCCAAGTAAAAAAAAGGAACGTGTGGAATGACTCAGCTTTCTCACATATCTCTGTTTTCAATACCATTCATTCCTTGTCTTGGCTGCTTGCCCAGGAGAAGCACAAAAGCCCACACCTAAGTACCAGGAACCAGGAGCATTCTACAGAGGCTTCTAGTAAGCGTGGCTAGCTGCAGGGGTCTTTTTCACGTCCAAGTTAGCGTGTCCACCTCAAATGGCAAAAGCATCCTGCTGGTCCTTTCCAAGGTTGAGGAGTAATGTAGAGTCCTTGACTTTGCAAACCTCACCATCAAGTAGGGAAAATACAAATATATATACAGATAACTACAAGTCACGTCCAATTACCCTAAATCCTTTGTTGAAGTACAAAATTCAGGGTTCTCTGCCCAAAAGACTTAAAGACTAAGCCTATCTAGTGGGTTTGGGAAAAGCTTCATGGAAGAGACGATTTGGGGACCAGGCGACAGGGATTACACATCATGAAGATTGAATGGAATTGAAATCTGTCAATGCAGTAATTTAATCTGTGTTGTCTGAACAAGCCTTATGTGCAGAATACTGTCCAGAATATCTAGTAGCCAAGGGAGGAGGTCTTTGCTTGTTGTTCTAGAACAGGTCAAATTAGCAGTGCACAGTCATCAGAATGTAACTGGCAAGTCTGAAGAAGTTCTCAAGGCTACTATGGAACTCCTTGATCTTTATGCAATTCAAGGTCTTTGAATTGTCACCATCAATGCTTTTTGGGCTCCTCCTGAGTTCAGGGTACTGTGCCAAGTACTTGTGATAGTAAAAGGAATAAAATATGTTCCCTGCTCTCAGAGAGTTGATAGCCTAGTTAAGGATTTGGCTATAAAAATTGCTCAGGGTATAAATATTTTTCCCCATAGAAATTGAAATATGTCTATATAAAAACTTGTACACAGTTGTTCATAGCAGCATACTAGCCAAAAAGTGAAAACAACACAAATATCCATCAATTTATGAAGATAAACAAATGTGCTATATCCATACAATGGAATATTAGTCAGCTCTAAAAAGGAATCAAATGCTGATACATGCTACAACATGGATGAACTCTGAAAACATTCTGCTAAGTGAAAGAAGCCAGATACAAAAGACCATTTATTATATGATTTCATTTATATGAAATGTCCAGAACAGGCAAATCCACAGAGACAGAAAATAGATTAGTGGTTGCCAGGGCATGGGGGCAGGACATGGGGAGTGACTGCTTAATGGGTATGGGGTTTCCCTTTTAGGGTGATGAAGATGTTCTGAAATTGATAGTGGTAATGATTGCACAACTTCATGAATATATTAAAAATCACTGAACTGTACACTTTAACAGTGAATTTTATGATATGTGAATTACATCTCAATTAAAAATATGTAAAAGTCCCTCTTGGACTCTAAACTGGGGTGGATAACAAGGCACTCTCCAACTTTAGAGACAGACTTCCTTTACAACTGAAGAATAAAGCAGGAACAGCCTTCTTCATGGACAGATTAAGCAACCTTCTCTGAAACATTTCATATGAAGCTGATAAGAGTATCCCCCTGTAGGAAAAACAGTTGATGACTTGATCAACAAGAATCTTTTATTTTAAGATTTACCATCAAATCTTAAAATAAAAGTATCCCAAGACAAAGGGTCTCACATAGAATCATTTATACTGAGGTGTAAATGACTATCCAAGTCTTTATTTAGAGGAGAAGGGTAGCAAGTGAACAAGAGGGTACTCAGTACCTAGAAGGGCAGAATGTGCAGAGGTAGACTACATTAAAAAAAGGAAAACAGCAAGAAACTACCCAAGACAAACAACATACTCCTCAACTTATCAATAGCTACTCCTGGATAAAATAGCTCAGAAATTATATTTTCTCCTCTAATGCCTTCTTCTAGACACAGCTGTAAAAACATAATTGCTACTGTTTTCAGAGTCATATTTAGGACTTATGGGATTTTCCTGTGCTCTAAAGAAAGGTAACTCCTTGATCAAATGGGTCTTTTTGCCTCATATGCTAATCCAACCCTAATTGCTCATAGGCTGTCTTGCAATCCCATTAATTATCACATTATTTTGCCACACAAATTTGGCCCTGTGGTAAAGAAGGTTTTCACAGGGCCTGCACAATGACCAATCGCCAGACCCCTAGTTAGGAGATCAGAAGCTCTAGCATGAGCTAAGGTGAGGAGGGATAAAGCCCGAACCCAAGAAGAAGGAGATTTAGGAAGAATGTCGTCTTAATCAAGTACAGATGGCTAGCAAGATGCTGCCAGCTCAAATCTGCTTGGATGCTATAATCCAGCTTTCTTTAACTAATATCTCACACTTCCAAATAAAGTGGGTGAAATTGCAAAGGTCTCTGCCAGGATTCCTCCCAGTTTACATAAGCCAAACTTGAGCTGGGTTGTAGATTTATTAGGCAGTGCTGTGAGCACTTATGTATTTATTTACTGAGCTATATAAATAGACTTGACACTAGTGTCACTATCAGTTTAGGAAAGATGCTTCCCTTTATGTGGCCTTTTGTTGGTCGCTAGGCATTTGCACATTTTTCATTATCTTCAAAGCATTTCATAGCCACACTCCTCACCTAAACCCTCTCTCCCAATATGCTGAATTTGAGAGTATGGATGACCAGTTCAGATAATCCAGCTCTTATCAGAATTGCCTGATTAACTCTATATGACATAAGAATTAAAGGAAAATATAAGAGTAGAGTAAATCACAAGTCTAGGATTGAACCCAGGACCTCATACATGCAAAGCAGGCACTCAACCACTGAACTACACATGTACCCCCTAAGAATACTTTTAATTTAGCGTTTATTTACTTGACATGGACTTGACCTACAAAGTACCACTTAGATGTCACCCATCTTTTTTTTTTTTTTCTTTTTTTAATTATGGGTAAAAATCAAAATTCTCACAATACATACAAACATTTGCAAAATGATATATAAATATATATGCATATATGTGTATTTGCTTACAAAAATGTTATTTATATATATATATATATATATTTTAAGAGGTGCTTAGATTACCCAAAATATTACATGGAACCCACTGGGATTCCCATGTTGCCCAC
>JAKSZT010053836.1:6658937-6852526 GCA_026826555.1 Tolypeutes matacus
ACTGATTGAGCCACAGCCGCTTCCCAAACACATCTTAATAGCTCTCTTTGCTTCTCTTTCTCCAGTAGAATTGTTCACCCTCTCTGTGTTTCCATGTCACTTTTTTGTGCATTTCTTCTATAGCAAGTTATTTGTCAATATATCTGTTATTCCACACAAGTCTGTGGTTTCTTTATGGGCAAATCCAGGCTTTTGCCGCCTTTACATTCTTAGGTAAAGTACTCATGATGATGATGATGGTCATCATCATCGTCATCCTAAATGGCATGCCAAATTAAAGTGTAATGAGCTTACAAGTCCACAAAGTGAACCCTTCATTATCCAGCTTATAATGCCCACAGTATACCAAATCTCCACCTGGTTTGGGTTAAATGGAGGAGGTCTTAGGGCCATATGATCCAGAGACTCTAAGGATGATAGAGTTCTAACATTTGTCATCAGCAAAGATCCTCCACCTTGTTCTTGAGTCAAAAAAAGAAGTATTTATCCAGTGCTGCTTAATACAGACACGGAGCATAGAAGCCATAGAAGATACCTTCTTTATTTTTAAAGATGTATAAAGGAATGGAAAGGGATCTGATATTTTTGAGCATCTGCTTAAAACAATGCTCCGTGCTGCAGTAGGAGTTTTATGTACATTATTCCATTTAATCTTCTCCATAATTCAATAACTCAACAACTCCTCAAGGTTAGTACTATCAAACTCATTTTACAGGTGAGGAAAGTGAAGCTCAGAGAGGTTAAGTAACTGTTCCAAGGTCACAGACTCAAATCCAGGTTAGGCTCGCTCCAAAACCCATGTCCTACTATATGAGGCAAGGTCTTTGGAGTCCCACTGCCCTTCTACTTAGTTGCTATTTGCTCTTGGACCTGGATCATTCACTTAGCCTCTCTGAGCCTCAATTACTACATTTGTAAAATGGGAATAATGCAACCTTTTTTTTGGACAAAAGATAAAGTAATATTTTAAAGAATCCTTCTAGCCTTAAGGCCTATCATTTTAAATCCTTAAGGGAGAAATGACTAATGGTCATGAAACAAGTACTGTGTAACATAAGGAAGAATGTATTTAAGTGCTAAAATCCACCACATGAACCATAAGTGATGCAGGAATTCAGAGGAAGAGGACATGCATACAAGTTAATGTACCCAGAGTGGGTCCCTTGGAAAAGGTGGGACTTAAATTGGGACTGGAAGAATGAAGAGCATTTGGAAAGACAAGGGAGAGAGCAGATTGAGCAAAGGAAGGAAAATTAGTTTGAAATGAGCATCATAGTGAGGAGACCACTCTAATAAACAGTGAGAATGAGGACAACCATTTACTGAGTCGTTTATTATATAGTAGGACGAGTGTCAGGGCCCTCGTAAACATTATTTTATGCAATCCTCACAATCACCTTACGAAGGTAGGAGTTTGAATATCCATGTTTTATTGATGATGAAACTAAGGCCCAAAGAGGTTAAGTGATTTTCCCAGGGTCACACAGTTGTAAAGCTGTAGAACCAGAAGTCTGACTTTAAGCTCTTCACTAACCAGGAAGGATGGCACACATGTTGGAGGGAGGTTGTAGAGGGGAATATGGAAAGCCGGGAGGTCTCCATAGCCACTGTGATCATCAGTCTATGTGAACTCATTCTCCCTACAAAATGTTGAGAGATCTACTACCTTAAAGACACCTCCTCCAGATTTCAAAAACTTTGCCTTACCCTTTGGTGGAACAACAAATACAACTCATTTGATTTGACCTTCCCATCGTATTCTCAGTATCATTTCATTTTTGTCAATGTCAACAGATTTTACCTTTTGTTTGCTATGTCCTGAGATCAACATAAAATCAAGGTGGTTTCCAGTACCCACCTTTTTCCCTTTTGAAAACTATCATTTCTTCCCCTTCTGTAAGCAAATATCTAAAAACCTTTTTCACTTAATAAGCTGTCCATTATTCCATGCTGAAAGAACAACAACGAGAGGTTGGCTGGTAAATGAGTAAGCAGATTTATTTGCTTAATTACATCTGATAGATGGCAGCCACATGAAGTACTTTACGGAGACTCATTTTCCAAGGATTCTTTTGAGGGAGGTATTTCCTCAAGGTCTTTGTTTTGTAGTCTAAATTTCTTTTAATTTCATTATGCTTAACAAAGAGTGCAGAACTTTATTATCTTTGTCATAATTTTTACAGTCATTTTCTCATGTGCCTATTGAAATTTTTTTCTCTCTCTCTTTCTCCCAGCCTTTTAATCCTCTGCTCATCTCTTTGAGTCCTTTTATTAATACAAGTCTTTCTATAAATTATCTTATCAGAGAGTTTCTACTTGAGGCTTTGGTTTTTTCATAGATTCAGTCCTTGGACTCTAAGCAATTCACAAATTTAAAGCTAGATGTCTGCTACAGAAACGACATAATCTGAGCAGTCATTTCCTTACTGTCCTCAACAAAATGGAACAGTTAAATGCTGTGACTGTGTGACTTCATGAGTCTGGAGTGATCTGGCTGCAAATTAAGCTACCTTTAGTCATTGACCTTCTGTGGGTTCAGAACGAACTATTCTTTAATGGCCACCACTGTTTGACGCATCCACACCTGCTTTCATTCATTTGCAAACACAAAGAAACAGTCAACCTGCCACCCAACTTCATGGCATAAACATTGCGTCCTCAAGGTTAGAGCTATCAGCATGTGGCGGGGGTTTGTGCCCAGAGTGTGTGGTAGGAAGAAATCACTTCAAGTCTCAGAGACCATCAGGTGAAGTTGATGCTGTTACACACTGCTGGCTTTCCTGGGATGCCAATTATTAAAGACTAAAATGAATACCGAGCAAAAGCATGTCTTTTCAGGAAAATTCTGGATCCCATGGTTCCAGACATGATATTTACCATTTGGAAAGGAAGTAAAGGAAGTTGAAAATTAGCATTAAATAATAATCACTGGCCTGCCTCTAAGCAGTATGCACTGAGAGAGGAAGGTGTAGTGAGCAGGTGGAGAAGAACACTCACCATATTCTCTCCTCAAGTGCCCAGCTCCTCCTGCTGCCCTCAAGTGAAAATTTGGCCATGAAATTTCCCTAACTGGGTAATGTGAGTCCTTGTTAGGAGGGGGCAGCACAGAGCAGGCTTAGCCAGTTGGCATCAACCCACCTGGCCCTTGAAGAGATCTCATATTGAAATGCTTAATTACCAACATGCTTCAATACAGCATAAATCCATGGCAAAACCACATGGAAAATTACACGGATAGCACTTCCTTTCAAAATGACTGGCAGGTGGAGAGGAATTGTACAGCATTTCCCCATATGTTAAATGCTTTTCATTTCAGTTCTGGAAATAAAACCAAACTTAATCATTGAGGCACGACTGAATAACAATATGGCAACGTGTTCAGTCCATATGTCGATCCTTTCCCAGATTAACATGTGCCAAGAAAAATAGAAAACTACACCGAAAACTTAAGTTGCATAGTCCAATGCAACTCTATAAATATGTATTGAATACCTATTCCATGCCAGACACCCTTAATATAAAGATACATTAAATATAGCCCTTAGTTCTAATGTCATCTCTGGCATTGCAAAATGTCAAGGTGAGCACATGGCCGCAAATTCATGGGCTGAAAGTCTGGAAAATGCAAATCAATGTCAAAGCTAAAATCTCTTCTGTTAGGGGTTGAATTGTGTCTTCCAAAAAGCTATCTTCAAGTCCTAACCCCCAGGCCCACGAATATGACCTTATTTGGAAAGAGAGTAGTTAAGATGAGGCCAGTTTGGACTAGGGTGGTCCCTACTACAATATGACTGGTGAACCTT
This sequence comes from Tolypeutes matacus, assembly GCA_026826555.1. NCBI lineage: Eukaryota > Metazoa > Chordata > Mammalia > Cingulata > Chlamyphoridae > Tolypeutes > Tolypeutes matacus. Next base: position 6,662,741 of record JAKSZT010053836.1, read on the forward strand.
AAGAAAAGAGGAAGAGAGACAGACAGACGCAAGGGAGAATGTCATGTGATGACAGAAGCAGCGACTGAACTGCTATGGCACAAGTCAAGGAATCCCATGCATTGCCAACAAACCACCAGAAGCTGAGAAGAGGTGAGGAAGAATTCTCCCTTATGGCTTTCAGAGGGAGCATGGCCCTGCCCACGCCTTGACTTTGGACATTTAACCTCCAGAACTGTGAGCAAATATATTCCTGTTCTAGGCTGCTGGGTTTGTGGTCCTTTGTTACAACCACCCTAGGAAGCTAAGACAACTTCCTTACCCTCAAACTGACGACCAACCTCAAACTAAAGGTGCAGAAAGATCCAACTATTAACTGCCCTTTAATGCCAGTAAGTCCCCCAATTTTTAGTTCCAGCTACTTCCTAGCCTATTTGTATCTGTTTAAGAAAAAGCATTCATTCAATAAATATTTCTTGCACCTATTATGTGCCAGGTACTAATCAAGGCACCAGAGCTCCAGAAATGGATAAAAGTGCCAAACTTTGCTGCCGTCATGGAGGTTACAGTTTGGTAAAACCATCACCTCAAGCATGGGAATTATAATAATAGATCTGTTTTCCATAGAACTTGATAGAGTCTATATATTTTGTGCCATTTTTTTTTTTTTTTTTTTTAGGAACAGTCTTTGACATCTGAATTGAAAATAATCCATTCTCAATAATAAGCATACTAATTGCTATTTAAGTTAATTATACTCTTACTTTTAAAAATGAATAGTGTACTTATACTAAAATTAAGTATAACTATGCTATTAATTACATATCTTGAAATCAATCACTTAAATTTTGAAAATATACTCAATGTGCTGACAACATCAAAAACCCTTTTGGGAATTTGCTGTTATTCCAAAAATCTTGGGTTTTACTGGATTGTGGTTTCTTGTGCCAGAATAATCTTGGCTTTCCCTTTCTGACACATGTCATCTCTTGAATAATTTATTTTGTCCCAAGGAATAGGAATCCCACATGTGTGCCCTCATAAAGGCCCCAAATACTTTTCACTTCATAATTTTGCTGCATTTCTACAAGGTAGTTGGAATGGATCAGACATTTCCTAGCAACGTGTTTTGGATATAAAGAGCTCTAGAGTTTAGCATTCAAGTGATTAAGAACACCATTTAGAAAAGGAAAGAAATTGGTTAAAAACCTGCAGAGGTTTGCATTTGTCAAGAGAACTAAAAAGATGATAAAGTTACCAATGTGTTCCCTGGTGGGGGTCCCGAGGCAGTGGGGGTGTTGGTGAACAGGGAAATATCTGACCTTTGTCTGACCTTCACCACTGACGCACCATACAACCTTAGACAAATAAATGGTAAATTCTCTAGTTCCCTACCTCATTTCCATTTTAAACCTGTATCTGGCCTCCAAATCAGGAACCTTCCCTCCTAAACAATCTGAGAATATTTAAATCAAGTAGACTGGATCTCTATGAGTTATCCCATGTCGTTTTAAATAGAATCAGGTTAAACAAATCATTTTAGTGATAACACTTTGGTTGATATTGACACTAATCTCAGGAATTTAAACCTGGATGCTGACTTTCCAGTACCAAAAGACATAGAAATGATTTCCTTCCATGCACAAAATAATTTTTAACAATTTAAAAATCACATTATCCTCTCTAGATCCGTTTTCAATGATCAGAATTGGAATCTTGGCTACATCCAAAATTAAAAGATTGTGAAATTCACGGGACTATAATCTAATCCTCTAGATAAAAAGAAGGTGAGAGACTGGGATAGTAGGTTTTTTTCAAATTATTTCAAGATCTCAGTCTCCCTAGTTTTGTAACTCATTTCTTCAGCCATGAATATATATAATTGCACAATACTTTCAAAACTTAAATCAGGTTGAAATCAAGCAACAAGATGAAAAACAACTGAATTAACTTTGCTTCTGTCACATTTTCTAAATTTTTGTAAGAGTTATATTTGTTGGAACTCTTCAAAGTTCAATGAAAATTTCAGATCCCATCTTGCGAGGGAATGGGTTACAGTCCATTGTACAAAAATTCTTTTTCCAGTAGAAGATGCTATTGAAGCGAACAGTGACAATTCTCCCTTATCAAACTGGGAAAAGACTAAGAAGATTTGAAATTCCTCTGTGTTCCTAAAATTTTCAAAGTTAAGGGAAGGCAGAACAGCCCAAAGATACCAGATGGGTTTTTTTTGGTTTGTTTGTTGATTTTTGTTTTCTGTTTGTTCCAGAAAGCTCACAAAAGTTAAGGGGGAAAAAAAAACCACACCTGCCGTTTCCCTAATACCAGGGAGCCCCACAACAGTTCAGAAAGGCCAATGCTTCTCATATGTAGGTGACCAAAGATTCTCTGACATTCTGTCCCCACAAGATATAATGCACCCCGACAATCATGAAGCTCTATGAGGAGAAGCATTTCATGTTTTTATTTGGGCTGTTTAAGATTGTGGGGGTGCCCAGTGTATGCGTGGGTGCTTCGTGTTCTTCAGGGCTGCAGAATATTATCTGCTACAAACACGGGAAATAAATATTTGCTTATTTTAACACATGCTCTTTGGATCACTTGCTAAATTCACTTCCACGAAAATCAAACCTTTATCCACACTTATTTGTAATTTGTGAAAATACATTTAGGATCTATACATGCTGTGTGTGTGTGTGTGTGTGTGTGTGAAGCTTATATTATTTTCTCCTGCAAATTTTCAGTTTTCTTTATGACTGGGCAGGAATCTAATCACAAAACCTTTTCAATCCACCTGCTTACAAAAGATAAGAAAGCCTCTGATGTTTAAGGCTAACATGGAACCCATTGGTAAAGGAATGCTGAGTTTACAGGAACATTAACATAAAATACAAGTCTACCTCTTTCTGAATTATACATTTTTCATAACTCATTTTATTTTAGTATTCATTTATGTCTTAGCTTATAATATAAAATGGAATAAAATAATAAATCCGATTTATTTTAGGCTGAATTCCTGTTTAGTCATGAGGAAAATCCTAAAAGTTTGTAGAGAAAATAATTGATTTTAATTTTTGTTAATCCATAAATATCACAGAGTTGAAAGGACTTGTATTAAGAGTAGAAAATGAATTGGTGAAATGGTTTAGATATGACAAAATTGAATGCAGATTTTTCATGGTTGCATTAATCTTCCTATTATTTGGACTAGAGAGATTTTATTGCTTAAATCAGTGATTCTCAACTTTGGCTACATATTAGAATCCTCTGGTGAGCTTTTGAAAAATTACCAATGCAGGGGCGCCTCCCCAGACCAAACTAAACCACAATCTCTGCGTGTGGGGTTTGGGCAGGTATACTTCTGAAAACTCCCCAGAGGATTCTAATATGCAGAAGGGATTAAGAATCACTGATTTAGGTGTTATGGAGAGTCTGATCCTAGAAACACGGTCAATAGATGATGTCATTGCATATGTACTACCAGTAGGTAGCAGTAGAGGTAAATTTTTTTTTTTTAAATGAGCCAGCCACAAGACTTAGTTAAGAAGCCAGGCACCAAAAGGAATCTTTGAGGACTGAAGGATTTTCTTTAAAATAATTTGCAAGATTGTGTTTTTTGTCTTTTCCTGAAATTTATACTTGAAGCCTGATATTTGGAAAGTTCAAGCATGCAACCAAGGCAAAATATATGAAAGCCTGGAAAATGGAAGAGAGCTGGGGAGGGAAAATATCACTGAAAAAAAAAAAAAGATTTTTCTTTCTCAAGGAATTCTTTACCTCCAAAAAGTGAAAAGATATTGGTAGAAATATCTATATCTATATATCTATATCTATATCATCATCATTATCTATTAATATATCATCTATCTCTACACCTACCTACATTTTTATCTTTTATCTATGTTTGCTTCAAACCATCAGGACTTGGGGAAAATAAATGGAACTTAGAGTTAAAGGTGGAGGAATCTTGTTGCCATGACAATGTGACCTTGGGCAAGTTAATGACTCTGAGCCTCAGTTTCTTCATTTGAAAAATGGGGTTTAGATGGAAAAATGCAAACCACTTTTTAAATTTTCCAGTGTTCAAGTGTTAATTGCTTTCTCTAACTTAAGTTGGCTTTTGGGTACATTGGAATTACAAGGCTGCCCCTTAGCAGGCATTTATTCATTTATTTTTATTTGAGAAGTTGTAAGTTAACAAAACAATCGTGCATATCATACAGGATTCCCATACACCGCCCCACCAACAACACCTTACATCATTGTTGTGACATAATTATTACAAATGATGAAAGAATGTACTCATAATATTACTGCTATCTATAGTCCATAGTTTATATTTGGTATATTTTTCCTACAAACTACCCTATTATTAACACCATGTATTAGTATATTTGTTATAGTTCATGAGAGAAAGTTCTCATATTTGTACTGTTAACCACAGCCCAACATTCACCTCTGGGTTCAGTGTGTTATACCGTCCCCCTGCTTTGTTCAATCCGTCCAAAGTGGCTTCCAGGCTCATCACAGAATTATGCTGTCATCACATCATAATGCTCAGTCCATTTCAAAACGTTTTCATTACTCCAAAAGGAAAAATCCCATACCCCCTTATACCCCACCCTGTTATTGACCCTTAGCATTGATATTGTACCTTCTTGCCATTGCTGTGAAAGTATTATAATATTACTGTTAACTAAAGTCTATATGTTACATTAGCTGTATTTTTCCCATGTATCTCCATATTCTTAACACCTTATAATTGAGGAACGTTCTTGTATTTGTACTATTAACCACAATCATCATCCACCACTGAAATCACTATGTTATACAGTCCCTAGGTTATCCTCTAGCTTTCTTTCAATTGACATTAACCTCCCTAGACTACCCCTTTCAATCACAATCACATTTATTTATCAGCAGTGTTAATTTAACTCACTATAAGTTGTTACCATCTACACTAACCATTTCCCCACATTTACAATCCCTCTTATTAAACATTCTACGTACATTCAGCATCAGCTCCCCCTTCTCAACCCACTTCTATCTCCTAGTAACCAATACTCTATTGTTTATATAAACTCAAGGAGTTTACTCATCGTATATAGTTCAGATTAGTGAGACCATACAATATTTGTCCTTTTCTGTCAGGCTTATTTCATTCAACATAATGTCCTCAAGGTTCATCCATGTTGTCATATGTATCCCAAGTTCTTACAGCTGAATAGTATTCCACTGTACATATATACCACATTTTGTTTATCCATTCATTGGTTGATGGACACCTGGATTGTTTCCATATTTTAGCAATTGTGAATAATGCTGTTACGGAACATCAGTGTGCAAATGCCAGTTTGCGTCTTTACTTTCAGTTCTTTTGAATATATTTTTAGTAGCGGATTGCCAGATCATATGGCAGTTCTATATTTAGCTTCCTGAGGAACCGCCAAACTGTATTCCTCAGAGGCTACACCATTCTACATTCCCACCAACAGTGAAGAGTGTTTCTATTTCTCTGTATCCTCTCCAGCACTTGTAGTTTTCTGTTTTTCTAATAATAACTATTCTGTAAACCATGAAATGATATCTCATTGTAGTTTTTTTCTGCATTTCACTAATAGCTAGTTATGTTGAGCATCTTTTCACGTGCTTTTTGGCCATTTGTATTTCTTCTTTGGAAAAATTTATGTTCAAGTCTTTTGTCCATTTTTTAATTGGGTTGCTTGTCTTTTTATCGTTAAGTTGTATGACCTCTTTATATAACATGGAGATCAAGTCCTTATCGGATATGCAGTTTCTAAAAACTTTCTCCCAATGCATAGGTTGCCTTTTCACCTTAACAAAGTTATTTGAAGCACAAAAATTTTTAATTTTTAGGCGGTCCCATTTATCTATTCTTTCTTTCATTGCTCATGTTTTGGGTGTAAGGTTTAAGACACCACCACCTACCACAAGATCTTGAAGATGTTTCCCCACATTTTCTTTAGGAGTTTTGTGGTTCTAGGTTTTATATTTAGGTCTTTGATCCATTTTGAGTTAATTTTTGTATGAAGTATGAGATAGGGGTCCTCCTTCTTTCTTTTGGATATGAATATCCAGTGCCCCCAGCACCATTTTTGAATAGACTTTTCTGACCCACCTGGGTGGGTTTGATAGCCTTGTCAAAAATCACTTGACCATAAATGTGAAGGTCCATTTTTGAATTCTCAATTTGGTTCCATTGTTCAATATGTCTATCTTTATGCAAGTACCATGCTGTTCTTATCCCTGTAGCTAAATAATATGTTTCAAAGTCAGGAAGTGAGAGTCCTTCAACTTCATTCTTCTCTTCAAAGAAATTTTTGGCTATTCAGGACCCTTTCCCTTCCAAATAAATTTGATAATTGGCTTTTCCATTCCTGTAAAAAAAAGGCTGTTGGAATTTTAATTGGGATTGCATTAAATTTGTGAATCAGTTTAGGTAGAATTGACATCTCAACAATATTTAGTCTTCCAATCCATGAACATGGAATGTTCTTCCATTTATTTAGGTCTTCTTTGGTTTCTTTTAGCAATGTTTTGTAGTTTTCTGAATACAGGTCCTTTATGTCCATGGTTAAGTTTATTCCTAAATATTTGATTATTTTAGTCAATATTGTAAATGGAATTTTTTTCTGACTTCCTCCTCAGATTGTTCATTAGTATTGTATAGAAACACTACTGATTTTTGCATATTAACTCTTGTATTCCGCCACTTTGCTGAATGAATCTATTAGTACTAAGAATTTTGTTGTGGATTTTTGGGGATTCTCTATGTATAGGGTCATATCATTAGTGAATAGTGAAAGTTTTACTTCTTCCATTCTTATTTGGTTGACTTTTATTTCGTTTTCTTGCCTGATTGCTCTAGCTAGAATTTCTAACACAATATTGAACAGCAGTGGTGACTGTGGGCATCCTTGTCTTGTTACCAATCTCAGCTGGAAAACTTTCAGTCTTTCACCGTTGAGTACAATGTTAGCTGTGGGCTTTTCATATATGCACTTTACCATGTTGAGAAAGTTTCCTTCTATTCCTATCTTTCAAAGTGTTTTTATCAAGAAAGAATGCTGAGTTTTGTCTAATGCCTTTTCTGCATCAATTGAGATGATCATGCCATTTTCTTCTTAATTTATTAATGTGGTGTATTATACTAATTGACTTTCTTGTGTTGAACCACCCTTGCATATCTGGGATAAAACCCACTTGATCATGGTGTAGAAGTATTTTAATGTACTTTTGGATTTGTTTAGCAAGTATTTTGTTAGGGATTTTTGCACCTATATTCATTAGAGAAATTGGTCTGTAATTTTCTTTTCTTGTAGTATCTTTATCTTGTATTTGTATTAGAGTGATGTTGCTTCATGAATGAGTTTGGTAATGTTCCCTCCTGTTCAATTTTTTGGAAGAGTTTGAGCAAGATTCGTATTAGATCTTCTTTGAATGATTGGTAAGATTTACCTGTAAAACCATCTGGTCCTGGACTTTTCATTTTGGGAGGTTTTTGATGACTATTTCAAGCTCATTACTTGTGATTGGTTTGTTGAGGTCTTATATTTCTTCCAGGGTCAGTGTAGGTTGTTCAAGTGTTTCTAGGAATTTATCCATTTCATCAACATTGTCTAGTTTGTTGGTGTACTATTGTTCATAATATCCTCTTATGGTCCCTTTTATTTCTGCAGAGTCACTGGTAATGTTCCCCATCTCATTTCTGATTTTATTTATTTGCATCCTCCCTCTTTTTTCTTTGTCAGTCTAGCTAAGAGTTTGTCAATTTTGTTGATCTCGAAGAACCAGCTTTTGGTTTTGTTGATTCTTTCTAATATTTTTGTTGTTGTCGTTCTCAATTTCATTTATTTCTGCTCTAATCTTTGTTCTTTCTTTCTGCTTGCTTTAGGATTAGTTTGCTGTTCTTTTTCTAGTTCCTCCAGGTGTGCAGTTAGGTCTTCAATTTTAGCTCTTTCTTCTTTTTTACTGTAAGCACTGAGGGCTATAAATTTCCGTCTCAGCACTGCTTTCTCTGTACCCCACAAGTTTTGATATGTTGTGTACTTGCTATCATTCGTTTAGAGATATTTAATGATTTCTCTTGTAATTTCTTCTTTGACCCATTATTTAAGAGTGTATTGTTTAATATCCATATAGGGAAGCAGATGTGGCTCAAGTGGTTGAGTGCCTGCTTCCCACATGGGAGGTCCCAGGTTCAGTTCCTGGTGTCTCCAAACAAACAAACAAACAAAAAACAGCAAGCAAACAAACAAAGGAGCCAACTCAGAGGAACCAATGTGGCTCAGTGGTTGAGCACTGGCTTCCCACATACAAGTCCCAGGTTCAATCCCCTGCCTCAGTACCACACACACACACACACACACACACAAATATTCATCTATATGTGAATTTTCCCTTTTTCTGACTGTTATTGAATTCCATTTTCATTCCATTATGATCAGAGAAAGTGCTTCATATATTTTCAATCTTTGTAAATTTATTGCGACCTGTCTTGTAACCCAACATGTAGTCTATACTGGAGAAGGATCCATGAGCACTTGAGAAGAATATATACTCTGCTGTTTTGGGGTGTAATGTTCTATAAATGTCAGTTAGGTCTAGTTCATTTATCATATTTTTCAAGTTCTCTGTTTCCTTATTTATTCTCTGTCCAGATGTTCTATCCAATGCTGAGAATGGTGTATTGAAGTCTCCAGCTTTTATTGTAGAAATGTCTATTTCTCCCTTCAGTTTTGCCAGCATGTGTCCCATGTATTTTTGGGTATCCAACTTAGGTGCATAAATATTTATGATTATTATTTTTTCTTGGTGAATTGCCCCTTTTATTAATATATAATGACCTTCTTTATCTCTTATACCAGTTTTGCACTTAAAATCTATTTTTTCTGATATTGGTATCACTACTCCAGATCTTTTTTGGTTACTATTTGCATGGAATATATTTTTCCAACTTTTCACGTTCAGCCTGATTGTGTCCTTGCATCTAAGGTGAGTCTCTTGTAGATAGCATGTAGATTGCTCATATTTTTTTATCTGTTCTGTCAGTCTCTGTCTTTTGATTGGAGAGTTCAATCCATTAACATTTAATGTTATTACTGTAAAGGCGTTACTTACTTCATCCATTTTGTCCTTTAGCTTTCCGTTGTCATATCTTACATTGTCTTTTTATGCTTTTAGTTAGCTTTACTAATATTCTTCATTTCTACACTCTTCTCCAAGTCTCTCGCCCTTGTCTTTTCCTTTCAGGTTGCAGAACTCCCTTTAGTATCTCTTGTAAATCCAGTCTTTTGGTAACAAACTCTCTCAGTTTTTGTTTGTCTGTGAAGACTTTAAACTCACCTTCATTTCTGAAGCACAGAATGCTTGTTTTGTGAGATAATGAATTCTTGGTTGACAGTTTCTCTCTTTCAGAACCTTAACTATATCATTCCACTGCCTTCTTACTTTCATGGTTTCTGATGAGAGATTGGTACTTAGTCTTATTGAGCTTCCCTTGTATGTGATACGTTGCTTTTCTCTTGCTGCTTTCAGAATCCTCTATCTCTGGTAGTTGACCTTCTGAATAGTAGATATCTCGAAGTATGTCCACTCAGATTTATTCTACTTGGGGTTTGTTGTCCTTCTTGGATATTGATATTCATGTCTTTCATAAGGGTTGGGAACTTTTCGATCATTATTTCCTCAAATATTTTTTCTGCCCCTTTTCCATTCTCTTCTCCTTCCAGGACACCATAATGTATATGTTTGTGCGTTTTGTGTTGCCATTCTATTCCCTGAGACCTGTTCCATTTTTTCCATTCTTTTCTCTTTCTGTTCTCCTGTCTTTTCAAGTTCAGATGCTTTGTCCTCCAACTCAGTTATTCTACCCTCAGCCATTTCAAATCTATTACATACCTGTAATGTATTTTTAATCTCAACCACTGTGTCTTTCATTCCCATTAGCTCTGTTACTTTTCTTTGCAGGCTTTCAAATTGTTTTTTTATGCTCATCCAGTGTCTTCTTAATATCCTTTATTTCTTTTAGGAGATTTGTGTGAACATCATTGATCAGTTGTCTTAAAATATGTGTCTCGGGAAGCAGCTGTGGCTCAATTGGTTGGGCTCCTGTTTACCATATGGGAGGCCCCAGGTTCGGCTCCCATGACCTCCTGGTGAAGGCAAGCTGGCCCGTGCTGCATGGCGCAGTGAGCTGACGGCCCACTCACGGTGACACAGCAAGATGACGCAACAAAGGAAGACAAGCAGATACAGAAAAACACAAAGCAAAATGGACACAGCTAGCAAGGAGCAAGGGGGGGGGGGTTCATAAATAAGTAAATAAATAACTCTTTAAAAAAAAATCTGTGTCTCAACAGGTTTTTCTTATTTGACCCCTTGGCCATGCCCTATCTTCCTGTTTCTTAGTCTGTCTTATAATTTTTTGCTGATGTCTAGGCGTCTGATTATGTTGGTGAATTTATTCTGATGGTCAACCACTCTCTCTTGCCTAGTGATTTTGTTTCACAGCTTTTCTTTGATTTTTGATTCAATTTATTCTAAATCTTTAAGATTGCTCAACTTACATTATCAAAACAGGGCCAGGGATCCACTAGTGGGGCACAGACCAGATCAAGGAGCCCTGGGACATGAGAGACTCCAAAAAGCATACTTACTTCTTGCAGCTTCCAGGCCTGCCAGCAGATAGTGCTCTTTGGTGAACCTTTTCACAGAGGTTTCTCTTTCAACCTCCATTTGCTGATGATTCTGGTCTGGCCAGAGCTGCAATTCAAAACAGGATTCAGGGCCAAACTCAGTGAAGAGAAGCCACTCTCCGCCCAGGGAGGAAGATATCTGTTCCCCTCTCAGTTGGCTGCAGTGAGCCATGGGTTTTATCTAGGCTGTTCACCTTGAGGGTGGGGGATGGGTGCCGTTCCTGGCTGAAGGGGCTAGTAACTCATGTTTTTTACTTTGGTCTCTTCGTCTTTCAGTCCCTCTCCCTCCTGGATGGTGCACAGCATTCTCCTGGTCTGCAGACCCCCAAAGCAGCTCTCTCAGATGGTTTTTTCCCTTTCCTCCATTTTTTTGTAAGAGTTGATCCCTGCTGCCCTAGTCTGATGTCGTCTTCCCAGAAGTCTCCAGGAGTCATTTTTTAGGGTCTACCAGGTACAGAGCCTTGTGGTGAGGCCACTGTCTACATGGTTTAAGAGATCAAGAACTTCCACCAAAAATGTAGCCATTGTTCTAAATACCCGGGCATGACTTGGCTTTTTCTTGGCATTTCAAGAACTAGCCAAAAGAAGAGGTAAAAATTTAATTAAAGTGACTTAAGTGTGACTAAAATAGGACACTATATTCTCAGCAAATGGAAAGAGAACTGCTCCAGTTTAGAGTGCTGGCTTCTGGAGAACAGCCAATTTTAAAATGTTTATATCCCTGTGTCCTCCTGCCCCAAAAGGCTTAATAAAGATTCTGGTTTAAAATTTATAATATGGTGATTGGATGCTTCATTTTTACTGAGATGCAGTATAATCCCCACAAAGTATTATATTTCATCTATGTAAATATCTACAATTTTGCTGATAATAGTCCCTACTCCAACAAATTGCAAAAGGCTGTTGATGATATTTGGTCTTCCAAGAGCTCACAGATTTGTTTACAAACTACATTTGGTATTATTTTCAAGCTATACAATAAAAACTGTGAGGCTCAGCAGTCAGCTTCAGGCATTTCCTAACTATAACCATGTATTGATAATATTTGACTCTTGTTTGTGGGCCTTAACCCCCTAACAGCACGAGTTACTGAAGGACAGGCCCCAGTACTTCTGTTTTGTTTGTTTCTCTCCTCATGGTCTCCTATATGTCTCGTTCATAGCAGACAATCAAAGATCCTCCATAACACACAGACGGCTGGGGTAGTAAGGAGTGTGACTGGCCAGCTGATCTAATAGTCTCATCTACAAAGTGAGGTTGAAAAACGTCAGACAGGTTGAAAGACTTGCCCAAGGTTATTCAGTTACTAGTAAAACGAAAAATTGAACCTAGAATTCCTAACACCCGGATTGGTTGGATGAATCAGTAAGAAGCATTAAGCTCACAGAAGATACCATGGTTTGAAGGCTGCCACCGAGAAGGAATAAAAGGCGTGGAGTCATTCTTCTCCCCCTGGTTCCTTGCAAGGTCCCTTATGATGGGAGGACACTAGGTTGCAAGCCTGAGTAGGAAATGGGAGAGCAGAAGTAGCAGCATCTGGGAGGATATCCAGATAAGGAAACAAAGTGTGAGGGTTCTTCTACTCCAACCTGCCTTTAGGAACTTTCCCAGCCAGTCCCATACCTGGTCCTTGAATGAGAAGAACGAAAGGATTTACCAAAGCTCTGAGTAATGGATTCCAGGACGCATGCACTTGTTGGTATGGATTTGGCTGAGGTGAGTAGGACAGTGGTTTGTAAATAATAAGACACTAGACCAACAAGAGAGATATTACTGTCCTTTTATTTTAATCTAAGAAAGGCGTGGCTTTCATTTGTACTGCAGGATTTGGGAGACAGAAAAAACACAGTATCAAGAATGCTACAGAATTCAATGTTGCTTTTAAAATGTAGAATTCAATGTTGACCTCACTTTTACCTTCATCACAGGGAAGATACAGCTTGATATAAATGAAGTTTACCCTGCTATTTCCTCTTTATAAGGTATATAGGGAACATGCATTATTTTAGTGGATTCAAATCCACACATGGTTAAAATTTCAAAGGCTCATGAAACATAAGAATAGGAGGCCAACTTTACGAGTAATCATAATCTCAATTGCGACTCATATTCATCTGTGTATTTTCTGACTCCCCACTAGAATATCAGCTCTGTGAGGATGGGGGCCTTTGCCTGATGTTCTCACTATCGGATCCCTAGATTTGCAAAGGGTCTGTCACATGATATTTGTTGAATGAATTAGTGTTTAAAAGCAGTGTTTGTCAAAATCTATTAGGATTGAGAGAGAAAGAGAGAAAAAGGAAAACTCCCTACATTATCAACATAAACCTTCATGAATAAAATAGAGAATTTTTTTCTATTCAATTCATCTTTCCATGAAAGCTTTAGTCAATCCACACAAAGGGATGAGCACTAAGAAACATGAATTCCAGATATAAAAAAAAAAATAATTGACTGTTTTCCGTGAATTTTCAGTCCTTCATCTCAATTGTTTATTTAAAATGATCATATTTTTCCTAGACTTAATTTTGCTTAAGTTTAAATACACTTGGGAATTTCTTCACTCTACCATTATCAATGAAAAATGAAGTTTAGCAGATGGGTCATTAAGGACTACAAAAGGGAAAGTAAAGGTTTTTTTTTTGTTGTAGTGGCAGTTCACTTGTTTGCATCTTTGCCTTGGGTTATTCGCAGACACCCAGTGTTCAGGTGCAGCTGATGTTGATGTTTCACCACTGTTAGATGGCTGGGCCCGTCCCACGACCCTCACTTTCCTCCCCTCTGTGGGTCATTAATGATCACTTTCTGGAAGCTGCTGCACCTTGAGCTCACAGCATAGAAAACCCAGCTGCATGGGTTTTCATTATGGAGACAAGCCAGCCACCTGGCTGGGCACTAGGTCCTAATGTTTTTCTTCCTCACATTTTACTCTATTAACAGCCAGCTGCATTTCCTGAACCCACAGCGTTCACAATGTGAGTATTGAGCCATGTGCCCTCCACAAGGCAGGGAAGAGCTTCCATTGCAGAGAGAAGGCAGCTGGTGCCAGAAATTTACCACAGCACAGAGTATGTTGAGTGTTGACATCTCTCTAACAAAGCTCCTTCCTTCCTTAGACGTTGTTTTCAGGTATGTTATCTTTTCACTCATATATACTTATATTTGTAAGCTACCAGCAGATAAGCTTCCTAATTCTTATTCTTTTAGTGTCCCATTATGCTGGTATCTTTTAGGATATCTGATTGTGTGTCAGACACTGTTTTTTCTTCACTATCTGTACGCGCATATTTCTGTAACGTTTCAGGATACTTAGAGCTAAACAAAACTCACATTTCTTGGCTGATGATTCAAGTGCTAAAAAGCTGCTAAATTTTATCTTCCTGCAGAGAGAAAAACAGACCTCTGAGTCCTATGGATTAAAGCAATGCTTCTCAAATTTTTGTTGGCATAAGAAACATCTGAGGCTCTTCCTCCTGAAAAACAAAAACAGAAAAAATTGCAGATTGCAAATTCCCAGACCTCACCCCTGGAGATAGTGATTTTGGCCTGGGAATTTGTTTTTGTTTTTGTTTTTTTCCATTAGGGCCCTAGCAAACTCCACAGAGCACATACTCTGAGAAACCCTAGAATGAAGAAGAGGTGTTTTAGCTATTTTCACCTACTAATCTGAGGTGATTGCTGTCTAAGTTCAAAAAGAAATCCATGAGGAGTTAAATAGTCCTCCATGAGTGAACTGAAAATTCTGCAGTGGGAGGTTTCTGGATACCTTGGGAAGAGAGAAAGGGGAATGCTTTGTTTCAAAGGATGGCTGCATTTCATCATCTGGCTGCCGCCTTCTTCTTCTTCTTCTCCTTTACTTTTGCTTCATTTGGGCACTTTATTCTTTTCTCCTCTCATTATCCCATCTCCTTTTCCAGAGGCTGAGGTAAAGTCTGCCAGGTTACTGTTTTTTAAGAAGCTGGAGTAGGTAAATATCAGTTACTGGTAGAACTTAGAGATGAGATTCACAACTTCAGAAAAGCCAAGAAAGCCCCATTCTCCGATGGGAACAAATTACCTTTCCTATTTTTTAAGGTGAAGGTGGTAGACATATAGTGTAAACTAGCAGAGAAATTCCATAGCATATCATAGCTCAGATCCCATCAGGGGAGCATGCCTTCCCACTCCCAATCCAGCCCCCATTACGGGTAAACATACAGCAGTCCACAGAGCTACCAAGTCCCACCAAGTGCAAAGCCATCCTACCCAGGAATTTAAGAGGCTGCCACTGGACTCAAGACACGGCAATGAAACCTTCGGGAGCTGCTTATCAAGACCAGAGTAGCTTGCAGCCTAGGAAAGCAGCAGAGCTTTTGAAGTAGCAGTTGGGGAATGTGAGGGTAACAAGACTAATTTAAGAGGTTGTTAACACAGACAGAACTATTTACAAGCAAGGTCTTTCTTTGTTTTATCGGTGAAGCAAACCAGCTGCCCCTCAGCCTTGACACTGTAATCTGAGCAGTGAGATGGCAGTTGGTTAACATCCTCCCTCTCATCAAGCCAGGAAATGATGAAAAAATATTTCCATGGACCCCTTTTGGGATAAACAGGGACATGCTGTCTTTTGGACATTTAGCTGTTTGGATGGAAAGAAAGGATTTGCAAAAATGGGCAAACAGTTAACAGTGAGTTTTGAATCCTGTTTGTACTCATCCTCTCGGCAGTGGAAGGTACTGTCCAGAGAGAATGCTCACGGGAATGGAACCTTAAAAAGCTGTTCTTTTTTAAAAAGCAGACAGCTCTGTCCTCTTGTGCTCTCTAGGGGCCAGACCTCTGTCCTGCCTTGACGACTAGGGAATGAAGCCATTTCCAGCTGGGGACCTGGCTGTATCTATCCTAAGCCAAGAAAGGGAGTCCGTTATACATGGAAAGGAATGGGATACAAAAGGTCTCTCCCAGGAGTAGGAAATGAGCAGTTCTTACTCAGGGTCAATTTCATGTTTCAACTCCCAATTGTCTCCAAACCTTCAGATATAGCCTTTTTACTGATGACCCTCAGTTTCCCTATTTTGTGCAAAGAAGGAGATATTACAGCATAGTGTCAGTCAACGGGAATCACTAAAGAGCTTTCACAGGCCCAGCAAAGTCTATTAATACACTGCACTGCTAAATTGAGTCTGGAAAACATAGTTCTGAACTAGAAGTCATTACTTGGTAATTGATGTACTACCACATAGGTCTTACCAATTATTTGTATCTACAAGTTGTTTATCAAAATGAATAATCTGCATTTACGAATTTGTTCTGCCCTAGGAATGCTGAGAACGATCGTACTACGTTCCCATACTCTTTCATTCATTAACCGACAGGCTGTTCTGTTGTTATTGGCTCCTGGCCTCATTTTATGATTAGTACAATCATTTTGCAGTTAATACCACCATAAGGGAGTGATCTTCACTGTTCCACCTCCAAAGCTGAAACCTAAGCTGGAGGAAGTTTTGCTGTTCAGATATAAGAGAAATTAAATAACTAATAATTAATAAAATAAACAGAATAAATTGGATCAAAATGTTTTTCATCTGACATATTTAAAAATTACAGACCACATCCATTGTGATAATTAGCTTGAATAATACCATCATGTCCAAGCCCTGGAAAAGCATGAAACGCTCTGAGACTATAGCAACTAAGCTAACAGACTCATGGAATCATAGAGGAATGACCTTAGAGATCAATTGGCTCTCTTGTTCTAGAGGAAGAAACTGAGACTCCGGGAGGTGAATTAATTTGTCACAAAATTAGTGGCACAATCAGGTCTAAATTATAGGCTCTGGACACTAAGTCAAAAGCTTTCATTGCCACGCCTGCTGCCTAAGCAACCTCTGCTCAAAGCATCCTGAATTAATTACAAGCTGTGTGATGATCGTGCTGATGGCCTTTTTACAGGGCTGAACCCGAGCCCCTGTGAGCATCATGAAATGGTGCTAGTGTTCCAGCTCATTTAGCTCATTTCGCCTGGTTTGAATGCAGCTGGCAAAATTCCTCTTGCTTTGGTTGGTGGCCTTTCCAGTCAAAAGGCTTTCATGATCTAAAGAGCCACATCGTGGAGTGCAGATGCATCACCCAATCATGCTCATTTTCAAAGGTGCTCAGGACCTGTCATCTATCACTTTATCTGCTCCTGTCTGGACTCCGATGGCAGAGATACCACCCCTCCCCTGGGGAATGCTGTCATGGTATTATCTCCAGGACCTTCCAAGTGTGGGGTCTCATCTCATCTTCTTCCCCAAACCTCCAGTTAGTATCAATGGTTGCCTGAGGTTTCTCATTTATTCACAGACTAATTGAGTAGCTACTAGGTGTCAGGCACTGAGCTCAGGCCTGTATTTGCTACTGATATCTACAGCTCACATGTGAGTCTGCCACTCAACAGCAAAGTGTTCTCTGAATGAACATTTTGATGACAAAACAGAGGGTATACAGTTATAAACATTTTGTTTGAACATGGTGCACCCTACCACAAAGCAATCATGCCCTTCGTATTCCTATGTAATTTGCCATATCACATATTGCTTCCAAGAGTCATTTACAAAGAGAAAAATATGAAATACAGGGTAGGAAAGATGACAGAGAGAGACTTCATTTTGTTCAAGTAGAAGCAAGAAATACAGCTGGTTAATTGTAAAGGCAAAGTAATAATATTATGGAGCTGTGATGAAAAGAGAAATAATAGCTTGAGGGAAGAAGGAAGGGGGGGGCTGTTTTCAGGAAACAATAATGCGCTAAAGAATATTCTTAACCAAGAAAATTTGGAAAAAATGCACAATCCACATATCAATCAATAATCAAGGATATGATGGTAGCACAATTGCTAATGTCATGAAAACTATTATCCCTTTATGGATTTTTTTTTTCATCTTTACTCTAGAAAAAAATGGAAAAGTAACACATGGGCTGTAGATGGAATCATAAAGCAGGAGAAACTAAGCGTTTGGAGGACTGGTTTGGTGGGAGCTACATGGTGAACCAGCACAAACAAGTCTCTGTCAGCTTACTGATAGTACACTGATTACAAATGTGACAAAGTGGAAAAACTTCCCTGCTGCCAAATTAGTCATTGCAACTTTGATAAGAAGGTGACAATTTAGCAGTGAGTACAAGTTCAGAGACTCATTAAAATTAAAGCAGAAAAAAAAAAAAAAAACCTGAAGGAGGAAAAGGTGCTAGATCACTCAATCTCCTTAACCTCCAAATTTCCCTGTGTATTCTAAAACTCCCCAAGTGACATCACTAACAACCTTTTTGTTCTAAACATAATGGGCTTTTTTTCCAGAACTGATCTTATTCCTCTGCTGGCAGCATTTCTGACTGCTGACTGTCCCTTTTTGTGACTCTAGATTTTCCCTCCCACCTCTCTGATCACTCCTTTCCATTCTCCTCCATGGATCCCTGTCCTTTAATTTAAGAGTTGCTCAGGGGTTCTTTCCTATCTGCTCCTCTCACCCTATATGCTCTTCTAATGAAATATTATTCACTTTCTGACCATAGTTAACTATCTGTATATCCAACTGCTACCTGATGGCCTTCGCTTGAATTAGCACCGGCATCCATAACCCAACATGTACGAACTGAACTCACCGGTCTCCCTCTATCCATGCTACGCCCCCGTTCCCTAGGTCACAATTATTTACTGTCAGCCTGTAACTATATGCTAGGTAGGCCCTGGGGATGGAGCGGTAAACAAGGTTGGGATGGTCCCTGCCCTCATGGACATTCCCTCATGCTCACTAATCCTGCTCATTCTCTGTCCAAGAGTTCTTGAAACAGCCCTCTCCTCTACAAACCACTTCTTCCTACTTTAGGTATCCGTACTTTCTCACCTTGCTTGCCTCAACAGCTGTCTGACTAATTCATTTATTTGATTCCAGGTTTGCCTTTCCAAACCATTTCCATAATATAGGGAGAGAGATCTGCCTAAAACCAATCTTATCACACCACATCCGCTTAACACATTTCAATGGCTGCTCACTGCTCTCAGCCTAAGTAAAACCCGTCATTAAATGGCTAGCAGGAAGGGCTGGAGTAAGGCCTGGAGGAGCCCAGAGAAGGAAAATAGCCTAGTGTCTCTTCAAACCTAAAGCCTTTATTTATTTTTTATTTTTTATTTTTTTTATTATGGGTAAAAATCAAAATTCTCACAATACATACAAACATTTGCAAAATGATATATAAATATATATGCCTCATTCAACATTTGCTAATCAGGAAAAATGGGTTGTATTAATAAAAATAGAATATTCAATTATATTTAAAATTAGGAATTTGCTACGTACATTGAATATACACAACATATTTTTTATGCATATGTGCTTCATACATATACAAAAATTGGATCCTGCTCTATACATTAACATATTGTTTTGCAACCTACTCCTTTAATTTTCATATGGTGGAAGTCTTTCCATGTCATTAAACATTATTTTAACATATTATTTTAATGACTGCATAGTATTTAATTGGTTTGCTTATTTATTTTTAAATTTTATTTATTTCCAAAGTGATATATGCACGCTTAAAAAACCAAATAGTATCAAATGATTTATAATAAAAAACAGTAGTCCTCCATGTTACCTGTCCTCTCTTGCTCCCCAGAAGTAGTCATGTGAAAGTACTTTAATGTAGTCTCTCCTAATTTATCTCCATGTGTATTAGCAGCCAAAGGGGAGCTGATGCAAAATACCAGGAATCTGTTGGCTTTTATAAGGGTATTTATTTGGGGTAGAATCTTACAGTCACAAGACCCTAAAGAGTCCAATTCAAGGTACCATAAGAGGTACTTTCTTACTCAGAGTTATCTGCCATGTGTTGAAGCAAGATGGCAGGCAATGTCTGTGAGGGTTCAGCCTTCCTTCTTCCTCTTAAGGCTCCATGGGCCCAGCTTCTTCTGATCTCAGCCGTAGGCTGGCATAAGACTGGTCTCTCTCCCCAGGGCTCAGCTGCTCTAGTCTCTTCACAGGGTCAGCTATAGACTATCAGGTTCATCTCTCTTCCAGGGGCCTCTGCCATGTCTATGGAGACATCTCTATTCCTCTGTGTTCTTCTCCCATGTATCTACTTCCATGTGAAAGTCTGTTTTATCAGCCCAAGGGGCTGGGATCAATGCTGAGTCACGCTCTAATGAAGTGGTTGAATTGAAGCCCTAATCTTAACATAATTTAATCAGACATCTCAGCTGAATCTAATACAATCAAAGGGTATCATGTCCAGAGAGACCAGTTTACAAACATAATCAGTAGCTCTTTTGGAACTCATAAATAATATCAAACTGCCATACTACATTTCCAAATAATATGAAAATGCTGCTTTTAATTGATTTATCTCTTCAGACATCTATTGACTTCATGGTAAAATGTAGTCAATCATTCAATAAATATATACTGTTCACCTACTATGTGCCAGGCACTATTCCAGGCATAAGGAATGCAGCAATGAGCAAGACTGATAAAGTTAATGGATTCATGAAACTTATATTCTAGGAGAAAGACAATTAAAAAGCAAATAAAGTAGTTTGTATACTGCTATGTGCTATGAAGAAAATTAAACAGAGCACTAGATTATTAAAGACTAACTTTAGGTAGGATGGTGAAGAAATGGTTCTCTGAGATGACATCTGAGTTGAGCTCTGAATGATGAGCAGGAACCTGCAATTTAAAGATTTAGGGAAGAGCTATATTAATTAGGACAAGGGTTGGCTGCATGTAGCAGAGACCTCATCATAATAACTTAAACAAGTTAAGAGTATTTCTCACCTCATATAACAGCCTACGGGTAGGCCATCCAGGGGCCCAGGCTCCTTCTATCTTCATGCCCCACAAAGCCCTCATCTGTAAGGTCTGATATGGCTCCCCACCACTTCCATGTCCCAAACAGCAAGATGAAGGAAGGGGAAGAAGGGCATACCCCTCTCTATAAGAGCACAACCCAGGGATTTCCTGTCTCTTCTTTTTATATTTATGTATCTTTTGGTACCATTTGATTTTTTTTTTTTAACTTGGGCATATATCATCTTGAGAAAAAAATCAAAATTAAAAATAAACATCCTGTTGGTCACATAGACACTCCTACCTGCAAGGTAAACTTGAAATGTAGTTTCTATTCTGGGCAGCCATGTACTAAGCTGAAATTCTACTCCCGTGGAAGAAAAAAGTAGATATCAAGGACCAACTAGTATTTTCTGCCAAAAATAACATTGTAAGCAGAAGGAAGGTCAAGGGTAAAGGTCCTGAGGAGGGAAAGATCTTGATTTGTTTAAAGAACAGATAGAAGGCCAGCAGCTGGAAGGAAAGGGAAGAATGGGAGGATTTGAGAACAATGAGAAGACAGGGACCAGATAATGTGGGTTTTGAAGTCCATAGTAAAGAATTTTACTTTTATTATAATTGCATCAGGAAGCCGTGGGTGACTTTTCAGCAGGAAATTGATTTGACCATTCTCTCTCAAATCTTTCTTTCCCTTTCCCATTTCCCTAATAATGTTATTTCACTAATTATCATGATTGACATCATCATGAGTATGTAAATATTATTTATTGCAGAGCCAAGTAATGTACTAAGGGTATATTTCCTTTCATGTACAGCTTTCAGTTTACCTGGATTTAAAATATGCTTTGTTTTCCATTTGTATAATTATATATATACACATATGGCCACGAACACAGGATTCAAGTCATTCCAGATTCTCTATCATATCATCTACTAGCTCATCTATTCTGTCCAGTTTATTTTTTTCTGTCTTTCAAAAACTTGTTGAAATCTCTCATCTACTTATGTCCCCTCTACTATCTTTTTTATCCTTGTATATCTATTCCTTTCTAATATCTTTACCACCATGTTGATGACTCTTGGGATGGAGAGGAGAAAAATAAGCATTATCTATCTGCCAATTTATTTGAAAATTTGTTAATATTTTAACTTTTAATCTTGTAATCTACATTGAAAATATTTTTGATATTTTGGCTAAGGGTAGATTCTTTGCATCTTTCAATTCCCAGCTTAGGCACCACCTCTGCCCACACCATTTTATTTCCCCTACGATGCATTATGATTTTGTGTTTATTTCTTTGTATATTCCACTAATCTGTAACCCCTGTAAAGGAAGGGATCTCTGTCCTTTTCATTGTATTCCAACTTCCCAGCTTATTGCCTCAACTTCTTTAGCAGACAGAAGTATTTTCTGAATGTACAAATGCCATCTACTTCTTCCTTGAGAGGAAGCTTTTATTTACAACTATCTTTGATTTTTTTTTTCCTGAGATATAATTGTCACTCTTGGTTTTTCTCTCTCCTATGAGTGTCCCGATTGTACGCATGTTTAAAATTCCATCTCAAATGCTGCTGCATTCCTTAAGATTTTCCTAAGGACTCCAGACCCTGTCCTCCACCCCGCACAGTGCTTTACACATAATAAACATCCAATAAATGTTTTCTGAATGAACAAACTGAATCACCCAATGAGGATTTAAATAAATTTTGCTTTATATACAACATATAAAATGTTTTTTCAAGCTTCTATCATTAAATATTTGTTTTAGTTTCCTTGGCTGCTCAAGCAAATATCATTCAATGGGCTGGCTTAAACTATGAGTATTTAATGGCTCACAGTGTTGACGTTAGGAAAAAGTCCAAATCAAGGCATCATAAAGGTGTTGCTTTCTCCCCTAAGACTGGTGTTCTGGGGCCAGGTACTGGTGGTCCTTGGTCTTTAACTTATGGCAGGATACATGACAGTATTTCCTGGTCTCTCCCTTCTCTTCCGGGTTCTGTTGATGTTCAGCTCCTGGCTGCTTCCTCTGTGTCTTTCCTTCCATCTGTCATTCCATTTACAAAGGACTCCAGTAATAGATTAAGACTTTCCTGATCGGACCGGCCACACCTTCTGATGAAGCAACCTCATCAAAAGGTCCTATTGACAATGGGTTCACACCCACAGGAATGGATTAAGTTTAAGAACATGCTTTTCTGGGGTACACACAGCCCCAAATCACCACAATATTGAACAGCTGAGAAGGCTAGCACTGTTAACATCAAGCACCATTCATAACTGTCATCTACTCCTAGAAGCAGATATGTACAAAGGATGTTTCCCCAACTGTGTATTTGGCACGGCAAAGGGTAATGTAACCAAACCCATCTGTTTCCACTTGTCCAGGACTTCAAATGGTGACAAGAGCTTGGGGCTGAACTTCTAATGACTCCTGACTTATCTCACCTGCTCTTTGTCAGAAACTTGCTAAAATTTCTAATACATATGAATGAATTATGGTACACAATCTGGAATAAATATAGAGTTCTTATATAAAAGCCAACAGCTTTGAAATAAAAAGATAAGTTTCTTGGCTGACTATCTAGTCTCATGGCATGTGAATAGCTGAGTTGTTTAAAACACTATGCTTTTATTATATCCTTTTGAAAAACTTTGATATTAACCAGGAATTATATAATTATAGGGGTTAGGGCTAAAAGGGACCCAAATAACTATTTCATTATCCAGCTTTCAGAGATCTTCAATAACATGCTGCAGTTTAAAAAGTTTAAAAACTGTCAAAGATTTACATTTTATATATTCACATCAACATTGTGGACCATTTTTTAAAAATGAAATTGCTTACTTAAAGTCAGCTGGTGTTATCTACCCTGATATTTAAAATCTTTCCATTTTAAGTCCTCCATGCCAATTTAAAATTAAGAAGTTTATTTTTTTTTCTTTTCTGCAATCTGAAGCAGCAAGTGCCTTACCTGCACTGCATACAACCACTTCATGGTACCTGGAATGCTGCTGGGCATTTAAAATTTATCCTGTTATTAAATTCAAATCATTTTCACTGGACCAAAACTGTAGGTTTGTCATTATTAAATATCATTGTCTTCTAGCAAATTTTATATCAAATCAAGGCCAAAGCCTTAAAACTGACTATTTTGAATAGGTTTAAGTAGCGCATTTTAGAACATTCATTTAATTGAGCTTTCAGGATATTGTTCTCTTTGAAAAGAGAGTTTGTGAAAAGATGCTCAACATCATTCCACATTGGGAAAATGCAAATCAAAACCACAAGAGATACTACTTCACAACCACCAGGAAGTGTTGGCGAGGATGTGGAAAAACTGGAATCCTCCTAAACAGCTGGTGGGAATGTAAGATAGTGCTGCCACTGTGTAAAACAGTTTGGCAGTTTTTCAGAGTTAAACAGAGGGTTACCATATGACCCAAGAATTCCATTCCTAGGTCTATATCCAAGAAAGTTGAAAACATATGTTCACACAAAAACTTATACATGAATGTTCACAACAGCATTATTCATAATAGCCAAAAAGTGGAAAAAATCTAAATGGCTCCTAAACTGATGGATGAATAACAAAATGCGGTATATCCATACAATGGAATATTATTCATCCATAAAAAGGAATGAAGCACTGATAGATAGATGCTCCAACATGGATGAGCCTTGTAAAAATTCTAAGTGAAATAGCCACTTACAAAAGACCAAATACTGTATGATTCCATTTTTACTTAATATCCAGAAAGGTGAATCTATAGAGACAAAAAGTAGGTTAGTTGTTCCATCGGGGGGTTGAAGGGAAATGGGGAGTGACTGGTATTGGGACAGCATTTCTTTTTGAGGTAATAAAATTAACTTTTGACAATTAATTGTGGTGATGGTTGTACTCTATGAATATACTAAAAACCACTGAATTGTATACTTTAAATGGATAGATTTTATGGTATGTGAGTTATATCTCAACAAAACTATTAAAATACAAAAAAGAAAAACAGAGTTCAACACTCTTTCCATGGATAAAAGTCACCAATAAAAGAAAATTTTTACTGATTTAGCAAAACAAGGTTATTTGGGCTTTATTCCTCTTCCAGAGACTGTTGGTTTTAGTTCATTTACAATTTTATCTGCTTATCCCATGTGATATGTAATCAGAACTCAGAGCCTCAACAGGAAATCCATAACAGTTCTTTCCAAACAAACTTAAAAAACAGTTTAATAACATTATCTAATGGTGTATTAAAGCACTGCTTTGATGTCATTTTATGATCTTGAGGTCCATTTTGAAATAACAGAACAGCTTATACAGATAACGCAATTTTACTTTACTAAACTTTTTTCATTTCAAAAAGTCCATCACATCTGGTACAAAGTAAATAGCATTCTTAGGTGCTTTTAAATCCCTTTCTAATCTACTATAATTCTACAGGAATTTAGAATTGCAATCCACAATTGCAATCCACAAAACGCAATCCAAAACTAAGAGCAGCACTCACATAAAGCCAAGTTTGATTTAAACTAAATGAATTTTAGGTCATTCATGAATTGTTTATATTGTTTTGTGTTTCTAAATTAGTTTCATTTACATTCTAGTTCACCAAGTGTTCATACAACTCCAACCTACTCTAGTCTCTCCTTTCTCAAGATATAAAACTACACATTTATCTAAATATTTTACATATATTAACTTTTATCTATCCTCCTAAGGAAACTCTAAGCTCCTCAAAGGAATTTAAACTCACCACCTTATAAATGTCCCATAATTATGTATCTCAAGATTTCAGGCTTGGTCCAATTCTGTCAAGATACAATATATATTATATTATGTATCTTGAATGTGAGTGTATGTGTGTATAATCTATACTTCATTTCCAACACATAAATACATGCTAAATGTCCCCAAATGTTCAGAAACTCCTGACTTTCTTCAGGAAAGGCCTCTTCCATCTCCCCCAACCTATCCTTAGCAGCCTGAGCTTTATGTTCCAACATACCAGGTAACTCAAAGTTCCTCATCCATACCTTATATTGTCACACCTCCAATGTCACATTTGCTGACCATTGGATTGCTCTCCAGTCCACAAAGTTTGTTAATCTTTTAAGGTCCACATCAAAAGCCAACTGCTCTAGGAACCCTGGCTTAACCTAAATTAGATTTAGATAATCAGAATTAATCCCTCCCTTTTAAGGGCCCCTATAGCACTTATACCACATATCATGGCTTGACTGATACAGTGCCTAGGGACATGTCTTTCTCTACTAGCATGAATTCTCTCATATCTGGGACTATTTTATTTATGCATGAATCCCCTCACAAAGTTCATGCTTGTATCCCCTTCACAGTATAGAAATAATCACTCAATAAATGCTTGCTAAATTGAATTACTCTTATCTTCATTTCCCCACAACACCAAGAATAGTGTGAGGCATATAACAGTTAATCAGTAAATAAAGTTGATTGATTGAGTATAAGTTTCTGGAAGGAAGACTCAAATGCTCACTGCCTGATTTTTGTGACAATTAAACTAAACCCTTTAAATGTTGCACCCTAGGCACCCCTCCTGTTTCACCCTACTTCTGGCTCAGTCATGAATGTTTGAAGAAATAATCATTTTGAGCTATACTTGGTTGCAAAAACAAGTACACCTCATAACAAATGTTTTATAAATAACTTCTGGCTTATCAAAAATGGAACTGTGAAATAATTGGGAAATGAGATACGCAAAAAGAATCTGGCCACTTTTGGGAAGAAGAGGTAGGATACTATGGAAAGGAAATATGAAACAGATTACTATGTTAAAAGCTTTTGACCATTCAGATTAGAAATTCTCATACCTAAACCATTCTATTATTCATAACCATTAACTTAAGCGTTTGCTGATATCAAGTAACCTCCTTAGTAGCATTTTTCTTACATCGGTACCAAATAAACTGAATGAATAGCAATAAAATGACCAGATAAGTTACAAAGCCAGTACCAATGTTCTTTCAGGACAGATCATTTTGGGGATTAGTACCTGAAGATTATTCTTTTCTTAGTTCTTTAGCCTAGTACTGATGGTTACTCAGGACCAAATAAGGTATTTCTGAATGCATTTAGTCCACAAGAATATAATGCAATAATTGAATAAGGCATAAATTTAAATTAGTTGCTCTAAAATGTTTCATATTTAGATGCATTATTAAATACAGAGTAAGTGATAAATATCTTTGATTTAACAGGTACTGATATTAAGTGGAAAAGGTTTTCCTGTTACATCAAAATCTTGAGAACTTAAAATCAGCTTGTCAAGTGTCACTGCACCTGGTAATTTTAATGTCTGATATCAGGTAAGGCTATATAGAAACTTTCTGAAAAGTTCCAAATAAATACAAAGCAAAACATTTTCCCCTACGTTGGCCTAATTTCTGCTTTTCTATCTCTATACATTCTTTTAGGATGCTCAAGAGCTGTCATCCATTTATTTGGGGCTGGTGGTAGATTTCTTCTCCTTTTATTTCATTTTAAAAACGGAATTATTTTTACCTACCAAAGTATTAGGGATTGGAACTAAGAATTTAGTATATAGCTCTCAAAAGAGCCAAGAAAAGGCTGGTTATGAATGTTTTATTTACAAACTATTTGGTATGGCCCCTAGATGAGTTTTTTGCATGTTCTGCAGCTATCTCAGCAAAACAAAATCATTCCAAGTTGCCATAAATGGTGATGTTTCATGTAGAAGATGTTTTTGCATAGGCTAATAAAAAGGCTAAAGCTGCTTTTAAATAACATGCTTGGATTTGCAAAGAAAAACATTGGAATTTATGAAACTTCTTTTTTATCAATGAAAAAAAATGACAATTCTAGGAAAAAACTATCACAAAAATAATAAATAAAAATGACCCTACATGAATTGACCAGCTCCCCTACACTAAAAAATAACTATTATTTGTACACTACATAAAGACATTTTTTCTAATTATAACTCTCAATTAATAACCTATAAAAAGTTTAAAACATCAAGCCAAAAAAGTTAAAATATTTTAAATACTTAATTGAAATCAATGGAGAATATAAACTGGATTTACAACTAATGTGTCCTCTAGAAGCTTTCTTATTCTAAATGTGATCCCTACAACTCTTACCAAAATAACAAAGGAGAGTCCAAGTTCATAAAAATAAAATTCATTGAGATTATCATCTTTCTGGGTGACTAAAATGGTTATATTGAAAATAATTTTCCATGAAAGTATTTATTAAGAAATTCCCAAATTAATTTCAGTGCTAGAGTTAATGCAAGAATGCTCATACACACACACCTATACCCGTTATACTAGCCTTTTTCTCATTTAGACTCCATAAACATTTTAACATGGACAGACCCAAAATTTTCACTTTGGATCAACTACTTAATCTATGTTGGAGAGATCAAGATGCATAAATAGATTATAATCTCACTTTAAAAAAAATTGCAATCTAAACTTTTAGTTATCTGATGTCTTGAGTAAACAGTTCAGATAGACATCGTTTATGCAAACTTTTCTGCATCCTTTATTTGGTGATTATCTTATAGATTCTTTGAATCATCATTTTCAAACTCAAATGTTGAATTATTCTCATTGATATTTTATAAAAATGCATGAACATCACAGTTACAAATCCTAAAGACCAAAGGAGACTATTGCAAATTTAGGATTTTTTATTTAAGTATACATTTCATATAAAAGTTTTACTTCATAAAATTATGCCTCAAATTAAATAATTTTAAAGTTACACAGTTATTTAAATATAATGCTTTCAATCTAGTTTATCCATTATCATGAATCCTTTTGGTTCCTGGACATGCTGTTTCATCCCCTAAGGCTTGATGCAGAAAATAACTGCCTCTGGGAGCAGCAAAAATTAAGGATACAAGGGAGACCCTTAGTTATCACTGATGACACTGAGAGGCATTCAGCATCACAAATATATTATTCAAATATAACTGAAAAAATAAGCTATATGAGCGACCTTCATGAAGTTTTACACATAATGTATATTTTCATATTACTAAAGATTGAACTACTAGCAAGCTATACCTAAGATACTTAATTACTTCTGAGTCCTTTAATACTGCATCAATATCCAGCTTCCAATTTCCACTCTTCAAAATATTTCTTCATTATGGTCCTATTTTTCAAGGTGCCAACATTTACAGTAGGAATGATTTTCTGGGGCTTCAGCCACTGGACAAAACGTTTCATTTCTAGGTAGCTGCTGTGTTCACTATAAGGAATTCCTGCAACAGAAAAGAAAAGTTCCAAATAAATATCAAGCAAATTTTCATATTATATACTAAAAATCAAACTAATAAAAAAATGCACAAGCCCAAAATAAAATAAAAGAGAAAAGTAAAGCAATTCAGAGTATTTTTGCCAAAAACTCCTTGGTGTTTTATTCTTGATAAGAATATTTGTTGAAATCTTTTATGGGTAAGGATTAAAACATTAAAATAATATAAAAACTTAAAACACTAAAATATTCTAATATATATAGATATTTAATAATAAGCATTTCTAGAGATTCATATTTATAATTAGGCTTTTCTTCTTTTTAGACAATTCTTCCCTTTAGACACTTTGTTCAGCTATGGATTTCAGAAATGTCCTGGAAGAAATATGAGTAAAACTCATATGAAGATACATGAGTACACAGAAAGATTTAAAACGTGAATTGTTAGACTCTTTGGTGCCTATTTTTTCTTAAATCTTAATTTTATAGCTCTTTTCAAAGACATAAATTACAAAAACTAAAGTGAGAAAATATAATTATACCATATATTGAAATGTTTCCTCTGGTCTGGGGAATAATATCTGCTATACTTATTAACTTGTTAGAATGTGTCCATCCTGTAGGTCGAAAAGCCAAAATCTGATCATATTTCCCACCATACTTCTTCAAATGATTCTGTAAACCCTGTTAGATAAAAACAGTATATTGATTCAAAGATGGATTATGTGGAATAAGACAGGATGATTAAAGACATTTCATTGGTACAGTCATGGGAAAATTTCATTTGTTAGGCATTGGCTTGTAACAAACTAGTACAGTGCTTCTAAAAAAGGAAATAACTAGGGGAAAAAACATAATCTTCCCTTTACTTATCTGAAGTTAAATAAGCTTAATAACAGCCTGAAAAAAAATAGGATGTCCTCACACAAAAAGGAAATAATAGGAAACTGAGGCTTTAAAATATAAGCAATTATATAAAAACTAATTATAATTTAGATAGCTACCAAAAACAAAACAAAACTCTCCAAATCCCACCATGGAGAGATACTAATATTCACCTTGGTAAACATCAATCCAAACATATCTTCATGCTTATATACCAGCAATACCAATAGAGGATTGATGAGTTGAGAGACTGATATAATTTTATAAGAACGGCCTACATTTATACAGTAACACTCTTCTCAGGTGTTTACCCCTTTTCATCTTTTAATCATGAACTAGAATAATTTTAAAACCTTTCATGCTGTAACAAAAACATACAAAGGATTAGTTTTTTAACAAGAATTTCTAGAAGTGGAATTGTTGAGTTACAGGGTTTAGTGCTAATTTACATTATTAAAGTGTATGACTGTGCCAAGTTCTCTGAATCCTCACTACAGGAATATTCTATTTTAAAAAGCCTGCTGTGAAGCAAGCCATACACAAAAGGACAAATACTATATTAATGCATTACTATGAACCAAATATATTGTGTAATGTTTGATTCAAAAAAAAATTTATATGTATCCATTACATTTAATTGAGAAATATATATTCAAAAAAAAAGATAAACAGAAGACCTACAAAAAAAAAAAAAAAAAAAAAAAAAAGCCTGCTAACTTGATAGAAGACAAATATATCACCATTGTTTTATTTTCATGTTTGATTACCAGAGTGAAAGCTGAACAATTTTCTAATAGACATTAGTATTTCACTGATGAACTGATAATGATCCTTTGATTTCTCTTCTGTATCAAACAACCTTTTATTAATTTAAAGTCAATACAGAAATCCCTACCATTGAACAGTCATATTTCTTGCCAACTACCAAAAAAACCCTTAGTTTGGATATATAACTATGTTTCCAATACTGTATCTCTCGCTCTACAAATTTTCTAGTTTTTGTCTTATTAGCTAATACAATGTTATTTACTCAGTTACTAATCCTTCCTCCCTTGTCCTCACACTAAAAAGAAATAATAGGAAACTGAGGCTTAGAGCAATTATAAATATAGTACCATAAACTGAGAGTCTAACTTTTAATATAGGTCATCAAACCTATCCATTCCTATTTGACTCTGTAAAAACATTCAGGAGAATTAAATGAGAAGAAATTTCTGTTTTTCATGAGACAAACTTATCACAAAAACATTATTAACCTATGCCCCAAACAAAAACATGATATTATCACATAAGCCAGTCACTGGGCATTCATTAAACACAATTTGAGAACTGTTCTCATAAGGAATTTTATTAAAAATAATTTAGTCAACACAAAATCCCTGATCTATGACTTGTCCCTTTCTCTGCTCATTGGTAACCAGTTTGTGAGAAAAATGCTTTCAATATGTGCCACTGGAATTGTTTATTCTATGAACTCAGGAGTTGAACTAAATAGCAGGAATGGTATTATTTATAGGGTTTCAAAGGCATGCTGTGAAAACCCTGAAAATTCTATTAGGTTGACATTTTCACAAAAAGTCATTAGCTTTAATGCAAATAAACTATTTTGGGCTGGTAAAAATTGACTATAAATACTAACTGAAATATGGTGTTACAGTAATCATCAGTTTCTGCTCCATCTGTGTTCTGAAGATAAGAAGTCTTCAAAAATGTTATCAATAGCTGATCGCTTTAATGGAGGAAAGGAAAATGCTACTGAAGGCAACACTAACAAGAGATGACAAACCCAGAAAAAACACAGACTTAATGACCCCAGATTACTCCTTTTGTCAAAGACGCTAGACTCAAAAAAAAAACAAAAATTATCAAAAGGTTGAGAAGGAACATTTTGTAGTGTCATTAAAACCAATTTGAATTCCTATATAAAACATCAATCTTGAGTTTGTAGTTCTTTGAGAACTTAATTCCTGTATACATTTGGATTTGTAAATATATGACCTATAAAAGAAAGCAGTGTGTATCAGAAAAAACAGTCTATAAAAGCTGTAGGTTGTTGCGAGGGGGTTGTTGGAGAGGGATTCATAAACAGGAAGAGGCCATGTTTTCCTCTTTTTCAAATGTATAGTTCAAAAAAAAGAAAGTATACAGTTCAGTGATTTTTAGTATTTTCACAAAGTTGTGCAAACATCACCACAATCTAATTCCAAAACAGTCATTACCAGAAAAAGAAATCCATACCCACTAGCAGTCACTCTCCATTACCTCCTTCCCCGGCCCCTGGCAACCAATAATCTACTTTCTGTCTCTAGATTACCTGTACCCGACATTTCACATATATGGAATCACACAATATGTGTTGTTTTATGCCTGGCTTCTTTCACTTGGCATAATGTTTTGAAGGTTCATTCATATTGCAGCATTCTTTTTTTTTTATAGCCAAATAATATTCCATTGTAAGCATATATTAAATTTTGCTTATCCATTCATCAGTTAATGGTCATTTGGGTTGTTTCCACTTTGGGGCTATTATGAATAATGCTGCTATGAATATTCATGTGCAAGTTTTTGAGTGGAATTGCTGGGTCATATGGTTACTCCATGTTTGATTTGTTAAGGAACTGCCAAACGGTTTTTCAACCCCACCAGCAATGAATGAGGATCCCACATTTTTATATCCTTACCAATACCTATTATCGATCCTTTTTATTACAGTCATCATAGTGGGTATGAAGTGGCTTCTCAGTGTGGTTTTAATTTGCATTTTCATAGTGGGTAATGATGTTGAACATTTTTTTATGTGTTTCTTGGCTATTTGAATAACTTTCTAGAAATGTCTTCTCATTCATTCCTTCCTCCTCTACAACCTGGCTTCCGCCTTTATCACTTCACTGAAACAGTTCTTGTTCAGGTCACCAAAGATGTTCTAATTGCAAAATTGTCTTTCTTTCTTTCTTTGACATCTCTGCAGCATATGGCACTTTTGTAGACTTTCTTGAAAAGTTCTAGTCCTTTTGTTTCCACAATACCCATGACTCCTCTACCTCCCCCTCATTCTCCTAAATGGAAAAGTTGTTCAAATAGGAACTAGGTTAGTAGGAAACAATATCTGAAAAAAAAAAAAAAAAAAAAAAAAATGCCATACTCGCCGCAGGATATCAATGTTCATTCCCACACAAATTGGATACCTCCCAAATTTTAAATGTTTGCAAGGTTGTCTTAAACACCAATGGAGAAACTCTGACTTGATTATCTTGAATTTTGTTATGAATTATATACTTATGAAAATATGCCAAAAAAACCTTACCATAATCTCACGAAGAAATGAAATAGTTATACCAGAGAATTTCCTTACTCAACGGATAGACCTAAAAGACTCATTTTTTTTCACACAATATAAAGGTTATTATTTAAAAATCAGATATAGGAGTCCGGATCTTAAACTATTTCAAAAAGTTTCATAAAAGTTATTTCATGAACATTATAGCAGAAGTGAAAATATACTTTCTGTGCATTATATTTTGAATTGTTTGTTTTTTGAGGTACCAGGGGGGCAGGGATTGAACCTGGAACCTCGTATGTAGGAGGCTGATGTTCAGCCTCTGAGCCACATCACTCCCCAGCGTTTGAATTTGTTTGTTTTGCTTGTTTGTTTTTGTTTTTTAGGAGGCACCAGGAACTGAACCCAGGACCTCCCATGTGGGAAGCAGGCACTCAACTGCTTGAACCATATCCATTCCCCTCAAATTGTTTTTTTTTTTTCCAATTGTTTTTAATACGCAAGTTTGATGTATTCCATTGTCAGGTGACAGAATATTAGTATATGGAAAATGAATAAATCTGACAAATAAGCCCCCAAATTACAGTGAGGTCATGTGATAAATGTCTTACTTCATACCACTAAACTAGTGCCAGAACTTTACTTCCTTTTAGGATGTACTTCCGTTATTTCATTTAATCCTCAAAAGTAAATCTTTCAACATATATTAATATTAAACCTCTATAATATTAAATACAGAATGGAGTAGACCCTAAAGAAAAGGAAGAACTTCTTAGAACTCCCCATTCATTTCCCCACTCACCCAGAAAGAACTGGAAAACGATCTCAAAAGCAGAAGGCTTAAATGACCAGATAGCTACATTAAAAAATTTCTATTTTTGTTCTTTCCCTTATACCAGTTCTCTAGTTCCTAAACTCCTGTTGGGTATATTAATTACTCTACAGAGTTGCATACCAAAAAACTAATATTTATAAAGGGCAATTTTGACTATAGGTGACTCTACTCTAATTGGATGCTTTTAAGTTAAATGCAGATAAAATGCAATTCCAGTTTACAATCATCAGATTACCCTTTCCAGTTCATCCTAAAAGATATATTTTTTAAACACTTACCTTAAAATTAATTTGCATCATTGGGAGAAGGTGAACTAATGCTCTGTCCATGTCTGTAGTGATAAGGGAATTAACTTCTGGTATATTGAGGCACTGTAATGTTTTATACTTTTCTCGAACCATGCCCACTTTAGAACCCAAAACATCAGCAATGGCTATAGGTAAAGGAAAAGGTTAAAAATAGTAAAACAAACAAACAAACAAACAAACAAAAAAAAACACAGCTTATGAAAAGATAATAAAGTTATAACTCACCAAATTTTAAAACTAGAATTTATCAAATAAAAAGAAATTCAAAACATTCACAATTTTTCTGTAATATTTCAGAAAGGTTTAATAATTCTGTTGGTAAGCTGTGTGGAAAAAATTGTGAAGAAGTCATAGAGTTAACTTTTTAAAGCCTACTCTAAAAAAACTACAAAAGAAATATAGAAAGGGGTATAACAAGGGAAATGATCAAATTTGGAGAGTTAAAATCCTGTCTTTTTTACTTCATATCTTAATGTTTAACATATGAAACCATGTTTAAGAAGGTTTTAGAAGCAAGAATAAAAAGAAATGGAAAATACTTTGCAAAATAGTACTACATTACTATAAGGCAAACCACACAATTATACATCCAGAAATCATTTAGGAACAAAAATTATAACTGTTTTCTAAAATAATTAACTGATGGTTATCTTCAAAGCATGTAGCAATACAACTATGCCATCTTTCACAGTTTATTAAAATAATGATATAACATGGACAATTCTATAAACATCTTGTAGATATAAAAGTTCCCATAAACATACTTATCAAATATTTCTATTAGGTTAAGCCTTTCAAAGTTTAAAGGTGTCAAACCCTACCAAATTGTCCTTCAACTTCCAAGGTAATAGTGAACCATTTCAGGAAATAAATACAAACTGAAAGAAAAGAGATTGAAAGGGCACTATGCAAAAAGAATCTGATCTTTATAATATATTAATGTACATTAGATACAGCTACCACTCACCTAGGAAGACTTTCTCTTTTCCAATGGAATAAGTGCCACAGACAACAAGAGTATGTGGGTTTAAAGTTACAGCCTCAAAGGCAGTGTTGATGGCAAACTGAATAACTTCTTGCTGAGATGGAAAGGAGTATTCTGGGCTGCAATATCTGTAATAGGGAAAAATAGTACTTATTAAAAGAACAATAAGAAAACCGTATCAGGAAGTTGGATGCTATTTTAGAAAACAAGCTTTACCAAATTACATATGACAACAGTACTATATATTAATAGCACTGCAATTTCTTGCCGCCTGTGGTTAAAATATTTGTTGCCAGATAATGATAATTTATGATGGAATTTTAAGTTTTCAATATATCTTTTATCTCCCTCAAATAATGAAATTGTATTTTGAAAGATATTTTTCTCCTTAAAGAGTATTTCTAGCCAACAGCTATTTTACTCATGAACTAATTATAAACATCAGTATCTTTTTTTTAAACCCCCAATCACTATCAAAGAAAATACTGTTTATTAGGGATTAAATTTGGACTAAAGAATTCTGTTTTAGTAAAAAGAAATTATTTTTAAAAAAGAAACTGAATTTAATGAAGTAATTTAAAATCAAACAGTTAATATTCATAGGGTTGGTATCTTCTCTTTTTAGGAAATACAGAAATCTTTCTAATATAGTATATACGAATATAACAGACCCAGTTGGGTCTATCTCAAGATACTAATACCCAGTGAAAAAATACTGAGTCTCCTATCTATATACATTTGAGATAACAATTAAGCATCTTTTATTTAAAAAGTCATAAAATAAAGTGCAAACACCAAGGAAATGTATTTTTCCCAATTTTCAAAATTGTTTTTGCTGGTTAGCAGTCAGAAAAGAACTGAAAAAATTCAGGATTGTATGTAGAATACAATTACGTAACAAGAAAAAATTTTTTAACTTATTTTAATTTATCTGATACTTAAAATTGAAATAAAAGAATGGAAAAATTAGCTGCAATGTTACAAAACATTGTGGAAAACATTGTGGAAAAAATGTGGAAAGGTCATCATTTAATAAAATATGCCATCTAAACTCTCTTCTCCTTGAAACATGTTGAAATATTTATCAGAATTAATTTCTAACAAATTCATGAGCCACTTCAATACGTAATAAAAATGATTTATGCCATAATATTTATAGCTCTTAGGAATTCAAAGCTGTCACTTATAAATTACCTTTTTGAGAAAAGAACAAGTATAATTTTGAGGCTCAGAAACAGAATCATATTTTGGTCTCTCTTTTTCCCTTCACAATTATACTTAATAGTTATATGGACACTTTGAAAGGACAACCTAAAAGAGAGTTTTTCTGAAATTTGCCTCCAATTTTTCTTCCTTGTTTCAGTAGCAAGAATCTTACATAAACCACATTTTCAAAAATAAATTACAAAAAATTAAGCTATAATCAGTTAAAACATGTAACCCCAAATTTGCCCTGAAGCAGGAATACATTTTTCAAATAGCATCTTCCTTATAAACAGCCTTAAAATGATAATTGACAATAAATCACGTCTTTGTTTACCTAAGCAAATAAAAAATGCTCAAATTATTCATAATTTATAGAGCATACACTGTCTGCAGGGAAAGAAGGACATAAATAAAGCTTTTCTTACGTTGTATCTAAATAAAGCATGTGGACTTTCTGGCCTGCAAGAAGGGAACGTTCCATGGTGGGATCTGCTCTGAAGTCTCCGGTGTGTAATATGACAGTTCCATTAGGAAGATAAAAAAGGATCATGACAGCACCTGGACAGCTGAACACAAACATTTCAAAAGAATATTCTTACCACAGGCAAAGCACCTAAATGAAGAATATCTTTTTCAGTACCAACAAATAAATACACTTTATTACCCACCACAGTGACATGGCTTCATACCACAGAGGAAACAAAGCACTTTAACTGAAGGAAATTTACATCATAAAAAAATGATTGTGTAGAAAAGTGTTAACTCAGTAGGCCTGGGTTTTTCAACCCTGCACATTCCCAAGAAAGGACTGGTCCTTGTTCGGCTTCTGGGCTCTTGGAATATTCTGCTTGGTAAGAATGTTTTTGTATGCCTGAGGCCTTTGGCCATGCAGTAGTGGTTTGATCAGACAGTTTATGCTAACAATGTCATCTACAGTGAAAGCCTATCTTTGCTCTGGGGAGCTGGAGTTTGAGTAGTTGAGATCAGTCACACAGGTACTGCATACCTACTTGACTAACTCCTAATAGAAACCAACACCAAGGTTCAGGTGAGCTTCCTTGTATTGTCTCATATTGTTACTGGGAGAACTGAGTGCATCCACACAACTCCACTGACAGAGGACACATGGAAGCTTGCACATGGTTTCTCCCAGATTTTGCCCATGTGCTTTTTCCCTTTGCTGGTTTTAATCTGTATCTTTTTATTATTATTATTATTATTATAAACTGTAACTATGAGTATCACAGTTTTTCTGAGTCCTATGAGCCCTTATAGTGAATAATTTCAATACTACACAACATCGTTTAGAAAATAGAGAAGGAAAACATTTCAAAAGGTCAGCATCATCCTGACACCAACACTCGACAAAAGCATTACAAAAACAAGAAACAAAAAACACCCAAAACTACAAATATCCATTATGAAAACAGACACAAAAATCCTTAACAAAATATTAGCATATCAAATTCAGCTATATATATAAAAAAAATATTTTAAAAGAAAAATACATTATGACCAAGTTGGCTTTATTCCAGCAATGCAAGGCTGGTTTAACATTCAAAAATCCATCATAATGTACCATGTTTACATTAGAAAGGAGAAAAATTATACGATCATCTCAATAGATGCAGAGGAAGCATTTGACAAAATGCACCACTCATTCATAAATACAAACTCTCAACAAACTAGGAATAGAAGGGTACTTCCTTAAACTGATAAAAGCCATCTATAAAAAAATCTTCTGCTAATATCATACTTAATGGAGGAAGACTGCTCTCATCACTCCTGTTTAACAGTGCACTGAAGTTCTAAGCCAGAACAATAAAGAAAAAAGAAAAGAAAAGCACTCTTAAGGGAAAGGAAGAAGTAAAACAAAACTTTTTTTTTTGCAGATGATGTGATCATATATGTAGCAAATCCTCAGGAATCTACCAAAAAATCT
Organism: Tolypeutes matacus; assembly: GCA_026826555.1. Lineage (NCBI taxonomy): Eukaryota > Metazoa > Chordata > Mammalia > Cingulata > Chlamyphoridae > Tolypeutes > Tolypeutes matacus. Next base: position 6,700,938 of record JAKSZT010053836.1, read on the forward strand.
TCCAGAATTAAAGAAGAGTAACAAGGTAAAGTAACAAAAATAAATTGTCCACCATCAGGTAAATGGATTAACAAACTGTAGTGAACTCATACCATGGACATAGTACTCAATAAAAAAAAGAACTACTGACACACATGACAGCATGGCTGAATTTCAAAAATATGCTGAGTGACAGAAGCCAGTCCCAAACAAGGACATACTTTGGTATTCTATTTATATGAACTCCTAAGAAAGACAAATCTAATCAACAGGGATAAAAAACAGTGATCTCAACAAGTGCCTGGGGCCAGAGGTGGTTGGGGATTGACTGGGAAGGAGCACAAGGGAAGCTTTTGGGGTGGGGAAAAAATGTTCTAAATTTTTATTGTGGTGGTGGTTCCATGGGTATATACTTTTGTCAAAATTCAGCAAACATTGAAAATGGATACATTCTGTTTATATAAATTATGGCTTAATAAAGCTACTAAAAAATTCATAATAGGTTGTTAAAATGGGCAATTAAGAAAAACAGCTGCATAATTAGCAGACAATAACTTGAAGAAAAGCAACCTGAAGAAATAACACTGGCCTGGAATTTAGGAGACCTAAATTTTAGTCTTAATTCTTTCTTTAAAAGTCTATATATTCTATGGTACATTATAGTACTAACATTCCATAAAAATTAAAAGAAACATGGCTGATAGCTGCATTTTTGGAAGAATGAATGCTGACAGTAATTTACATTTTAAAAAATGAGGGAAAAATAGAAAATAGAAACCATTTCAAAAAAATCTTCCAAGACTTTAGTACCAAAAACCTGGAGGATTTCTTAGTTAAAAGTGAAAAAACCCTTTAATATCTGAATGGATTATATATTCTTTGCTGAAAAGAACACGGCAAAAGGTTATCTTGTGAAGAACAGCAGCAACATGTTAAAGTACTTTTTAATAAAGAAGAAGGAGTTTCATATGCCAAGCATAGCAATTTAAAGTAGATAAAAAGAATGGGTAAGATAACATTTAGAGGATCTCTCTCTGTCTAATCTCTGATTCTGTAATTGGGCATATTATTTTTTTCCAAAAAGGAAAAACATGTTTTACTAAAGTTCTAAGAAATATCAAGCATATTACTTCTTTTTTTTTTTAGGTACTGGGGATTGAACCCAGGACCTCGTATATGAGAAGCAGAAGCTCAACCGAGTTACATCTGCTCCCCAAGCATATTACTTCTAATACAAACATTTTTAAATAACCACGCCAATGTATTTTCCTTGTGTTTTAAAAACAGGCTATTACAGTGACTTTAATACTTACTGATTGGCATCAAGAAAAACAACTTTAATCCCATTCACTATACATTCCGTGTCCATTGGTAATGGATTGATATATTGTTCTTGCACATGAAGCTTGTTTCTCAACAAATTGCCAGTTATCTGCAAAACAGGATGTGCTTATTGCTGATACAGTAAAACACTAAACAAGTATTTCTTATCTAGTTTAGAACTAACACATCTTAATATCCTCCCTGTTTTCCCACTTAGATTCAAGTAATTTGAAGATTATCTTCCACAACCCAGGAAGATAATCTTTCTAAAATTACTAGGTCTCTGCTTAAAAACTGCTGCTGACTCTCCTAAACTGTGCGAAGTCCATCATCCCCAGCATGGATACAAAACCCCTGGTGATCTGGCTCGTGCCCACTTCTCCTCTAAGCTTTACCTCCTGTTATTCCCTATCTTGAATCCAAGCTGAATTACATGAAGTGCCTGGAATGGGTATATTTCTTAGCGCCTGTGCCTTTGCACAAACTCTATCCTCTATTTGGAATGCTCTCTCCTTCTTCCTGTGTCTGGATTCAAACAGACCTGCATTCAAATTCTGGCTTCGCTATTTCTAGCTCTGTAACATGGAGCACATTGCTTAACCTCTCCAAGTCCTGGCTGCTTCCTTAATAAAAAGAAGATAATTCAAGAATGCTGTAAGGATTAAATCAGATTGTAGCTAAAGCCCTCAGTCACAGTCATTCAGAGGTTCACTTTTTAATAATCAGTTCAAGGTATCTCTCTCTCCATGAAACTTTAACTTAATCCTGGTTAGAGTAAAGCAGTCTCTTTTCCCTAGTCCTGGGTATTCTGTTCATTTTTCTATTACAATACTGACCCCACTGTTGTATTGTTCATGAATCTGTTTTCCCTGGAAACTGTAAGCTCCTTGAAGTTAGGTATTTTGTCTTGTATACCTTTTTAGGCACCCAAAAAATGTTTACACAATGGAAAGTTAGTTTTTTTAGTGCATCATGAAACAATTTAGTTTTTCCATATAATAAAGCATAGTTTTTAAGAAAATCAATTCAAACCGTTGTCATTAACTCATTTTTTTTTTTTTTTAAGATTTTATTTATTTATTCATTTATCCCTCCCTTGCTGCCTGTGCTTGCTGGGCCAGCCAACCACGCCGTGCGGGCGGGCCTGCCCTCACCAGGAGGCCCCGGGAACTGAACCCGGGGCCTCCCATATGGCAAATGGGAGCCCCACTGATTGAACCATAGCCACTTCCCGTAACTCATTTAATTTTAGAACCTTAATGTGGAATCTGTTTTCTCATATTTTTTCTATTAGAATAATAGCGCTTACCATTTAAATTGTTCACTTTTTTTTTAACCAAGTTGCTTAGAAATGCATAGCATTCTACAAATTCAGAGTTTAGAATATTAAGACTTACTAATACTAATATAGGATGCTAATTTGGGTGGGTTGTGGGGAAAATACACCAAATATAAGATATGGGTTATGGTTAGCAGTTATATTTTGAAGATGCTCTTTCACAGTTTGTAACAAGTGATTCACAACAATGCAATGTGTTGGTGGGGTATTGTATGGGAGCCTTTGATGATATTCATGTTTGTTTTGTTAAATTCATGTTTTACTATACATTTGTTGTTTATGTATGTTCATGTATGAATGGTATACTATTTTACTTTAATAAAGGAAAAAAAAAAAAAAAGAATATTAAGACTTACCTCACTACAATAAACTGGAAATGTGAAGGTTTTAGACAATCCAGCATAATGATCAGAATGAAAATGTGTGAGGAAATAGGCTGTGCAACCTTCAATTAGTCCATACTGAAAGGCATCAACTGTAAAGCCAGTTCCTGCAACGAAAATACCGAAACAGCAGATTGAGCAAGAGACCACACAGAAAAAGATGCCCAATTTGATTATAAGTATTGAACCCTCAATCTTCCTTACATCTCATTTCCAATTTAACTTTATAATTTATTGAAAAACTTAAATCACATAATTTCAGCAAAAGGTGATATTAGAGATGTGAATAAGTTCTTTAAGCATCTGCTAAATATCCCAGTATAGATTTTTTTATGAGTAACTATACCAAATAAATCAAAATGTTAAACTACAAGCCAATGATTTATTTGTTTTACCTAATATTTGCAGGATTCTTATTGACCCTCTAAAATCCTTACATCAGCAAAAGGAGAATGCTTACTTTCCTCTAAAACAAATTCCCAAGAAGGGTGATTGATAGGCTCTCCAGGGGAAAAAAATGGTCGAGGGTCAAAAAATTTTTAGATATACAATAATTTATAGGGCCACAGTACAATAACAGATAAACATTCTCTCTGTAGTATTTCTATTTCATTGTGGAGGAGGGGCTTGAGGAAAACAGGAAAAACAGGAAAAAAGTGCCTAAAAAGGCTCCTTAGAGGGCCAAATGAAAAAGGTTTGAGAAACATTGATCTAAAATGTGATATAATCAAGTGTGCTATGACATGAAAGTAAATAAGCATAATTTCATAATTCAATTGGGGCTTATCAACACATGATAGAGTAGTTTTAGACTCACTAAAAGTACAAAGAACCAAATAATTATTAAAAACACAACTAGTATTATGATGTTCATAAATGATATCCTCTATGAAAATATTTTGAACAAATTTTAGATCTATAACATCAATAAAGCATTTTTACAAGTCTTTCTGAAACCAAGTCTTTTTGGTTGGTTTATTCTCTATTTTTTTCGAAGAGTAGTTATTGATCTCTTCAATAATAAAGTTCATTTCATTGAATATTTTTCTACTAAGTCATTTATGAAGGCATGAGAAATAACAAGAATATGAGAAGGCAAAAAAAATTAGTTCTAGTATGGTTTAAAAATATTTGGCATTTGTTATATGTACAAAGTGTGACATTTCCCTTCTTTGAAGGTCCTTAGCACTTTGTATATTCACAAGCACTTAATAGAGTGTCTTTTATTATAATTACTTAAAGATACCTTTCCTCCTTCCATATTAAGCTGGATCCTTATTACTCTGTCACCAATCTTTGTATAATATGTAATATCTACCTAACAAGCACAGTACCTTGTACATAGAATATGTCTAATTCTGAAATGGAGCAAAAAGACAAAACAGGGGTTGGGGGAGGAATCTATGTTAGAGGCCCATGAAGTACCATGAAAAGCAAAGGACACATGCAAAAAATGTTACTTATATACATGCATACATGTACACATGTCTTTATTAATATATTACACATAGATACTTCAACTTACCAGGTATTTTCTTATAGAATGGACATGTCTTTTTTCTTAATCCTGTGTTAGAAGACTCTGGAATTTTTATACTCCTTCTCTGCAGCTCGCTACCAGCTGATTTTAGGAAGACTTGGTCTTTACTTAAGTTGACTGATGCAGATTCTGTATTATTAATAAGTTGATCTGACGTCTTCTGATGTGCTCCCTCCTGTAGTGAATTTAACTTTTTAAGCCTCTTTCTTTGATGATGTGCCCTTTCACTAGAAAGCCATCTCTCATTTATATTCGTTGCATCAAATTCTAAATCACTTGAAGACTTTTCGGCTTTCCTTTTACACTGCCGGGACCTCTTTTCATTAGGACTTAGAACTGGATTTAAGGTCATCCCTTTTAATGGGCTTTCCCCCTGCAATTTCTCTTCTTTTATCTTGGGCGGTAGTCCAAAATACACACCTATATCCATTTGTTTCATTACTTTAGTAGAAGGAGGTCTTGCATTACACTTAGGAACAGACTGCAATATATTCAAAGACTTAGCAGGAGTAGATTTACCAGAAACATTTTCTGTATTTAAAACAGAAACTTTACCGTCCAGCATACCATCTAATGGCTTTCTGCAGAAGTGTACTGGATTAGTACTATTCTTAGCATTGAAGTTAGTTGATGATTCTGTAATTTTACTTTGGGTTGGATGGGAAAAAAGATACTCTTCTCCCCAACTTCCAAAAGGTTTTGACATTTCAAAAGGAGAGACTTGATTGGAAAAAGCTGATTTTTCAATTACCTGTTTTTGTTTATTTGATTGAGATGAGTAAAATTCTGGCTCATTAGGTTCGGCTTTAGTGGCTTGGTAATTAGAAGAAGTAAGCCCCCCTGCTAATGCAGGTGGAAACAATAGAAAGTGATAATCAGTATATGCTGGATCATCACACAAACGACTACTCTGTTTATTTTGGGAAATGTGTTGAGGCAAATCATTTAAAGTGTAGTACATATATAATTCTTCACTGTACTCATGCTTAGTTAAGAAGCTGTTCACTTTGGTGGAGCTATCTTCAGGGTCCCTCAGTGAGGGACCATGGAGATTTTTTAACAAAGAGTTGTTGTCATCTTCCTCTAGGCTGCCATCTTTTGAGCTTTCAGCAAAAAACAGTTCCTGTTGTGAACCATCCAGTTTTTCATCTATATCATATGTTTCCTCATCACTTTGTAGGGGAGAATAAGAGATTTCACAGTTGCTAAAATCATTTTCTGGCAGTAGCAAATTGATGTGTTCCGAGTAGTTTTGGCTGTCTAACTCTTGATTAGCGAGAGGTGAACCACCTCCTACCAGCTTCTCATTATTAACAAACTCTGTAAATTGTAGAGCTTGTTGGAGCTTTTGGGTATTGGTATAAAAGGAAATTTTCTTATTGGTTTTACTTGGAGATTGAGATTTTCTTGGATACTGTGTGATAAAGAAGGGATCATTTGAAACATTTTTTCCATTCTCAGTTTGTTTCAATCTTTTCTCAAGGCTACAAAGAAAGCCTGAATTAGACTCACTGGAACAATTAAAACTAACACCTGATGATTGTGATGGACTGTCCAAAGGACTATTACTAGCCCTACTTTGAGCTAGTAGGAGATGAGTGTATTTCTTGTAATGAGAAGGAATTGTTGAGGTACAAAGACGACCATCAGGACATTCTGAAAAATTTAATAAAGAGAAAAGTATTAAAGGATCAAAACATAAACTAAACTTTGGCACCATTAGCACTATAAATTAACTCACAGCGGAAAAATCCTCAGTCCTACTGTGAGGCCTTAAGACAACAGTTATTCTTAACTGCAAGAATCAAAAGATCAACATAAAATGTCAGTAATTAATCCAGTGTGCTTTTGCTAAGTGCTATTTATTTATTTTTAAAGACAAAGACTCTTTTATATTTCTATTCAAATAATCTTTTCCCCCCAATTTTTAAAGAGTAACACATTTTCCTTTGCTAAGTCCCACAAATGGGAGCTCCTTCAAAATGCATGTCATGCTTGCAGAGTATTTCTTAAACAGGTGCTATAAATTGATACCATTAGTTTCACTAGGTCACTATTCCATTAGTTTCACTATAGGTCACTATTGCTTAGGCAATAAAGAGTAATGTGAACTGGTATAACTCAGAGAACTAAAATCATATTTTTAAGACTACCAATTTTTATCTTATCATGCAACAAAGATTTACAACTATAGTTATGGATTAGGTTCCATTATATTAATATTCATAACAATTTTAATAAGATTAATTATAGATGTTCATACACTAAACATTTTAGAGTCTAAGACTTGAAATTCAATTTGATATACTGGTTAATAGTAAGGTTTTAGTAATCTGAAAATTATTCCCCACCATAATATTATGATTGAGGAACATTCCATAAATCATCTTGGCATGTCTGTGCATATGTTCATCAAAAATGACTCCCCCCCCCCCAAAAAAAAAGTCACATTAAATCAGACTTCATTGCTTAAAAACCTAAAACTGCCTCATGAAAGTATTTGTTATAGAATGGAATTCAATTCAAGATGGGTCCATCTTAAATTCTATTCAAAGGAGTTGGGTCAGTGAAAAACCAAAAGAACATCTTTTTTGAGGTAGTTTTATCTAGAAGGCATTTCACCCTGAGGTGTTCACCATGGGACTCCAACTTTCATTTTTAATTTTCAAGCAATTTAAAAGCAAAAATTTGGTGGGGCTTTCACTTGCTGTACTTTTCTAAGGAAGTCTAATGCCAAATGTAAAAAAAAAAAAAAATTCTTTTGCATCTTCATGCAGGACTTTAACTATATGATAACTATACATTTATAATAGAATGTCTTCAGAATCATAGTTAACATGAAAGCCATACTGAGTATTATTTTTATTTTACCCAGTCCTAATTCTTTGAGAATATACGATAACTTCAAAAGATATAATACATCACAACAACCCATTCTCTATATACTCCAAGTAGGGTTTTCTACATGTTACAAAGGACGTTTACTATATGTTTTTAAAGATAATAAAAAGATAGCATTGTTTCAATTATTATTCAGCACATTTTTATTCTTTAATAACCTAAGACTCTTTCCCAGCTTCTTTCATGTATATTAACATGATCAATACATGACCATATTTAGAAATTAAGACTATATTCATACTTTTCTGTATAATTTCATAAAATAAATGGGTAAGTTATAGTGGCAAAATGGGTAACTTTTAAGAAGCCTCATCTATAAAATGTCAATAAGCCTACCTTATACCATCATTGTGAAAGTCAAGTGAGTAAACAAAGTGAAAGTATCTAGCATAGTAGTTGCTTAATTAACATTTAAGAAAAATAATTGAGGTGTTTAGGGGCTTTTATTTAAAAAATAGAAATGCATTTAAGATCTTTTCAAGTTTGCAACTTTCATTGGAATTATGCCATTGACTGTAAGTCACAGTCTCATTTCTCTTTTGGCTTATTACTTGCCTTGTTTGTTTTGCTGAACCGAAATGCAGGTCTTTTACATTATTTAGAGATCACTATCTTTTATGTAATCTTACCTGTTTCAGAAACTGGAGGAGAATCCAAACATTCAAAAACATGCCATCGAGGAGTTTGACCTAGTAATGAGGAAAAAGGCATTTGGCAGCTTGGGCAGTATCCACCGTAAACTGGACGGATTTTGGGGGACACTTGTTTGTTTCTTTGAGTTCCACTGTGCTTTGCTGGAGTGGACTCCTTGTCTTGGGACTGCTGAATACTATCTCCAGAACCTGAATTCTGACCAGACCCTACAGGAGTCTGACTACCTGTTTCTCCAAGGCACATTTTATGATCCTTTGCCTTCTGTTTAGCTTCTACAGTTCTCTTTTTATTTTTGCTTCGTTTTGAATGGTATTTTCCATCTGTTGCTTTGTCAACAGATTCTGGAATATTTTCAAAGCAATTATTTAGATGTACCAGTTTGGGTTTTCTTAAGGATTTGTATTCCCAGATGTCTTCTTCCGAAAAAGTGTCGTCTAACATGGCTAAATAATTGTATCATTAAAGAAGCACTAATCTTAAGAAAACTGAGAGTCCATTTCTTGTTACCAAAGTTTAAATGGGATTGTTTTTCTGAGAAAAAAAACAAAAGTAACAAAAAACCCACCAACCAACAGAAACCTAAAGCTCTGGTAATGAATATAATAAACTACAAACCTTATACTTGAGAATACATTTACTTGCTCCATTTACACTACAATAAAATTTTAAAAACCTACCACAGGGGTAGAGTCTGAGAAGTTTTACATTGTGTGCCTTTACGAGGACTTAATTTATAAAAATAAGAATCAATATAATGGGAAGTACAGGTTCAACAGCTTAATCCTAGAATGAGCTTTGTGAAATTGTTATTCAGCTAGTTAGTTCTTTCAGCAGGACAACTGCCCAAATCACTCGCAAATCCAACCACAGTCCCTGGGCAACTAGCTCTGCAAGTGTTCCAAACACTAAATGACTATCCTTGCTCACTAGTAATACAAGTCACAACAAGAAGGGTAGAAAGCAAAGAGGTGTGTGAGCAGCAAAAAACTTCAGTGTTCTTATCCGTGACTCCTGGATATTCAACAACTTTAGTTTCCTGGGTCAATCCACCATCTTCTTCCATCAGCAACGCCTAAACAGTGCACAGGGAACAAAATTCGAATATGTGAAGTGTGCTTGCACTGAGGCTACACTCCAAACTCCAACCAGAGGCGGTCTGCCTTTAAGGTGGCCAGCCCTCTCTCCGCCAGCCTCAAAACCGAGGTCGACCTGCCTGATGCCTCCCACTGCTTTACCTTCTCTTTGGACCGTGGAAGCTGCAAAGGCCAGTGAGTGGGGTCTTAACCATTTCCTGGGCAGGGAACGAGCGAGCTGCTGGGCCAGCCCGTTTCCAAAAAAGCCATCAGAGCCCTCCCCTTCTGGAGTCTGAAAAGAGCCGCTCTCTTAGATCTTCGGAGCCACCCACCCGACACTAGAGCGCGCGGAGGGCGACTCCAGTTGCGTCCGCTCCCCTCGGCGCCCCCTCCTCCCGCTCGGCTGAAAATCTATTCGCGCCTGCACTTTCAGCACTCCCGGGACGGACAAAATACTGTATTATGTACAAGCCGGAGCCACTGGCTAGCCAGTCTCAACCTCAAAAGCCTTGGTCGATGACCCTATCCCTACCCCTTTACCTTTCGTGTCTTGGCGGGAACAGCTTCCCTCTGCCAGTGCTGTGTCGAATCGGCTGATTCTGGTCTTAGAGCGGGACTTTAAAACGAATGGGGAAAAAATCTGTACCTTAAGCCCTACAGTTTTATTTTATCTTATTTTAAATTTCCAAATTTCCGCTAATTTCCAAAGTGGAGGGGGAGGGGAATGGGTTCCTTAGAGCTTCTAGAACGCTGTCCCAGATGCCCTTTCAATGTTGAATCTGGCGCTCCGAATGTCCAGGCTCGGATGAGACGAGAGAAACTGGAAGGGGCGGAGTGGTTTGGGAGGATAACTTAATTACGTACTCGGGAATTGCGACCATTTGACTTTGGCCTTTGAATGACTTAAGAAAGACAAGTGTCATTAGCCTGGAGTGGGTCTGGTGGAGAGTGAGGTGACTGTGTCGTCTCGAAACCGAAGGACAGTAAACGCCTCCTCTCCCCAAACCGAGCTATCCAGCGGGTCCGGCGGCTGCCTTAGGAGAGACCAGAGAAAACATGGCGGCCCCCGGAGCCCGAAGCTGCAGCCTCTCTGGCCTGCTCCCAGTTCAGACTTCCCTGGAGTACGCCTTGCTCGACGCCGTCACCCAGCAGGAGAAGGACAGCTTGGTCTACCAGTATCTGCAGAAAGTGGACAGCTGGGAGCAGGACTTATCAGTGCCCGAGTTTCCGGAAGGTGAGGGGCTGGCTTCTGGGTAGGGACCCCTGGGTGGGACCCATCCGGGGACCTCCCCTTCCTCAGGGACGACGCTCTCTCCTAAAGCGGTGGGACAGGTGGGGTTGTACGCAGCTCCCCGGCTTGGCGTTTTGCCTGACTTGAGCCCTGTCTCGCGCTCAAATAAGTCCCAAGCATCCCCAAACTGTGGCAGACTGTGGGTTCTGGAGGGCGGGGACCAGCTTATTCGTCTCTGGATCGAGTCTAATCCGGCGCCTTACGTTAACTAAGTAGATACTCCGTGAATGTTTAGTTGCCCCTTTTGGCCTGTTTGAAATGTCGGATTCCCCAGCATCGTCGTCATCGTGTTTCTACATCATCCTAGCTAACATTTATTGACCACTTGCTGTGTGCCCCACACAGTTATAAACACTTAAGGGATGTTAGCTTATTCAATCCTTTTTTCAATCCAATGAGGTACCCTTATTAGTACTGTTTTACAGTTGAGGAAACTGAGGCACAAGATCAAGGAATTTGCCAGAGCCTCATAGTTAAAAGCCAGAGTTGGATTTTAACAGACCCCACATTTGCCGTTTTCTTAGCCCTGCTGCACTTCTTTCAATGTGAGACTTTATTTTTAAAATCTGAATCAATTTTTTCTGTCTCCAGGGTTTGATTCCCGGCTCTTGTGAGCATTTGGGACATGAGGAAACAGATATTCCCATCGGTGCTGTTTGTGAAGAACATCTTGCTATGATAGATAAAACCGTACTTTAACTTCTTTGGTTGAACTAGTGTTGTTTTGCCTGGTGTCTCCTGGCAGGACACTGAAACCACATGTATAGTTAATAGGTTGGATGTTGCAGGGTTCAGTTATCTCATGAGAGGTATATCCGAACCTTACCTTTGACACCAGAGTCTTGTGTGTATTTCCGTGCATTTCCAAGCTTTTTGCATCTGCCTGGAGAAGTGCTAATTTATTTTATTTTTTTCCATTTTTGATCCTTTACTGGATTTGAAATACTATGGCATTCTTAGCAGAGAATTGGGTGCTTGAATATTTATTGCATCAAAGAAATTTAAAAAGATTAATATATATATATATATATATATATATATATATATATATATACATACTACTTAAAACTTTGTAAAAATTTAGTTATCCAGTATATTGCTACCTGTTATGAATGAGCAGCAACCCATCCCATAGGACTTAGGGATGTGTTTTTTTTTTTTCTAGTTTTGTTTGTATTTACAAATATGGTTTGTTTATAAGACATTTGACCTCTGTGACTGGTAAATACTGGTCATAATGATGCTTCGTATTTGACATGATCAGGTTTTCTGCTGGACCTGATTATTGAGGACAAAATATTAAAAATAATTTTTTTTTAGTTTCTTTATCAATAAACAATCAAGAAGTCATAAACTTTTAACATTATCTCAAAAGCAGTATGCTTTATTCATTTTTTAGAAGAAGCTCATGTTTATGGGAGGCAGTATGGTATAATATAAGGCTTCAGACAGACCTGGGATTAAATTATACAGCTATAATTTTTTTTTTTTTTTTTTAAGATTTATTATGTATTTTATTTATCCCCCCTTGCTGCTTGTGCTCGCTGTGTCCATTTGCTTTGGGTTTTTTTTTTTTTTTTTCTGTCTCCTTCTGTTGCATCATCTTGCTGTGCCATCTCACTGCACCATGCGGGCCAGCTTGCCTTCACCAGGAGGCCCTGGGACTCGAACCCGGGGCCTCCCATATGGTAAATGGGAGCCCAACCAATTGAGCCACAGCCACTTCCCTATACAGCTATAATTTTGAGCAAATTACTTGGCTTCCCCCACACTTACTTTTCTAACTTGTAAAATGAAACTAATATTTACCTTTCAGAGTTATTATATGGATTGGAGGTAATATATGTAAAGTTCTTAACTCACATTAGAGCTCTGTAAACTTAGCAGCTTTTTAAAATTGTATTCATTGTAATTATTGTGTTATTATGAAGCCTGATAAGTACCTTGCACAATAAATGACATGTAATATTTCTTTCCCTTCTGCCCCATCTGTCATTCTTGACTATTTACAAAAAAAGTCATAGAAGACAAATTCATAAATATATTGCAATTAGGATATGAAATGTATATTCATTAGTTTGAAGTTCTGTATACTCACTGGATCTGATACACAAGTTAACACTTGATTAAAATGTGTACTTAAGTTCACTATATCCTGAAACCATACTAGGTTGGACTAATTGGCAGAAATACTAGTTTAATTTGCACATTTTTTTCCCTAGAATTGTATTATAATTGAGTAATTTTGGTTACTGTTTTTAGTCATGTAGTCATAGCTGCTCCTGTTCATTTGGTCTACTCAGTGTTGGCTTTCGCTTGCTGTAAAATGTTTCCACATACCTGCTTTAAGGTATAAATGATAGTTTTATACTAGTTGCATTTATACTCATAGGCAATAAACTTTTTTAAAAAATTGTTTAAATAGAGATGGTGTGCTTTTAATATCAGTTGAGCAAAGTCATAGTGCAGAGTTAAAATTTTAAATCATGGTCAAGTAATTATAAAATCTGATTTACAAAAGGACAGACGAATAAGATTCTATTTTTTTCTTTGTACAGAGAGGAGAGCACTCTTCATCAATATTAATGTTGCTTCCACGAAATCTATCACAACAGCAATGTGTTTTGCTTAATTTTGCATTTAAAGTATTTTACTTTTTATTTAAGGTCTCATCCAACTCCAGAATATTCTTTGATGAAATTAGCTTGGACATTTCGTATGTTTATCCATATATTTTAACACTGTTTAGTTTTTTTTTAAGATTTTTATTATTTATTTATTTATCCCCATCCCCCCACCCCGTTGTTTTGCACTTGCTGTCTGCTCTCTGTGTTCTTCTGTGTCTGCTTGTCTTCTCTTCAGGTGGCACTGGGAACCGATTCTGGGACCTTCCGGAGTGGGAGAGAGGCACTCGATCTCTTGTACCTCCCCTCAGCTCCCTGGTCTGCTGCATCTCTCATTGTCTCTCCACTGTGTCTCTTTTTGTTGTGTCATCTTGCTGTGTCAGCTCTCCTTCATGGGCCAGCTTGCCGCGTGGGCCAGGTTGCCTTTCACCAGGAGGCCCCGAGAATTGAACCCTGGACCTCCTATATGGTAGCCGGGAGCCCAATCGCTTGAGCCACATCTGTTTCCCAACACTGCTTACCTTTGATATTTTTTTGTGTCTTGCTATTGTTAAGCTTGATCTTCCCATGAGTGCTGTTTGTGAAGTACATCTTGCTATGATAAAGTAAACTGTACTTTACCTTTTTTGATTGAACTAGTGTTGTTTTTCTCAAAAATCTATTTGTACCTAATGTTATATGCAATTAGATCCTCTTAATATTTGATATTTCCTCTTGTTTGTGCTTAAATGTGCTTTTTATCCTTTTTTAACACACAAACTAGTACACTATTTGTATAAGAATGCTGGTATTTTTTTTTTTAAGTTTATTAATTAGAGAAGTTGTGGGTTTATAGAATAGTCATGCATAAAATGCAGGATTACCATCCACCATCCCACCAGTTGTTGCAGTTGGTATACCTTGCATTGGCTGGAACATTTGTTACACTTGATGATAGCACATTTTTATAATTACATTATTAATTAAAGTCCATGGTTTAATTTAGGGTTCACTGTGTAGTGTAGTTCCATGGATTTTTTTTTTTTTTTTTTTTTAATTTTTATTCTGTCACCATATATACAATCTAACATTTCCCCTTTTAATGATATTCACATATATATTTCAATGCTGTTAGTTGCATTCACAATGTTGTGCTACTATCACCAGAATTGATTACCAAAACATTTCCACCATTCCAGATAGGAACCCTGTACTAAGCCTTAACTTCCCATTCCATATCTCTACCCTTTCCCCTGGTATCCTATAATCTAGATTCTGACACTATGAATTTGCGGAATTCTGGTTGTTTTATTAGCTTTTTCTTGTTATATTTGCAGCCTTCCTTATAATAGCAACTTTCCCATTCTCTATTCCTTTCCCCTCTTTTTCTTCTTTCTTTTCTCTTCAGGCCTATAATTTCTACAGACTTGCCCTCTTGGTCTTTTCTTTCAAATCATGAACACCTGTTTTGTCACAGTCATGAAGATACATCATTTCTTTTATTTTTACTGTTACTGATGAACAGAATGGTTCTTAACAATATTTAAAATAATAAATTCAATTGTTACAACATTTATATAGTGCTATCATCTATTAAGGTTTTTGACTATTTGCACTAGCCTTAGAAATAACAGTGGTTCACATTTTAATGGAAAGTTTTGTAACTTATTTTATGTAAATTTCAGGATTAGAATGGCTGAACACAGAAGGGCCTATTTCTCTCTACAAGGATCTGTGTGGAAAAGTGGTCGTCCTTGATTTCTTCACCTACTGCTGCATAAACTGCATTCACCTATTGCCTGATCTCCATGCGTTAGAACACACATACTCTGATAAAGGTATCTGCCCTTTAATTGTTTCTAACCTACTGTCTTGGCACAGGCACTGAGAAGAGTAGTTGACTCATTTCTTCACAGGAGAATGAACCTTTGGCAAGACTTCTGTGATTCTAAAAGTAATATCTAATCTATGAATTAAGGACTCCGTGTGCCTTTCTATGAAGGATTAAGTCTAGTGCTAATGCAGGGGTTCTTAACCAGGGGTCCGTCAGCTTGAATTGAAATTCAAAAAAACATTCTTGTGGGGATGTGTTGGTGTGGGTATGATATATTTATTAAATAATACACAGTATAGTGTGGACTTAGTAAGGGGTCTGTGGTTTTCACCTGACTGGCAGAGGGGTCCGTGGAACAAAAAAGGTTAAGAACCCCTGTGTTTGCCTACTTAAAGAGCCAGCATGTAGTATATGTTATTCTCTGAGGATAAGGGCATAATTTACTTTTTTTCATGATCAAGTATTTTTAAAGGTCTTTTTGTATCTCTAGTCTTACCTGTGAAAAAATGAAATATGTGACGCTAATTTTATACTCTTCTCCTTATGATAGAAAGGTTTAAAGTTCTTATTAGAGTTTAAACTATAATGTAAACTATAATCCACACTTAGTGGCAACGCTCCAATATGTGTTCATCAATTGTTACAAATGTACCACGCTAATGAAGGATGCTGTTAATGTAGGAAAGTGTGGGAGTGGTAGGGAGTGGGGCATATGGGAATCCCCTACATTTTTTATGTATTGTTTATGTAATCTAAGTATCTTTAAAAGAAATATTTATATTAAATTTTATTTTATTTATGTTTATTTATATATTTATTTATATAAAAATAAATTTATTTATTTATATTAAATTTAAAAGTATATTTTAATAAAAAGATCTTATTAGGAAGAGTGATTAGGCTTCTGTTAATTTCAAATGACATGAACTACAGTGGAACCTAAAATATCATAACAGATACTTTTTCTTTGACCCTGTTTCATTAAAAATTGATTTGTAAAGATTAATATTTGCTAAAGACATTAGGTAATTCTCTTTTATGGTATTGCAAATTCTGAAGATGTTAAAGAGCTTATACTTAATATTTGCTCTAGAAGATAAAAATTACATTTTCTTTTTCTTTCTTACCTCTTTTTAAAAAGAGAATGAGGGAAATGAAGCAATTAAAGGTTCCATTTAATTAGGTTTAAATTACTTGAAGCTCTACTCTTGGAGTAGATAAAAAGGAAAGAGGGTCACTGACATTTATGTACAAAACTGAAAGGTGTCTTGAAACTTAAGAAAAGGAGTATAAAATAACCAGTGCAAGGGAAACTTCAGATATTTTTTAAGTGTAATAGACTGTATCTTGAAATTGCCAATCAGTAAGACTTATCAAAAACTCAAATATTCCCAGTAGCTAATCCTTTTTTCAAAAATTCATCCATATGCATTTAAGAAATATATAAGTATTTCGTTTTAGATGCTTGTTTGTCTTGTTCAAGACATCACATTTATTAAACATGTAGGTAGGGTACTCTGTTAACTTCTGATAAAATACATAGCAAAGTTGAATAAAAAAGGACCATGGAACATGAGGAAAAGAGTAACTAAATTTGCCTAGAAGCATTGGAAAAGATTTCTCAGAGGAGACAATTGAGCTGGAACTTTGAAAATGAACAGAAATATACCTAAAAATGAAAATGGGGCAGGAGGGCCACTCCTGGCTAAGGAATTGTCATGTAAACAAGCATGGAAGCATGAAAGAGTGTTTTGGAGAGAGTGGTAAACAGTTTGTAGGGGCTCATGGTATAAGTGAAAGGAGAAGGTAGATTAGGTCAGGATTGTATCGTGAAGGGCTTTGCATAACATTTTAATTAGTTTACAGTTTTTTCTTCCATTAAGGATAGGTAGACTTTGAAAGTTGTTTTTGCTTTTTTTGTTTGTTTTTTTAATGGAAGGATGACATAAAATTTATTTTAGAAAGACACTAGGGACTGGGTTAAGAAGCCCAAACGTAACCATTTCCTACCTAAGATCACCCCTAAAAGACTGTATTTGGTTAATTTAATTGATTAGCTGATACCTGAAGCAAATTCAGTGACTTCTTAGAATGGATCCTTGTGATCTCTTTACCAGTTTACTGGAAACATCATTTTTATAACATATTTTGACAAAAAGTAAAAATATTTTTACCTACAAATATACAAATATACACCTGATACGTGAAATACTTTGTAGCTGATTTCAACGTTGTAATTTCAAAGAAACATTACTTCAATAATATGCTAATATATGAAAATGCTGATAACTAACAAATAAGTTTTTATATTGTTCAGAAAATAAATTTAATTTATATTCACAGAAGCAGGCATTCTCAGATATTATCACATGAAAGTTCAATAAGCTGTCTCTAAATTAAATTTGCTTTCTTAAGCTAAATGTCTTGTCACATTATACTCTGATGTCTGCAGCAATGCTTTTAATGTTCTTGAAGTGACACTCAACAACCTATTTTAAATTTCACAGGATATTATTCATTTTACTAAGTAAGCCAAAAATGGTCATTTATGTGAGGAAGTGCTTATTAATTCAAAAATACCCTGAAAGAGGCCTGATTTAATAACCATTTTCCTTCCTCTGTAAAACTGAGTCTTTTAAACTCAGGTCTGTAATGGTGACCAATATCATCTTCACAATAGGATACGAGAAATTATAAATGCCATAGAATCTTAGAGCAAAAAGTAAGATACATAATAGCAATGAATGGTTCTGATGTTAAAAAAATTTTTTTTAAGAATATAACTTTGCCCTAAAATTGTTATTATTTCATGATAATTTAGTACATACTTATATTTAACATCATGAAATGGTACCTTGGTGTTTTGTTTGTTTGTTTGTTTTTCTTTTTCTTTTTCTACTTGAGAGTCTAAAATCTTTTAGAGAAATTTAGCATATTTAAATATGTGATTGCTGGGTGTATGTTAATGTATAACTAAATTAGACTGTTAAAAACTTAAATGTCATACAAGTGCTAAGTAAATGTATGTAATATATGCTTTTTCTGTTTTACATTTTATTGAAAATTAGGAGAATGCATGTCTATCTTTATAGTGAAACTAAGCCTTTAAATGAGTCAGTGTATGATTACACTTGTGTTGGGGTTTCCCAAGACCACCCTTAGGTTTGATGATTCATTAGGACTTATAGGACCCAGCATATAGTTGTATTCATGGCTATGGTTTATTTACAGTGAAAGGACCCACAGCAAAATCAGCAAAGGGAAAAGGCACATGGAATGAATGGGGAGAATTCCAGAGGAGACCAGGCACAAACTTCCAGAGTCCTCTCCCATTGGAGTTATACAGGATGTACTTAATTCCCCAGCAATGAGTTGTGACAACATATATAAAATGTTGCCAACCAGGGAAACTCATTAGAAACTCATTGTTCAGTCTATTCATGTAGGCATCCTCTGCCTGACATGTACCAAAATTCTTGACCTCCAAGAAGGAAAGTAGGTTTTCAGCATAAACCATATTGTTTGTACAACTTAGGCACAGTGAGCCACTCTTAACAATTCTGGGAATGGAATGGGTTCCTGCCAGAATCCAAGCTCCCTGATGCAAACCTTGTAATCAGGCCTTTCCAAGAATAGCAATCAGACCTGCTATCTTAAGTCTTTGCTGCACAAACTTTTTTTTTTCCCCAGAAGTTTCTCTTTTTTTCCTGTGTTCTGTCGTGGTTAAAGTACTATGAAAATATTAGCAATTTATGGCAAACTTTCAGAGTGTTTAATGTGGACACAGCCTAATGTCAGGTTTTGATTTGTTGTCAGATTTGCTTCTGATCTCTAGTTTAGTGTAGTGTTCAATGATTTTGATCCTTTCATTTCATGTTTCCATTGCTCGTAGTATCAAAATGAAAATCTTACTTCTCCACATTCTTCTCCACCTCCTAGCCATGCTGGCCTTCTTTCAGTTCCTCAAGAAATCCTTCTCTTCCTGTAACGTCTTGATACATAATGTTCCCTTTGCCTGGAATGCTCTTCTTAACCTGTCTTATCTAGTAAAGTCACACTTGCCTTTTAGATCTCAGAATGTCTCAGTTTAAAATTTTTTAACATCTTCCAAAATGCTCCAAATACTCTCAATCTTTGCATTACACTTGGTTATTATAGTACCTGTGATTAAACTACACTTTCAACTACAAATATATACAATTGTAATATCTATACTTCTCTAAAAATAAAGATCTTTGAAGCTTTTAAAATGATTTAAGAAGTTGTTTTATCATTAATATTTTATTTTTTATAATTTTTTTATTTTTTAAAAGATACTTAGATTACATAACTGTTACATAGAATATATAGGGAATTCTCATGCCCTCCTCTCCACACCTCCCACATTTTCCCACATAAGCAACATCTTTCATTAGTGTGGTACACTCATTGCAATTGATAAACAGGTTTTGGAGCATTGCCTTTAAGCATGGATTATAGTTTGTATTGTAGTTTACACTCACTCCCACTCAACTCTGTGGGTTATCATTAATATTTTAGAAGCAGTTCTTTTTGATATAGTCTCTCTTTGCCTCCCTCTCTTCTTCCCATCCTCCTTTCTCTCTTGCCCTCTCTTTCTTCTTTCCATAATTTATTTTAAATAGAATAGTTTTGATCCTAGTGTTAGCAAAAGATCTCTAAAGGGAAGAATATCTAACATCCTACTTCTCCTTTTGTATGTGTATTTGTCAGGGTTCTCCAAAGAAACAGAACCAACAGGATATAGTAGATAGTAAGAGATTTATAATGGGAATTGGCTCACGCAACCATGGGGCTTGGCAAGTCTGAATAACGTAGGGTAGGCAAAAATAGGGAAGTCAATGAAGATGATGTTGAATTCCCCAGAAGTCTCAACTTGGAAACTCTGATGAAGGTTTCGATGAGTTCCCCAGTAGAAGTTAGCTATCTGAAGTAGAAATGGAAATTCTTCCTTCTGACTGTTGAAATCCTCTGCTCTTCCTTTAAGGCCTCCAATGATTGGATGAGAAGACTTCTCTCGTTGTTGAAGGGAATGTCCTTTGCTGATTATGGATGTAATCAGCCATAGATGCAATCAACTCACTAATGATTTAAATCCATCCACAAAATACCCTCACAGTAATAGGCCAGTGCTTGCTTGATCAAAGACTGGACACCATAACCTAGCTAAGTTGTCTCATGAAATTAACCATCACAGTATGATTAACTGAAAAAGCAAAGTATTAAAAAAAAAATCTCAGTACGGTTCTTTACACTGGAACAAATAGGGAGAGTAGATATTTGGCAATTATCTATAAAAGTAGATCGATCAATATGGTATGGTTTATTTATTATACAAATATATAAATGTTTTCAGTATTTATGTCCTGTCCATTCATTAATTTCCTGCTTATGTACTAGGCACTGTGTTAGTGAATAAAATGTGCATGGTTCCATGGTTCCTGTTTAATTAGTGGGAATTATAGCCTGTGGTGGGGAGGAGATGCAACATATGATCAAATAAGCACACAAATATTTTTAGTGCTAAGAAGGAAAATTACAGACTGCTATGAAGACAAATAATGGGGTTTACTCTAATCTGAAGAAATTAAAGGAAGCTTTTTAAAGAAAGTATAAATTGGGCTTGAGATCTAAAAGACAAGCATGGCTTTACTACATGAAAGGGTGAAAGCGCTTCACCCATTCCAGGCAGAGAGAACACTATGTATCAAAGTGTTAAAGCAAGAATAATGATGTTCTTAAGAAACTAAGGAAAGGCTTGGGTAGCTGGAACATCCTGAGGAAAGAGGATAGGGTAGGGAGAAGGTGCTGGAGAGATTTGGTTATTATACCAAGAAGAATGGAAAGCCATAATAAGTGGACAAGAATGGTATAGGAGATCCATGTCAAGGTATTGTGTTCCATGTGAGACATGGCAGTAGCTTGTGGCTAGTTATATCATAGGTAATAAAATCAACAGAACTTGTCATGGATTAGACAGGGATACTAGGAAGGGCTGGTTGGATATTACAGAGATATCCTAGGTAGTGTTCTGACTGGTATAATTGGATGGAGATTGTGCCATTCACTGACAGGAAACACGAAGAAAGGACAAGTTTCAAGGCAGGAGCTATGAATTTAGTTTAAAGTATCTTTGAGATTTGTACTTCATTTTCCATATGATTTCCCATTGCTTTAAGGATGAAGATGCAAATCTTTTACATGACTTACAAGGCTGACCCCCATCTGAATGTTCATTCTCATTCTGTACCAGGCTCCCCTTTGTTCTCTGTGCTTAGTTATTTAACTTCTTCAGTCTCTTCTATTTTTCATGTTCCCTCTTTTGCATGCACTTTTTCTTCCTGGGATCACCTTCGGTGCTCTCTTCACTTAGTTAATGCATTCTTGTCATTCATATCTCACCTCAGTCATGACTGCTTCAAGGAAATATTGAGGTATATTGATCAGAAAGAAAATTACTGAAGTATTGTAGGAAGAAAATGACTAGATTTGGTTAGTAGAAATAAAATATAAGTCAGTGAATTCAGATGTTGGAGAAAATAGATTGATGAGGAAGAAACTCTTCTTCAAGAAGAGATCTTGAAAGTGAAGTTTTTGCCAAGAAAACATAGTTCATTCAGATGAACCAGAGTGCCAGATTAACATGGAACTAACCAGGAACACTCTTGGTTGCTCTGGTTATGGGGCTCCTTCCTCATGTTAATTATTATAATGGGAAAAAACCACATGCAAATGAAATAAACAATTAGGAGCAGAACTTCATGTGATCTAGCTAGCTGCACCTCGAAGAGAGTTGAAAGAGGAGTTGTAAAGAAAGGATTATATAGTGCATCCTTTAGATGAAATTCCAAAGGGATGGACTTTTATTATATAAATATAAAAATCATTGGACTAAGCCTGAGGACCAGAGAAAGAGAGCTTCTTGGGCCTGTATACCTGTTGTTACTCTTACTGATCTGGTTGTAGTCAATATAAGCAAAATAATCTTCTACCTTTACCATTCTAACTGGAATCATCACTTCGTGAAAGGAACCCTAGATTGGAAGCAGTAAGGTGTTCTGTTGGTTTTTGTGGGTTGACTTGGATTGCTAGCAATTGCTGAAATGGTTACTTCCCTTACCCCTTGACACCCACCTTCCCACAAGAGATCTAGTATACCCAGAGGAATTAAGAAACAGAAGGCAGAGTCAGAAATCTTTCCTGATTCCCTACCCACTGACCCCCAGGCCCAGTAGGTTAGACCTTGTTATACACTTTGTACCTCTCCTTTGCACATGTCATGGTTATTTTACATTTATTAGTGTGAATATTTGATTCACATCTGCCTTTACCACTACATTGTAAAATTAGCGAAGACAGGGATATTTAAAATTTGTCATATGCTACCTTATATTGTCAGTTAAAATTTTGTATCCTGATTTTATCCTTTTTTTCTTTCTAACTAAAGCCCTTTATGTCTAGCATAGTGTATTGAATAATGCTGTGAGAATTCAGAGCTAGAGGGACAGCTTTTAGATAGTTGAAGCATTCCAAGAAGAGGGGGATGGCCGGAGCAAAAGTGCAGAAAGAGGTAAAGTGAATACATTGATAGTAGTAATAAGAATAGAAGAAACAGTTAACATTTACTGAGCACTTACTATGTACACCTAGTTAGTTGTCTTGAATTGTGGGAAAATACAAGCTCTTGAATTAAAGTTTTTATTTTTCTGAATTTACATCCAGAAAAATTTCATTTTCCTCATAAGAAATAGTTATACTTATAAACCTCCAAGGTGTTTGTTAAATGAATAGCAAATAATTAATAAATAATATTTGACTTAGGTGACTGGGGAGAGAAAAGAGGAGATTTCTAAATGTAATAAAGCTAACAACCTTACAGCAATCTTATAAGGTAAATTCCGTTGTTATCCCTATTTGACAGATAAGGAAACTGAGCCACAGAGAGGATAACTAACTCGCCAAAGATTACCTAGCTAGTATGTGGTAGAGCTAGGACTTGAAACCAGGGAATCTGATGCCATATTCCATACCAGAACAGTATAATTTATTCACATTGTTACTATAAAATTATTTCAATAATTTTATATTCAATTATATAGATATGATATTTGAAATATCATGAGTATAGTGCAAATAATATCGGCTATACTGCAAGGCTGTCTCAGTGTTTCTAGTATACTTACATGAGTGATTGATGAGGGGAAATCCAATCTGGATTTAAGTTTGGATTCATTAAAATCTTAAACTTATACATTCAAGCCAAGAAAGCTGAAAAACAAATGAAATAAAGAAAATGAGAAGTAGTACTATTTAAAATTACTAATTTTAAAAGTTAAAAAAGGCTAATTCTTTTGCTTAATTTGTTGAACTGTTTTGTGATATTAAAATTATTTTTTCAGTTCTAAAAAAAAGTTATTATGCAGCCATTAAATATAATGACTAATTCCTTTGTCAGGTTGCCATGAAAGCCTGGTTTAATGGAAAGAGCATGAACTTTGCAGTTAGGTAGATGTAGGTTCAAATCCCAGCTCTGCTCTTTACCAGCTGCTGTGACTTTTGTCAGGTATGTAAAACTTCTCTGAACTTCAGTTTCTTTTCTGTAGAATGGGAATAATACCACACCCTGCAGAGTTTTAGGGATATTTAAATGGAATTCCTGTAAAGCACTTATTTAGCATTGTACCTGTCACATAATAGAACTCTTAAATGGTAACTATTATTTTTATTGTTACTTAGTTGAAAGCAATTATAGAATTGAACTGTGGAAGTAAAAGGTTGGAGTGGCTGTGTCTGTACAAATAAGCAGCATTGCAATGCATTTTTGAAAACGTTTAAAAAAATAGATACATGTTGGTTAGTAAACTTTTTTTTATGACAACTAGGCTTTCTAAGTACCACTTTCTTAAAAATATAATAAGTTCTCTTTTTTAAGGTTTTCATAAGAAAATCATTAGGCTTTGTTTTTGATGAAATTCTTAAAACACAATTTCTCCTTTAAGGATTTTTTATTAAGAAAGATAACGTTTCGTTTATATAAAAGATAATGTTTAGTTTATGAGAAGAGGGATATTATTCCAGATTTTTTTTGTCTTAGAGATTCACTTTGAACTTTTCATTCCGGAAAATTTTAAGCATATCAAAAGGTAGAAAGAATAATAAAGTGAACCCCATGTATCCATCATCCAGCTTTATTAACTGTATTAGTCAAAGGGGTGCTGAAACAAAGTACCAGAAATTTGTTGGCTTTTATAAAGGGTATTTATTTGAGATAAATCTTACAGTTACAAGGTCCTCAAGAGTCCAACTCAAGGTTGCTTTCTCACCAAAGATGGTTGCTAGTCTCTGCGAGGGTTCAACCTTTCTCTCTTTTAGCTATAGGCTGGCATACGGCTTGTTTCTTTCCTGGCTCAGCTGCAAGCTATCAGGCCAGTGGCTCATCTCTCTTCCCAGCACCTCAGGATCGAAGTTCTCTCCTCTGCTTTGTCTATAGAGCTCTCTCTCTCTCTTCCTTTGTCTTCTGTGTGTCTTCTTGAATGAGTGTCCATTTGTATCAGCCCACCAAGAAGAATCAGAGAAAAACAGTGTAACTGACAAGAAATTTTGGTTGTTCTCATAGCATCACATTTTTCTAAGAATAAATAAAACTACAACTAACACTGTCATCATGCAGATCAGTATTAGGATAGAATAGACAGTGAAAACTTTAAGTCTTTAAGAGTTTTTATACAATCCCCAAATATATATGTAAATTACACATTTAATTTCTTCTTCATGTTTTCTCTTTTAGAAAGATACTGTTTATCACAAAGAAACTTCAGCAGAAGAAAACTATTTTTCTAGGAAATTAATATCCCCACCCTAAGAATATATTACTTTTATTAATGAGGGTGATTCTTCAAAACTTCAGAGTGCTAAATGTAATACAATTATTGTGTCTGAAATAGGCAGTTAATACCAGATTGATTATTTTATAAATAATATTTCCCTTACAGTAAGTCTATACATTCACAATAGTTTTAGGAAATAAATACTGTTTATATGCACAGTATTTTATGACAAACCAGTTTCTTTTTCTAAAAAGAAACTTATTACCTTGATAAAAATTCTGATCAGAATAAAACATCACTGTAGCAGTCTGACATTATTTTGTGAATTCCAAAAATAGATATTGGATTATGTTTGTGAACTGGTCTTTTCCTCTGGGTATATTAGATTATATTGGATTCAGAGGTTTCACTTTTACTTGATTAAATAATGATGAGCTTTGATTGGGCCACATTAGTAGGATTTTGAATCCCCACCTCCTTGGTAGGTGGGGACTCACAGAGAAACTGTACCCCAGAGAAAGGAGGTTGGAGTTTTGAGCTGAAGCCCCGGGAAGTAAGCATACAGAGGAGCTTGGGTGTGAGGAAGGAGAGAAGGCCCCAGGAAGAGAGATGAGCCACTCACCTGATAGTCTACAGCTAGCCTTGTAGAGAGAGCAGAGCAGCTGAGCCTGAAGAGAAATGAGCCCTAGGAAGAGAAGAACCCAGGAAGCCTGAACTCTTGGAAACGTCGGCAGCCATCTTGCTCCAACACGTGGCAACAGACTTTGGTGAGGGAAGTAACTTGTGCTTTATGGCCTGGTAACTGTAAGCTTCTACCCCAAATAAATACCCTTTATAAAAACCAACCAAATTCTGGTATTTTGCATCAGCACTCCTTTGGCTGGCTAATACAATGACTAAAACTTAAAATGTTGTCAAAATAACATCCCATTAAAACTTTCCACAGATTACACAGGTATTATGAGTTTTCAGTTTTGAATACATTTTTACATTGTGAATTAAAATACAAATATATCAATAATGTTAATTTTCATAAACATTTATTTTAAGAATATCACTATTAATGTTTATATTTTAGCGCCTCATTTTTTACATGGTGAAAGAACAAATTCTTTTGTAGTAGTTTGCAATTAAAGATATCCTTAAGGGTTTTATTAAAATATTAAAAATGGTCAGGTCTGAACATTATATTTAAACAGGTCTATCACAGTGACAAATAAGTTAATAAAATAGTTTGAAAAAGACTTAACTTCCAAAATAGTAGCAGCTCTGTAGTTTTTAAAACCATTAAGGATATGATGAAGCCATTCTGATAAGGCACAGATTCATGTTCTTTATATATATTGATTATTGCAAAAGGACTTTTATATCATTCCACTCAAAACAGACCAATCGTGTAAGAAAACTGTGTTACTTTCACAGAGAGAGAAAGTCAAATTTCAGTTTTGCATCAGTACACCATTTGGTAAACAAATCTTAGCATAGATTATAACAGATTGAGGTGGCATCCAACAGGTTTTTCTGCTATAAAGTTACTTTTTGTTATCAATATCAGTTTGCAGATTTATGATTAATAATGGCTTCTCGGAATCAGCTATTTACATTGAAATCTCTCAGTATAGAGAATGCTATACAACCTATAATTTCCTATAATCTTTTATAATCATTTATAACCATAATAGACTAGTTATTTTACCTTAAGACAAGTTTCACCTTTAAATAAGCTTATTGAATTATAGTTAGCAACAAACAAAATTTACTTCTACTAACCCTTCTACAACTTTCCATATCCATTCAAGTCTTGTCCTACATATTTCCACCCTGATATTATGAAAACCAGCCATTTTATCTTAGGACAAAACATACTCCGTTAAACAAGTTTTCACAAACCTTCTTTTCATGTCCATTTAAGTTTTGTTTTATATCCCTCATTCAGTTCTGTGAAAAACTAGACACTTCACTTTAGGCACAGCAATTATTTTTAAAAGATGTTTGCAAAGATAATTTTATTAATTAAAAACTCAAAATTTTATCATATTAAAGATTTGACAGTGTTAACTCATTAATATCTGGATAAATTTGGGGAGATTATACCTAAGTAGAATAAAATTAAAATAATGATATTTTACATAAGATGTTTTTTTTTTTTTCTTTTCTATCATAGGAGGTTAAAGCCTCTTTGTTTTTATTATTTATTTATTTATTTATTTTATTTTTTTATTTTATTTTACTGGGAGGTCCCGGGGATCGAACCCAGGTCCCTCCATATGGCAGATGGACGCCCAACCATTTGAGCCACATCCGCCCCCTCTTTGTTTTTATAATACCTTAAAATTGTAAATATCCTCAAAAGCATACTGACCATTAGGCTCTGGAGAATATAATTGTTCTGTTTGTTTTAATTCTAATATAGAAATACTTTTTAAAGATGGCAGATTAGAAAGACACAGGACTCTCTCCTCTCCCAGAAAAATAGATATAGGACAGGCAGAAATGGCCTGAAAAACGTGTTTTAGGGTTAAGGACACCAGGGAAAGCCTGGACACCCCCCAGAAGAGAGAGGAGTACAGGAGAACTTCAACGGAACTACTGTGAGTAGAAGCTGCAGCAGCAGCCACCAGTGCCCCTCCCCCACCCTATGGGCAGATAATTTTTAATTCTCTGGCCTTTGGCCAGTGGTTATAAAGGGGGCCACAGGGATCGACCT
Source organism: Tolypeutes matacus (assembly GCA_026826555.1). Taxonomy (NCBI): domain Eukaryota; kingdom Metazoa; phylum Chordata; class Mammalia; order Cingulata; family Chlamyphoridae; genus Tolypeutes; species Tolypeutes matacus. The sequence continues at coordinate 6,728,410 of JAKSZT010053836.1, forward strand.
CCCCAGGAAATGGGAGAGAGAGGGACATAGCTTAAGACTGATTAAGCTTTTGACCCACAAGTTTGTTCTCCAGGCCAGGTGGGGCATGCTCTTTTTTGCCCTAGGAGTCAGCTCAGGACTAAAGAAATCCGACCCTCTCAATCATCCTCTCTACTGATTGGGACTGGTTGAGGTTGTTGAGGACACAAAGAAGAGTGGAATTATTTCCTACCCAGGGAAAGGGAAGGGGCTGCCAGTAAAGGTTAGAGAACAGTCTCTGAGAAAGTTTAAATTGAGAGGCTCTTAGCCTTCAGACAGGATCCTTTGTCACATTGATCCTGTCCATGTTGCAGCAAACACACTGTGACCAGGCTTTGAACTGAGAGGACTACTGAAAAGCACCACCTGTTGGCTGACCAAGGAAGTACATGTGATGAAATTAAAAGTAAATAGAGGCTTTTTCTGGCCTTTATATCTTCCCTCCCCAAGGCCCTTAGAAGTGGATCTGCAACACATTACTGGGTCCAGGGTCCAGATTTGAGCAATTAACAGGGACAATCCTAAAGACCTAGAACAGGTTGAACCAAGAACTGAAGAACAATAGTAACATAGCCTGCCACCACTAAATCCCTACAAAAGAGAGAGAAATTAAACAGCAGAGTAAACTCACCATCATAATCAAATGGCTAGACATCAGCAAAAACTTAAAAGCCATACTAAGAAAATAGAAGAAACGGCCCAAGCAAAGGAATATATCAAAGCCTCAGATGAGACACAGGATTTGAGACTAGTCAACAAGATTCATACACATTTCCAAAATCACATTAATGAGTTGAAAGACTGTATGGCTAAAGAGATAAAGGACATCAAGAAGACACTGAGTGAGCACAAGGAAGAATTTGAAAACCTGAATAGAAAAAAAACAGAGCTCATGGGAATGAAAGATATGATAGATGAGATAAAAAACACATTAGAGGCATGCAACAGCAGACTTTGAAATGGAATAAGAAAGAGGAAGTGATAGAGAAGACAGAACCGCTGAAATTAAAGAGAAGAACAGAGAAAGAAAAGACTTGAAAAAAATTGAGCAGGGGCTCAGGGAGTTGAATGGTAACATGAAAGGTATATGTGTCATGGGCATTCCAGAAGGAGAAGAGAAAGGAAAAGGAGCAGAAAGAGTATTTGAGGAAATAATGGCTGAAAATTTCCCAACTCTCAAGAAAGAAATGAATTTATATGTCAAAGAAGCACAGCGTACCCCAATCAGAATAAATCCAAATAGACTTACTCTAATACACATACTACTCAGAATGTCAGATGTCAAAGATAAAGAGAAAATTCTGAGAGCAGCAAGGGAGAGGCAAACCATCACGTACAAGGGATGCCCAGTAAGACTTAGTGCGGATTTCTCATGATAAACCATGGAGGCAAGAAGACAGTGGTGGAAAGTAGATGTGGCTCAAGCAATTGAGCTCCCACCTACTCCATGAGAGGCCCTGGGTTCAGTTCCCAGTGCTTCCTAAAGACGAGCAAGACAGCAAACTGGTGCATTGGGCTGGTGCGGCGAGCTGATGCTACAAGATTATGCAACAAAAGATAAAACAACACAGGGAGCGGAGGTGGCTCAAGCGACTAGGTGCCTCCCTCCCACGTGGGAGGTCCTGGGTTCGGTTCCCAGTGCTTCCTAAAAAAAAGGAAGACAAGCACACAGCGAACAGACAGTGAGTGCAAAACAAGTGGGTGGGGAGAAATAAATAAATCTTAGGGAAAAAAAGACAGTGGTATGATATAATTAGAGTACTGAAAGAGAAAAATTGCCAGCCAAGAATTCTTTATTCAGCAAAATTATCCCTCAAATATGAAGGTAAGTTTAAAATATTGATAAATAGAAACTAAGAAAATTCATAAAAAAGAATCTGCCTTTGCAGGAAGTATTAAAGGGAAGCTTACAGCCTGAAAGAAGACGACAGTTGAGAGAGGCTTAGAGGAGAGTGTAAAAGGCAATAGCAGAAAGAATAACCAAAAGAGTAAAAAGATAGCTGAAAATAAGATATGACATATTAAAACCAGAGAATAAAATGGGTGGAAGTAAATAATGCATTTACAGTAATATCATTGAATTTGAGTGGATTAAGCTCCCCAGTCAAAAGATACATGCTGACAGAATGGATAAAAAAACATGAGCCATCCATATGCTGCTTACAAGAGACTCAATTTAGACCCAGGGATACTAAGAGGCTGAAAGTAAAGGTTGGAAAAAGATTCTCCACTCAAATAATAACCCAAAAGAGCAGGGGTAGCTATACTAATATCGTACGAAACAGACTTCAAATGCAAAAAAGTTATGAGTGATACAGAAGGCCATTATATATTAATAATACGGACAGTCCACCAGGAAGAAATAACAGTCAAAAATGTCTATACACCTAACCAGGATGCCCCAAAATATATGAGGCAAACTCTCACAAACTGAAGGGAGAAAGAGACATCTCTACAATAATAGTTGGAGACACCGACACACAATACAATAAATGAGCTAGACCTAGCAGACATATACCAAACATTGCATCCCAAATCAACGAGTTATACATTCTTCTCAAGTGCTCATGGAAACAGCATGGTATTGGCATAAAGATAGACACATTGATCAGTGGAATAGAATTAAGAGTCCAGAAATAAACCCTTACCTCTATGGCCAACTGGTTTTTGACAAACCTACCAAATCCATGTTAATGGACAAAACAGTCCCTTCAACAAATGGTGCTGGGAGAACTGGATATCCATAACCACAAGAATGAAAGAGGACCCCTATCTCACTCCCTATACATGAATCAACTGAAAATGGATCAAAGACCTAAATATAAAAGCCAGGACCTTAAGACTACCAGAAGAAAATGTAGGGAAACATCTTAAAGATATTGTGGTAGGTGATGATTTCATAGATCTTATACCCAAAGCATGAACAACAACAAAATAGATAAATGGGACCTCCTCAAAATTAAACACTTTTGCACCTCAAAGGACTTTGTCAAAAGGGTAAAAAGGCAGCCAACTCAACAGGAGAAAATATTTGGAAATCACATATCCAATAAGGGTTTAATATCCATGATATATAAAGAGATGCTACAACTAAACAATAAAAAGACAAAAACTTGATTTTTAAAAAATGGGCAAAATACTTGAATAGACATTTTTTCAGAGAAGAAATACAGGGGAGCAGATGTGGCTTAAGCAGTTGAGCTCCTGCCTACCACATGGAAGGTCCCTTATTTGGTTCCTGGTGCCTTCTATAGAAGACAGCGAGCTGGCGCAACAGGCAGGCGCGGCAAGCTGATGCAACAAGAGACAAAAGAAAAACATAATGAGAGAAACAACAAAGTAGGAAGCAGAGGTTCCTGGTGCCTCCTAAAGAAGACAAGCAAGACAGCAAGCCGACGCAACGGGCAGGCGCAGCAAGATGATGCAACAAGAGACGCAAGAAGAAAAACGATGAGAGACACAACAAAGCAGGGAATGGAGATGGCTCAAGCAATTAGGTGCCTCCCTCCTACATCGGAGGTGCTAGGTTCAGTTCCTGGTGCCTCCTAAAGAAACAAGGAAGACGAACAGACACAATAAGTGCAACCAATGAGGGAGTGGGAAGAAATAAATAAAATTTTAAAATTAAATATATATATACAAATGACAAAAAAACACATGAAAAAAATGTTTTTATTTGATTGGTTCTTAGTTTAAAATTTTCTCCTTATAACAGTGCAATGATGGATACAGGCCATTATACATTTTGTCAAAACCTATAAAATTGTGCAGTGCAAAGTATAAGCTATAAACTATAGACCATGGTTAGTAGCAGTGCTTCAATTTGTGTTCATCAATTATAAAAAATATACCACACTAATGAAAGACATTAATGGAGGAAAGTGGGGGACGGGGAGGGAGTAGGGTATATGGGAATCCCCTAAAGTTATTTATGTAATCTAAAGCTTCTTTAAAAATAAAAAAAAATTTTTTTTAAATTTCTCCTGTCCCTAGAGGGGTAAAGGTTGGGCCCAGGAGTCCTTCTTTTTTGAGGCAGTCTTGTTCTGATTGTGTTCAGTTTATTAGAGCTTTGAGTAGGGTCATTTGCCTTTGTACATCTGCTTTGTATTTTCTTGTCAGAAATACTTCTAGTGTTTTCCCATTAAGAGCCTGGCTTTAGAACTCAAGTATATTTATTTATTTATTTAATCAATTAAAATATGAAAAGGCAAATTACCTGTGAGTTGAGAAATAAACCAAATTGCAATAAACGTCCTGCTGTAAGCCTGTAAGTGCTTAGAATGGGAAGGGAGAAGCTTAGAAGAGTCCATGGGGAAAAAGTAGAGTGGTTCAGAGGACTTAGGCAAAGCACAAAGAGAAGAATACTCTTCAACTCCAACCCCCCAAAGAGAAACTCCAGCACTAAGTATAAAGTATTCAACACAGGTCTAGACATATTAGATCATAGCACTGGCTCCTAAAAAAGAGTGAAATTAGGAGTGGAAGCCTCAGAGAAGTATTGCTTCTGGGGGATAATCAGATATATAGAGAAAGTGTGGTTTCCCTTGGAGATAGAACACTGAACTTAAAAAATAAAAGAAAAGGGTCAAAATTATATTAGAAATGAAGACTAAATTACAAAGTACCCAAAAACCAGTAAATTCATATGAAAATGTCATAAGGACTTCTTTACCATGATAAATAGCTTATATGAGAAACCCACAGCTAATATCATGCTCAACAATGAATGACTGAAAGCTTTCCCCTAAGATCAGGAACTACCAGGATGCCTACTTTCACCACTCCTCTTCAGCATTGTACTGGAAGTCCTAGCCAGAACAATTAAGCAAGGAAAAATAAATAAAAGGAATATGAACTGGAAATGAAAAAGTAAAACTATCTTTATTCACAGATGATTTGATCCTATATATAGAAAATGCCAAAGAATTCACAAGAAAGCTATTAGAGCTAATAAACGGCCAAGTTGTGGGGTACAAGATCAACACGCAAAAATCACTTGTGTTTCTGTATACCAGCAGTGAGCAATCTGAAAAGGAAGTTAAGAAAACAATTCCATTTACAATAGTGTTTTAGTTTGCTAAGCTGCTCAAAGCAGATACTGTGAAATGTGTTGGCTTTAACAATGGGTCCACAGTCAAGGTGTCAGCAAGGAAGTACTTTCTTCCTGAAGACTTTAGTGTTCTGGTGCTGTCTGCCAGCAACCCTGGGTCCTTGGCTTTTCTGTCACATGGCAATGCACATGGTGGCCTCTCCTGGCTTCTCTAGGTTCCAGTGACTTCCAGCTTCTTCCTGTTGTCCTTTCTCTCTTTTTCTGAATTTCGTTCTGCTTATAAAGGACTCCAGAAATAAGATTAAAACCCATCCTGTCCCATGAACTGTGTGGGATGTGGTGGGAGGTGTGGGAGGTGGGCAACATGGGAATCCCAATGGGTTCCATGTAATATTTTGGGTAATCTAAGCACCTCTTAAAATATATTTATATATATATAAATAACATTTTTGTAAGCAAATGCACATATATGCATATATATTTATATATCATTTTACAAATATTGGTATGTATTGCGAAAATTTTTATTTTTACCCACAATAAAAAATAAATTAATTAAAAACAAAACAAAAAAACAAAACAAAAAAAATCACATTAACTTATGGACTAGATTCTGGGAATTATATTATTGCATCCAAAATTATGAATTTATATTTTAAGACACTGTCAAATTACTGCCACAAAGGTGACAAATGTATAGTTTAATCAGCACTATATGCAAAATACATAACTCTGAACTCCAAAAAAAAAAAAAAAAAAAACAAAAAAAACCCATCCCGATTCAGCTGGGCCACACTTTAACTGAAGGGACCTCATCAAAAGGTCCTATTTACAATGGATTCACACCCACAGGAATGGATTAAGTTTAAGAACATGTTGTTGTAGGGTAAGTTGCTCCAAGTCACTACAGTCACTGTGAATTTCAAATGAGTTTGTTCTAAGTGGGGGGAAAAAGTAACAAAATTTTCAACATCCTCACAAGAAAATAGTGTATTTCTTTATATCTTTATCTAGATAAAGGGCATAAAATGTTTTAATCCAGAAAGAGCCACATGAATTTGATCATATGTGCTTTTATGTAGTTCTCAAGATTGTCATGAAATTTAAATTTGTTTGTTTTATACATGTGTTTGAATGCAATTGAAGAGATTAATGTATTTCTGGAAAGGACCTTTTGCTTTATGATCTGTGTACTGTTTTAATTTATTAATGACCCAAAACCTGATGTGTGAGTGGTGAACATTATGAAGTATTAAAGTAGAATATCAACTTCTAATTTTTTTTTTTCAGATGGTCTTCTTGTTGTTGGCGTTCACTCGGCTAAGTTTCCAAATGAGAAAGTCCTGGATAATATTAAGAGTGCTGTTCTTCGATACAATATCACTCACCCCGTGGTTAACGATGCAGATGCCAGCCTTTGGCAAGAGCTAGAAGTGTCCTGTTGGCCAACCGTGGTCATACTTGGACCCCGTGGGAACATGTTGTTTTCTTTGATTGGCGAGGGACATAAAGATAAATTGTTTTTATGTACTTCAGTCGCTTTAAAGTATTACAAAGATAGGGGGCAAATCAGAGCTAATAAAATTGGAATAAAACTCTATAAAGATTCTTTGCCACCTTCACCACTGTTATTTCCTGGCAAAGTAACAGTAGACGTTGTTAATGATAAATTAGTAATAGCAGACACTGGACATCATAGAATTTTGGTTGTTTGGAAGAACGGACAAATTCAATACAGCATTGGAGGTAAAGTTTGCTTCTAATTATGATATATAATGTGTTCTATAGTAAAAAAATGGTTTAAGTAATAATATTAAAAAGAATTTTACAAAGAAGATCTAAATATAGAAAGGTAATATACATTAACTTTTAGCTTCATCATGAAATTATTTGTTAATTAAATGTGTGGTATCAGAGTTAATCTCTTCTTGTTCCCTCAAAAAGAAAACAAAAATACTCAAAAGTTCCATTCAGATTAAAAGGAGGGAATCTTTAAGTTATAGCTTTAAAGTATATTTGCATATCCCCATCTTGTTTTGTATTTTTTTATATAAAACTGCAACATTATTGTGTTTTTTGAAAGTATTATGTACATTTTAGATTACATATATTTTAAATGGAAGTATTATAGTTCACTATCCATCAAAATGTAGCCATATATTTTTTAAAACCAGGACAATATCCCCAGGAATTTGAGATTTGGATTATAAAATAATTGAGGATTTGTACATATCATAACTTTTTTCCCATTCTTCCATAAGAACTTCAGGATGCTTGTGGATCCATTCCCTTTGGATCTAGTAAAATAAGTATCATGCAAGTATAGATCATTTTGTTCTTTATCTTCCTAATGTCAAATCTAAAAACGTCTTTTGTTTACATCTACAAAATGAATAAAATCTATTAAGCACATTCTTATTAATCCTGCTTATCCAGGCTAAACTGACATCTAACAGCATAGTAGCCAAAGAGAAAAGTACTCATCTCTTTGCAATCCTGCTTTAGTAACACATGTAATGCTATTAATACATAGAATAGGGCTATCTGAATTCCTAATGCAAATAATCGAATTCTATTTCTAAGCCCTGATGTTATGTTTAGTATGCCAAGATATTATTTCCTTAGTGTTTGTATGTGTGTGTTGTGTTGTTTTTTTGTTTGTTTGTTTGTTTCGGCTACTTGGTATTTTGATTTATGACAGGCAGCTATGAAAATTGTTATTAAAAAATAGTCTGGGGGAAGCGGATGTGGCTCAAGCAATTGAGCCCCCACCTCCCACACGGGAGGTCCCGGGTTTGGTTCCCGGTTCCTCCTGGAGAAGTCGAGCAAGACAGCGAGTTGGTGCAATGGGCTGACGCAGCGAGCTGATGCAACAAGATGACACCACAAGGAGACACAAAGAGGAAACACAATGAGAGACACAACAAAGCAGGGAGCTGAGGTGGCTCAAGCAATTGAGCACCTCTCTCCCACAAGGGAGGTCCCAGGTTCAGTTCCTGGTGCCTCCTAAAGAGAAAACAAGCAGACACAGTACACAGCAAGTGGACACAGGGAGCAGACAGCGAGTGCAAACAATGGAGGGGGTGGGGATAAATAAATAAATTAAAAAAAAAAAAAAAAGTCTGTTATTGCGGCTTGAATTTAAATGGTTTTAAACAGTTTTTAACAAATTCTAAAATTTTCAAAACATTGTAGGTAAATATTCTTTGTTAAATAGAATACCAGCAGCATGCTGATTTCCCAAACCATTGTTTCTAGTAATACTTTTAGTTCATGATATATTAATAGTTATTCTTCAGTTTTAAATATATATATATATATCCTAATCAAATATACTTGGGAAACACTGATTTGATGTTTTAGCAGATTTTTGTTGTTAGTGTAACAGGACTTCTAAAATCTTTTACTTTGCTAATGTGCCTCATGAATATCAAAGAGGAGGTTATAGTACACAATATTTTGTAATATAAATTGACTAGAGCCCTTCTTTTTTCCCCAAGGAACTGGTAACACAATAAACATAATAGTAGTAATAATAGCAAACACTAATAGTGCTTACTGTATGCCTGACACTGTTCTGAGCACTTTACATATATTAACTCATTCAGCTATCGCTAATATGAGGTAGGTACTATTATTATCCCACTTTACAGAAAAGGAAACTGAGACACAGAGAACTTGCCCAAATCATCAGCTAGCAAGAGGTAGAGCTATGATTGAACCAAGTCTGTTGGACTCTAGAAGTCCTGTTCCTAACCATTACATTATATTAACATCTGGAACGTTGGGGTTTTACAAAGCATAGTTTATGAATACTGGTTTCAAGACTTTACATGGTTTGTCCTCTGGTCACAGAAATAATATTTTATTGTGATATACTCTATACTCCTGAAACTCTAGAAGCATTATAAAGCCAAGAAGTAGGCCATTAGACTAGAGTCACCTTTGTCTAGATCATTCTGTCTTAAAATGTGTATGAAATACAGAAAAAATGAAATAGTAGATAAGAGGGTTTCTTAACCTGGGATTCTTGGGCTCTAAGAAATGCATGAATAGCCTTCAGGTAATCTAGGAACCCCTTGAAATTGTAACATTTTATCAGAATGTATGTTTTTCTAGGGCAAGCATTCATAATTTTCATTGTATTATCAGAGGATTATATCATTCAAATTGTTAAAAACCATTCCTCTAGATACTGAAAAAATTATTTTTAACCTTCTTGTCTGGGTAGTAAAAATTATGATGCTTTTGAGATGATTTTCCTGTGTTATATGCTACTTTACTTAAGTGTACTGGTAACCATTATATGATAAGCCCTGTCATTAGCAAAACTCACATATGAGAAAAATGTGTATCTTGGGAAGCATTTTAGATTTTAGATAAACGTATCATGTTATTTATGTTAAAATTCCCACATTAAATAAAAATTTTATTTATTATTTAATTTGGTTTTACCTTGAGATCACTCTTTAAGTGAGAAAATCTTTGTCTTATTGACTAACTTGTCTTTTAGGACCTAACCCTGGAAGAAAAGATGGAACATTTTCAGAGTCAGCTTTTAATTCACCACAGGGTGTAGCCATAATGAATAATATCATATATGTGGCAGATACTGAAAACCACCTTATAAGAAAGGTAATTTTCTATTTTAAATTAAAAGTTTTAATATTTCTAATTTAAAAAAAAAGATATTTATTTGCTACTTTAAATATTTGAAGTTAAAATGTGATGTTTATGTGCCTCAACACATCCTTATTCAGCTTTTTTCAGAGGTACTTGCTTTAGTTTTATTCTCAAGTATCTTGTCTTTCCGTGTGTCAGCCTGTAGTTGTCACAGAAGAACATATTAAGTCATTTTTAAAAAATTCTATGTATCAAAGTCATTTGCCTAATCACCAGAAATCCCCTTATTTTGAGACATTTTTTAAACTACTGTTTACAAAGTAATTTTTTGTCCTTTTTCAGTTAAACTTCCTGATACCTAGGAAACAATCATACTGCTCTGCTTCCCTTCAGCTCTTATGCTTTGCCTGGTAATACTTGGTTAATTAGTCTTAAACCTATTTTATCTCATTACCATAGTACTATTATTCTTGTTAAAAAACAAATTCAACTAATACATAAAGGTAAAAAAGTCAAAGTCCTCTGAACATCAATTCCAACTTTCCAAAGGTAACTGGCCACTGTTAAAGTTTGTCTTTTCAGAAATTTCCTCCTCATGTACAAATAAGTTTATATTTAAAAAGCCTATCTCTAGAGAATCTTTAAAAAAAAAAAAAAAAAAAAGCAAATGGAATAATATAGTACATATATAATGTTCTGTGTATTTTAAAACTTAACACTGTTATCTTGGGCATCTTTCCACATTAGCCACATGAATGATGTGATGGCGTTAGTATGCCACTATAGTTATACCTGCTTATTTTCAACAGTTCCTTATTGATGGCTCTTTTGACTATAGTCCATTGGTCTCTAAGTTGACATCTATTTGGAAAATAAGGGACCTTCCCCATGTCTAAATGGGTATGATTTCATATACTTCCCCATTTTTAAAATATATAGAATATATATACTGCAATGTACATCTCCATGAAGGAAAGAAATTTGTTTTCTTCACAGCTGAATTCCTAAGAGAATACCTAGAAAGGGTCTGGCCCACAGTAATTGTTTAAGAAATACTTGTTGAATGAATTTATGAGCAAATAGCATCTCTTTAGTGAAGCATTTTTTGAAGTATGTATTCCTCCTAATACAAAAAGATGTTACATGAAAAAATAAAGGATTTTGTGGATTAATTAAAACATATGTACTTATTGAAGGTCTTCTTGGATACTTTAATATGTTAATGTATTATGACTCAAGAATAAGGGGATATGTGTATAGTATTCTTAAACTTAATTCACCAAGGCACTCTTTTTTAGGCAGAGCTTCTAATAGAACTAATAGTTCCGTGGTATGTACTCTGGGAAATAGTTCCATTACCTAGTCCTTAAAGGTCAATATTCCTTTATCATGAATATCTTTTTGAAGGTGTATGCTTCTATAATTCAACCAAGTGTCATAACATCAGTGTATTGAAGAAGGAAGATATTTAGCCCATAGCCTTCAGGGAGTACTTGCCTTTCTTTTTTAATTGTACTTTATCTCTCCTGCTTTAGAACTTAATTGGTTTTGGAGTATTGACCATGACATGCTGTGCTTCAAATAAACAGGCATTAAGTAGCATAATCGAAACAAATTCAGGTTATCTGAAGTTGTTTTTATGTTATCTGACTTAGTTTAGTATCTACAAAAATAAGAAGTGAAGTGAAATTATTTTCTCTCTTACTGTATTTCATTTTCATGTAAGACCTTACTTGCAAAACGTCGAGTTGATCATACTCCTCCATCCATTCACAGCTCACAAACATTGTTCTGTACAAAACTTCTCTTATTTAGATTATTTATTAATTTATACATTCTCTTCCATCCCCATACCCTACTCTCACTGCCATTCCCCCTACATAAACATACCCATAGACAACCATTCTGATATGTTTAATACATATCTTTTTGTTTGTGTCCTTGTAAAATATATAGTGTTGTTTGTTTTAAACAACTTTATTGATGTTTATTTTACATATCATAAGATTCACTCATTTCAGGTATACAAGTCAGTAATTTTTAGTAACTTTTCCAAGTGATGCAGCCATTATCATAAATCATTTTTAGAACATATTTATCCTCTCAATGAGAACCAAAGCCATCAGTCCCCAGGGTGTGCAAGACAGGCAAGTAAGTGCCTAGCTGGGAGGATAAAGAACCCTTATGCCCAAACACCATTAATCCCTATTCCCAACCCCAGTCCTAAGAAACCATGAATCTACTTTCTATTTTTATAAACCTGCCTTTTATGAACATTTCATTTTAATAGAATTACACAACATATGGTCTCTTGTGTCTGGCTTCTTTCATTTCACATAGTATTTTTGTGATTCATCCATGAAATAGCATGTTTCATTAGTTTGTTCCTTTTTACTGCTGATAGTAAATTCTGTTGGATATACCATATTTTGTCTTACTATATTCATTCACTAGTTGATATACATTTAGATTATTTCCAGTTTTTGGTTTTATTAATAATGCTGCTATGAATATTAAGTGTATAAGTCTTTGTACTAATGAATCATATTTTCATTTCTCTTGGGTAGATACCTAGGAGTAGAATTGCTGGGTCATATGTTTTATGTTTAACATTTTGAGAAAAGGCTAAATTCCAAAGTTATTGTACCATTTTATATTCCCACCAACAATGTATGAAGGTTCTTATTTCCATACCCTCTTCGGTATTTGTCATTGTATGTTTTATTTATTATAAACATCCTAGTAGATATGAACTGATGTCTCATTGTAGTTTTAATTTGCATTTCACTAATGGCTAAGAATGCTGCGCATCTTTTCGTGCTTATTGGCCATTCATATATCTTCTCTGCTGAAATATCTTTCATATGTTTTGGCTATTTTTTTGATTGGTTTGTTTGTTGTCTTATTGTTGAGTTGTAAGAATTATCTGTATATTCTAGATACAAGTCTTTTATCAGATAGATGTTTTGCAAATATTTTCTCTCAGTCTGTTACTTGTCTTTTCATTTTCTTAATGGTGTCTCTTGAAGTGCAGAAGTTTTGAATTTTGGTAAGGTCCAACTTATAAATTTTTTTCTTTTATGGGCTATGCTTTTGATATCATATCTAAGAAATCATTGCATAATCCAAAATTTCAAAGATTTTTTTTCCCATCTGTTGTATTCTAAAGTTTTACTATTTTAATTCTTACTTTAAGTCTGTGATCCATTTCAAGTTAATTTTTGTGTATAGTGTAAAGTAAGGGTCTAAGTTCATATTTTTGCAAGTAAATATCTAGTTACTTTAACACCATTTGTTGAACAGACTATACTTTTCCAAATGAATTGCCCCGGCACCTTTGTCAAAAATAAATTGACCATGGATATAAGATTTATTTCTAGATTCGGTTCTATTCATTGATTTATCCTTATTGATATAACTATAGTGTGTGCATGTGTTTATCCTTCACAGAAATGGTGTTATGGTAAAAACCTCAATCTAGTCCTTATTTTTTTCACTTAACACTGTGTTTTAAAGATCCATCTAGATTACTTCGTGTTCATCTGGCCCAATGTTGCTAGTTCCTTTATGATGTTGTATTGTGTACCTTCATGTACCACATTTTACTTACCTATTCCTACATTGATGAACCCCAATTCTCTACCTCCACAAATAATGCTGTGTTGGATACTCTTGTACATTTCTCCTTGTCGGCTTCTGTGAGAATTTTTTGAGATATTTATCCTGATTGCTTAGTCATGGAATTTATGTGTACTTAGTTTGACTTAAGTTCTGCCATACTACTCCCAAGAGTGGCTGAACCAATTACACTAACAACAATCACACATATGGAGTTTCATAATCCCACATCTCTTTCAACCCTTTGCACTGTCCAGCCTTCCTATTTTTGTGTGCACCAATCTGATGGTGGATAAGGGATATCTTAAATTTCATTTAATTACTAACTTTGGGCATCATTTCATATACTTATTAGTAATTTTTTCTTCTGTGAATTACTTGTTAATAATTTTGTCTGTTTTTCCATTAAATTCCTGTTTTTTATTGAGTTCCAAGAATTCTTCATATATTATAGATAATCTCTAGTCAGTTTTGACCTTGCCATGTATCTTCTCCCAAACATCATATGTCTGTTAACATCCACAGTCTCCTTTATTGAACAGAACTCTTTAATTTTGATATAATCAAATCCATTAAATTCTTAAACGAGTGGTTTAAACTTGGCATATTTTATGTTCTTTAACTGCTAAGTAACTCTATAGTTTTAACTTCCCTGCTTAGGTCATTAATCCATCATTAAGTTCAACATCAGTATATGGTGATTGGTAGAAATCCTACTTAAGAGCATAGCATATGTCTGTTAATTTTGATGTCTTTTATCATCTTTAAATATTGTTTGATTTTTTTTTTTTTCTGTAAAGGTCTGTGGATTTTTTGTTTTGTTTTGGGAATATTTACTAATTATTGATTTTGCTGCTTTCATTAATAGTATCTTTTTTATTGTAATTTCTTGTTTGATAGTACTGGTATAGAAAAATGCTACTGATTTTTGTAAGTTGATCTTACATCTAGCAAGGTCATGATTAATTCATTTATTGTTTCAAATAGTTTGTTGATTCTTTTTTTTTGTTTTGTTTTGTTTTTTTTTAGAGTTTTTTAATTGACATGCAATTCATATAACATAATAGTTGCCATTTTAATCCTTTTAAAAGGTACAATTCAGTGATTTTTAGTATATTCACAGTGTTGTGCAACTATCACCACTATCTTATTTCAGAACATTTTCCTCACCCTGGAAAGAAGCCCTATACCCCCTAAGCAGTCACTCCCTCTTCGTCCCTCTTCCCAGTTCCTAGCAACCATTAATCTACTTTCTGTTTCTATGAATTTGCCTATTCTGGACATGTTATATAAATGGAGTCATACAATATGTCGCCTTTTGTGTCTGGCTTCTTTCACTTAGTATGTTTTCAAGGTTTATCCATGTTGTAGCATATGTCAATATTTCATATTTTATGGCCATATAATACTCCATTATATGGGTATACCACATTTTGTTTGTTCATTCATCAGTTGATGGACACTTGGGTTGTTTCCACTTTTTTGGCTATTCTGAATAACGCAGCTATGAATGTACATGTGTAAGTTTTTTGTCAACATATATTTTTAGTTTTTTGGGGTGTATACCTAGGAGTATAATTTCTGGGTCATGTGGCAACTCTCTGTTAAACTATTTGAGAAACTGTCAAACTTTTCCACAGCAGCTGCACTATGTTACATTTCTATCAGCAGTGTGTAAGGGTTGTCCACATTGTTATTTTGTCTCTTTTTTTAATTATAACCGCCCTAGTGGGTATGAAATGGTATATCATGGTTTTGATTTGCATTTCCCTGATGGCTAATGATGCTGAGCATTTTTCATGTGTTTATTGGCCATTTGTATGTGTTTTTTGGAGAAGTGGATGTTCAAGTCCTTTGCCCATTTTTTAAAGGGATTATTTGACTTTTTGTTGTTGAGTTGTAGACATTCTTTATGTATTCTGGATAGTAAACTCTTACCAGATATAGGATTTCACATATTTTCTCCCATTCTGTGGGTTGTCTTTTTACTTTCTTGATAGTGTCCTTTGACACACAAAAGTTTTTAATTTTGATGGAGTCCAATTTACCAATTTTTAAATTTTATTGCTCGCACTTTTGGTGTCATATTTAAGAAGGTGCTGGGACAACTGGATATCTACATGCAAAAGGATAGAGCAGCCACTATAAGAATAATACAAAGAGGTATAGCTAAAATCAATGTAATTCACCATAGTAAAACAATAAAGGAGAGTAACCATATGATTGTTTCATTAGATGTAGAAAAGCATTTCAAACAATTCAATATTTATTCATGACAAAATCACCAAACTCTAAATAGAAAGGAACATTCTCAGTATGATGAAAGGCATTTATAAAAAGGCTACAGCTATCACACCTAAATACAAAATATTGATTGATTTCCCCCAAGATTGGGAACAAGGCAAGGAGTCCCACTCTTAGCACTTCTTTTAAACCTTGTACTGGGATTTCTTACCATTGCACTAAGGCAAGAAAATAAATAAACGGCATATAGATTGAAAAGGAAGTTGTATAGCTGTCTGTTTGCAGATGATATGATCATGTACGTAGGAATTCTAGGAACTCTCCAAAAACCTACTTGAAATAATAAGTGAATTTAGGAAGGTTGTAGAATACAGATATAAAAAAGACCAACTGTATTTTTATATACTAGTAACAGTCAATTGGAAATTGGAATTTAACAATTGTCTTTAAAACAAAAACCAGAAAATACTTAGAATAATTTAACCAACAAAGTAGAAGACCTGTAGACTGCAAATTATAGAACATTGCTGAAAGAAATTAATCTAAAATTGGATTGGTATAACAATACTGTTAAGTAAGATGTCAGTTCTTCCCAAATTGATATATAGATTTAATGCAATCTCAACTTCATTAGGCTTTTTTTTTTTAAGTAGATATTAACAAGCTGATCTCAAGATTTAAGTGGAAATGCAAAACAAAGGATATATAATATCCAAAACAATCTTGAAAAAGGACCAAGTTAAAGGCCTTACACCACTTGATTTCAAGACTTACTGTAAAATTACAGTAATCAAGACAGTGTAGTCTCTCATAAGGCCAGATATATGGATCAGTGAAAAAGAATGGAGAACCTAGAAGTTGCTCCATATCTATATGGTTATTTGATTTTTGAAAAAGGTATCAAAGCAATCAAATGGAGAAAGAAAAGTCATTTCAGCAAATGGTGCTGAAATAACTGAATACGCGTATAGAAAAAAACAAGCTTGACCCCTTCCTCATCCACCAAGTACAAACATCAATTTGAGATGGATTACAGACCTAAACGTAAAAGCTAAAATCATAAACCTTTTAGAAGAAAACAGTCTCTGAGGAGAAAGCATCACCTTGTTGATACCTTTTGATTTGGGCTTTCTCAAAACTGTGAGCAAATAAATTCCTGTTGTTTAAGTCGAACCATTGCATGGTATTTGCTTGAGCATCCCAGGAAACTAAAACAACTCCTAAAGGGAGTTTTCAGGCAGAAGTAACATGATCCCAGAAGGAAGAGTGGAAATGCAGGAAGGAGTAAAGAGCAATGCAAAGGATAATTATGGGTAAATCTAAACAGATACTGATTTTTGTCAAACAACATATGTAAAAGACAAATACCACTCAAAAAAGAAGCCTATATGTTATATAGAAGAAGATAGACAAATGACCAGAAAAATCATCTGAAAAGATGTTCAACATCATTAGTCATTAGGGAAAAGGGAATTAAGACCACAATGAGATACCATTTCATACCCACAAGAATGACTATAATAAAAAAGACCAACAATAACAAGTATTGATGAAAATGTGAAGAAATGGGGACCTCATACATTGCTAATGAGAATGTAAAATGGTGCAAATGCTTTGGAAAACAGTTTGACAATTTCTCAGATTTGAAGATAAAACTATCATACAACCCAGCAATTCCAGTTTGAGGTTTCTACTCAAGGGAAATGAAAGTGTATGTCCACACAAAGACTTGTGCATGAATATTTATAGCAGCATTATTCGTAATAGCCAAAGACTGGAAACAATGTAAATGTCCATCAACTGGTGAATGGATAGACAAAATGTATGTACATACAATGGAATATTATTCAATAAAAAAATGAAATACTGACATGTTATTACATAAATGAACCTCAAAACATACTAAATAAAAGAAGTTATACATAAGAAAAAAAAAAAAAAGAAGAAAACATAGGAGAATATCTTTGTGACTTGTAGGTAGCCAAAGGTTTCTCAACACAGGACACAGAAAGCAATAATCATAAATGAAAAAAAAGATAAAATAGACTATTGTAATTGAAAACTTATGCTTATCAAAATTTACTGTTAAGAAAATGAAGAGGTAGGCCACAGGCTGGAAGAAAATAGTCCCCAAACATATCCATCAAAAGACTAGTATCCATGACACGTAAAGAATTCCTACAACTGAAAATTAAGACAGCTCAATCCAAAACGAATAAAAAATTTGAACACACATTTCTCAAAAGATGTAAGAATGTCCACAAGCACATAAAAAGTACTCAATATCATGAGGTAGGAAGGAAATGTAAATTAAAACCACAGTGAGATACCACTACATATCCTGTAGAATGGTTAAGATTTAAAAGACCAACAACATTGTTAGCAAGAATGTGGAGCAGTTGGGACTCTCATGCACTGGTAGGAATATAAAATGTCAGACCGTTGTAGAAAACTTTCCGGCAGTTTCTTATCAAATTTAATTTATACCTACTCTACCTATCCTACGACCTAGCAAGTATAATCCTGTATATTTACCCAGTAGAAGTGAAAACATGTACATAAAAAGACTTGTACAGGAATGTTCCAACAGCTGTATTCATAAAGGCCCCATCTGGAAACAGCCTAAGTGTCCATAATTAGGATAATATATAAATGAACTCCAGTATATTCATATTATGGAATACTACTCACCAGTAAAAAGGTAAACTACTAATACATGAATAAATCTCAAGAACATACTGAGTGAAAGAAGCCTCATACCCAAGAGTTGATACCTTATGATTCATTTATATGAAATCCCAGAAGAGAGAAAACAAATCTATGATGGATTAAAAATCTGTTTACCTCTGGGGGCAAGGATTGACTAGAAAGAGGCATGTGGTAACTTTCTGGGTAAGGGTAATGTTCTATATCTTTATGGAAGCTGGGGCTATACAGGTTTATGCAGTAAAGGATGCAATTAAGATTTGTGCATTTCATTGTAAGTTTTACCTCAAAAAAGGAAAAAGGGATTAAAAAATATGGAGCCCTAGTTACTGATAAGCGCACTGATATATTTCAGGACAATGTATTGATGTTTGCAGTTTACTTTGAAATGTAAAATGAAAACGGATTGAGGGATTGATAGCTGGATAAAATATGTGATAAAGCACTTATAATGAAATATTGATAGTAGACTCTAGGTGGTGGTTGAATGGTTGTTCCTTGCAAAATTCTTTCAACTTTTCTGTATGTTTGAAAATATTCATGGTGCAGTGTTTGGTGCGGGGGCTCAGAAAATGAAACCAGAACATCCTTTTCCAGTAGAATATCTTCGTTTTTCAGTTTATACATAAAGTAGAGGCAACATAGTGTATTGCCTGGCTTCAAATCCCAGATCCTCAACATTATAGCTGTGGATTCTTGGGAAAGTTACTTAACTCTCTGTATCTCAGTTTCCCCTAAAATATTCAAAATCATAGTACCTGTGTCATAGGATCACTATGAGGATGGATGGACCCATGGGTGTCTGGCTTACTCACTCTGTCAGTGCCTGGCATACAGTTAGCTCTATATGAGTATCAGTCATTAGGTGAGCATAACTGAAATATATACATTTACTTTCAAGAAACATGCAGTTTGCTAGATTGTATTTTAAAATTTAAAATTTCACTTTCTTTTAAAATATTTTATAGTTAAAATGAGATCAACACCAGTTGTGGTAGAAGCCTGATGTGGAGGTTGGGGCAAGAGGAATAAAATAAGGGAATGGGCCAAAGGAGAAATGAAAGGAACTGAGTTGTGTGCATGTGAATAATAAGTCCACCTAGGGTTGATTAGATTTTTTTTCTTAAACATTATGTTGCAAATACTCTCTCTGTGTTCCATTAGAAATCTTGATGTATCAAAGGACAAAAAGCAAGAGTAGCATGCATTGCATAAAATCATTCATTAAATTTCTGTAGGTTGACTTAGAAGCTGAGATGGTGAGCACTGTAGCTGGTATTGGAATTCAAGGTACAGATAAAGAAGGTGGAGCAAAAGGAGAACAACAACCCATTAGTTCTCCTTGGGATATAGTTTTTGGAACATCAGGTATGTAAACTTTTAATATTAAATATAAGTAAACTTTGCTTAATAAAAGTAAGATTTTAAAAATATTCTTGGGACATTCATCTGGATTGATTATAGTGGCTGGTTATTTTATACATTTGTACTTACAGCTTAGGGTTTACTAATTGTGTTAAAACAAATTATACACAAGAATATATTTTCCATCCTCATTCACAGATTCTGTACTTGAGAATTCGCCTACTTGCTAAAATTTATTTGTAACCCCAAAATCATTATTCACAGACACGGGCAGAGCAACAGGAAAAGTTGAGTCATTCCTTGCTAATGTCAAACAAGGTGACACTGCCTTCTTGTTTCAGCTCTCATACTGCAAACAAGTGTCCTTTTGGTGGTGTATTTAGTGCCAGACTTTCTGCATTTTCATGCTTTTTATTGGTGATTTCAGTGTTTAAAATGGCCCCCAAAGCATCATGCTGAAGGCTGTCTGGTGTTCCTAAGCTCAAAAAGGACAAAGTATGTGCCTTACAGAGAAAATATGTGTGTGTTAGATAAGCTTCTTTCAGTCATGAATTATAATGCTTTTGCTCATGAGTTTAGTGTTTAATAAATCAACACACCTTTTTGAATGAGTTCCAATTACCTGTCCCCCAATAATGCTTTATGATTAAATTTGCTTAAATTATGTTTAGAGGCTTTGTTTAAATGTTGCTCTAAAATGCCCTAAAGGCTATGATACCGTTTCTAGATGGGTTTAAGTGGGGGCAGTCTCTAAAAGGCTGGTGAAACAAATTCCAATTGAATCATTATTTACAAATTTAAGAAGGAAGCAAAAAAATACCAGATAACCACCTCACATGCCAGACAGTAATCTGAGATTTTTTTTTTTTTAATCACAAATGTCTAAAACCCTGTTAGTCTCCAAGTACTTTCTAGTTTACCTGATTTGAAATCATTTCTAGAAAGGATAATGTGCCCCCAATCCCACTGACCTTCCTTGGGCCTTTAATCAGCATTTTCCCTAGATAGGAGTGTAGCTGTCCTTACATAGCCTTTAATGGTTGAAATCCAGCTACTTAGTATGCTAGTCTGATAATGTACAGTGATAATGCTTGTGTGCTTAGATAATATGCTTCTCTGACTTCCATTAATGTGCTATAAAATATCATAAATATCCTTTAAAAATCATCAGATGATAGAGACTTTTTTGGAGGAATAAATGTTATTCAGTGTGATTAGTGTGCTTTTATTTTGTTAAAATGAATTGTAGTATTTTTTATACCTAAAATTTGAAAGATTCTTAGACTATCTTACCACATTGACTTGATACCAATAAGATTTTTCTTTGGTTAAAGAGGTATAATTTACAAAAATTAAAATTTATTCTTATAAGGTGTATAATTCTATGAATTTTGACAAATATATACTATATGGTAACCATTACCACAATCAAGAAATAGAATATTTGTTACCCCCAGAAAGTTCTCTCATGCCCCTTTGTAGTCAGTCTCCTCCCCCTACTCCAGCCACTGGCAACAATTACTAATTTTAATTTTGCTTTTCCTCAGCATATCTTTTTTGTCTGTTTTTTGTTTTCATTTAGCATAATGCTTTTGAGATTCATCCCTGTTGTTCCATGTATCTGCAGTTCGTTCTTTATCATTAAGTAATATTCCATTTTGTGGCTATTCCACAATTTGTTTATTCATTCACCCACTTGATGGACATTTGGGATGTCTCCAGTTTTTTGGCAATTACAAATAAAGTCTTTACAGGCATTTGTATACAGATTTTTTACATGAAAATATGCATTCAATTCTCTTAGGCAAACACCTAGGAGTGGTATTACTAGGTCATATCAGTAATACCAATATATGTGTAATTTTCTAAGAAACTGTCAAACTGTTCTCCACAGTGATTGGTTTTTTTGGAGGTCCAGTTTTCTATCTTAGAATCATATTGTTTCTGCCTGAAATTTTCCTTTATCACTTCTTGTAGTACAGGTCTGCTGGCAATGATTTCTTTTGGCTTTTATTATCTGAAAAAGTCTTTGTTTCTCCTTTGCTTGTTTCCTTTGTTTTGTATTGTTTTTATCTAGTGCTTCTATTATTTTTGTTTTAACATTGTTTTAACATTTAGGTTTACTACCCCTCCTCATCACTAGTCACTGTTTATTGAAAAGCCCATGATTTACCTATTTTCATATATACTTGGGTTTATTTATGAATTCTCTTTGGTCTTTTATGAAGTCAGTAATGTACTGTGGTAATTACACCACCTTGGAAAAAACTTTGTAGTACAACCAAGTTCTCCTCATCACTGCCTCCTCCCTTTTATTTTTCTCTCACAGAAAATTTCTGACTATTCTCATGCCTCCCCCAAAATCAAATCCAGAATCATTTAAATCAAAACCCATGTAAATATCAGTGGGGTTTTCCACAGATTTCTAGATTGATAGAGAAGTCTGCATCATTTCCTAATCCTTTACTGTGTGCTCATAGGAAATATGTCGAGTTTGGCGAAGATGGCAGTGCAGAACCCAGGGTGAGGGGTCTTTCTGAGCTTGAAGCCAAGGTTCAGTTGCAAGGACTAACGCCGGGTTCCTACTTTCAAACCTCCTAAGAGCCCATCCCTTTATCCAGGCAGGGCCCTGACTAGACTCTTCATCTGACTAAGCCATTGACCTGATGGCCCCATCACCCAGGTCAGAAACCTTGGGACAGGGGGGCGGGGGCTGCATTCTCACCACATAGAAATCTGCATCGACAGATGTTTTTATTTGTTTTTCATTTAATACTTTAAAGATGCCACTTCATTGTTTTCTTTCTTGCATAATTTTTAATAAGAGGTCTGCTTTCCTTATTCCTTTGTATATATGCATGCTTTTTCTCTGATTGTCTTCAAGATTTTAACTTTATCTTTGTTTTTCAACAGTTTGCCTACGATGTGTCTGGAAGTAATCCTGTTTGGTTTCATTATATTTTGAAATTTCTTACCCATTATCTCTTCAGATATTTCTTCAGCCCCTTCTTTCCTTCCTTCTTTCCTTCCTTCCTTCCTTCCCTCCCTCCCTCCCTCCCTTTTTCTTTCAACTTCAGTTACTTGTATGTTAGACCATTGATATTATATCCAACAACTTTTGCGTTTGCTATTCTTTTTTTCTCTTTTTGCATTTCACTTTGGATAATTTCTATTGATTTATCTTTAGACTCACTGATTCTTTCCTCAACTGTGCCTGGTCAAGGGATGAACCTTTAAAGGACATCTTCATCTATTATATTTGGCTCTTTCCCCCTAGCATTTCCAATTTACTCTTTCTTACTGATTCCATCTATCTGCTGAAATTCCCCATCTATTTGGGTATGTTGGTCACTTTTTCCTCTAGATTCTTTAATGTATTCAGCATATTTGAATGTTTAGTTTCAACATTCAGGTCATTTGTTAGTATGGTTCTGCTGATTGTCTCTTGAAAGCTGAGTATATTTTTCTTGTTTATATGTGTCTTCTAATTTTCTGTTAAATGTCAGTCATCTTTTGTAGAATAGTAGAGGCTGAGATAAATAGTATTTATGCCATTATTATGGGAGGTTGAGTCAGAAGCTGAACTGGAACTGGGTTTTGATGTTGCTATAGTTATTGTCAGTTCTGCTTCAAATTCCTTTAGCAGTGGGCTGCTCTTTTCTTTGTGGTGTTGCCTTAGCATGGGTGTCTAGATTCTATATGGTTATTCTCAGTGTTCTTCACCCTCAGCTTTCAGGCATTCCTGCACAGGTGAGCTACAGAGAGTTCCCTCTTTATATTCCTGCACCTTCCCATGGGATAGACTACTGCTGCTTATTACTCTCCACCAGGCTTGTGTTGAGTATAGTTTTCTTTCTTGTTCTGATCCAACACAGTGTTAGGAAGGCTCTGTATCCTTAGTGAAGAAGGGCAGTGGGGAGCTTTTTCATTGTTCTTGTCCCTCCTCTCTTGGCAGCCAAATTCTGTCTTGGAAGGATCTCTGATTGATTTGACAAGTTTCCTGCTTCTCTACCAGTGGTAAGAGACCTTGACTTGGTGTCAGTATATAATCTCTGGCCCAAGACAGTTTTTGCCCTTCCCTGTGGGTAAAGAATTTTTTCGTCTACCCTTGCCCCAGTGATAATGGGTCTTTTCCTGTCACTGGGGGTGACAGGCTTTGCTGCTCCTCCCTAAGTAGAATCAATTCCACTGACACTAATGGAAGATTCCACAGATCCTGTTAGGACAGTTCTTGTTAGTACTATCTATTTTGATCATAGTAGCTTAAAATATTTAACCCAGAATTTTTTAAAGCTACTAGAGCACAGGTAATTTTCTCTTCATTATCATATATCCTTTGATGATTTTATTACTTTTTACTGAGAATATTTTTCTAATCCTTATTGATAATTATGATGGTTTTTGCCTTTAAAAATATGTATTCTCAAAATCCTTTCAGCTTTTGGTATTGTCCATTATTTTTAATTTTTAATTAGAGGCTGTTGAAAGTCAGTGATACTGAATGCATTCTTAGTTTAAGTATGACATGTTCATAATTACCATATTCTTGTTAGAAGGAACAAAACTAATACCCTTATTCAGAGATATAGCTATGTGCTTTAGATCCCAAAGTCCAGGATGAACAATTTTAATTCTTATTATGACCAAATTGTTATTTTGCAAGACATTGTAAATTCCAGACCACCTTTTTTTTTTTTTTTTAACTCATATTTCCAAGAACAAACTCTTCAGTCCTCAGGGAAATAATCAGAAAGGATAAAAACTTCTTGAGAGGCAGTGTAGCATGGTGGATTTGAGCATGGACTCTGGAACCAACCTACTTGAGTTTTAATCAGTTTCATCTCTTAGAAGTTGTGTTACTTAATGTCTTTATGCCTCACTTTCCTCATCTGTAAGTTGAAGATACCATAAGCTCAAAGGCTTATTTTGAGGAATATAAGAATCAAATATGTAAATCATTTAGAATAGTGCCTGGCACATACAAAGTTTTATGTATTTTGCTAATCTTTATTTGCTATAAGATATATTCTGTGCTACTTCCAAGCATTGTTCCAAGTGCTTCACATGCTTTGAACCTTTCATTTGAATGGCAGAGAACATTTTATTGGCTTAGGTTTCCTTTTGATTCTAGTAGTCCCAGATTGTGGCCCTAGAAAAACAGAAGGAGCAATGGGGGGTGTTTAAAATTATTATGAAAAGCTTTTTGATCTAGTTTGAAAGTGATTGAGACCCCAGAAAATATGGATACCAGTGTCCCTTTTAATACAGTTTTTTTACAAACACATTTGAGTATTAAGAAGGAAATTGATTTTATAGGATAGTAATTAAGAACACAGAGAAAGAGGCAACATGTATAATGGTTAAGGGCATAAATTTTTGCTGTTTGGACTAGCCTGGGTTCAGATTCCAATTCCTTCATTTACTAGCTTTGTGACCCTGGAATGTTACCCAATGTCTCTAAGCCTCAGTTTCTCCATCTGTAAAATGGGCCTAATAGTAGTACCTAAATCCTAGGGCTTTTGAGAAAATTTAAGTGACAATCTATAAAGCACTTGGCACCTGGCAGCCAGAATTTACTGAGAACTATTATCATCATCATCATCATCATCATCATCATCATTATCATCATCATTTTTGGTTGTCATTCTTGTTAAATTGAAAGATACTTGAATGATTACTCCAAGTTAAGGAAGAAAAATTCCTTCTGGACTTTAACATGAAATTAAAGAAAATACAAATAAAATAGCCTTGCCAAGATATTTCTTTTAAAACGTGTTTGAACAAATTATTTTTGTTAATTTAAAATGTCTCCATTATATTTAAAAGCAGCCTCAAAATACATTTTAAATTAAAATAATTTAATATTTTGACAATAGAATTAGTCTGAGAAATGCAGCTTTGCCATATTTTAATAAGTTGTGACATTCAATCTCTATTAATAGAAAGTATTTATGTTAATGTTACTAAGCAGAGCTATATTGTAATGCATTGTCGTCTTAGCTTTTTTAATGTCAATATCATTTTGAACACTTTTATAACCAATTAACAATGGATTTTTTTTTGCTTTGGTTTTTCTTTTATTTTTAGCAATGGATTTTTAAATAGCTATTTTTGATGTGTGCCTCATTCTAAAATCAAATATTGTGTAATGGTAACACCTTTCTTCACGTATTAAAAGATACAATTCTATCATGGGAAATTATTCAAAGAAACAGTTACTAAAGCATATAATTTAGGTGATTAGTGCTAGATTATTTACTGGCAAAGAGTTTCTTTGGAGAGTATGTGTCAGCCTATGTCTTCTATCACATAAAATAAGAAATCAAACATTTTTTAAAAATTGTGACTAGAGATGCAGAGGGACATATTTCCGATAAGAACACATTGGATTGCTGAGAAATCATTACCGGTAAAATTACAAGTCTAAAGGAGTAAACCTTTCAGAGGGAAAATGGAGAATTTTAAAAAACAACTTAAAACATGGTAAATATTTTTATTTTCCTCTATCAAGTAAGTTGTAAATATATTACTCTCTTCCCTGAATTTAAACTTCTGAAACAAATGGAGTGTTTGTATTTAGCAGATATGTACACTA
This sequence comes from Tolypeutes matacus, assembly GCA_026826555.1. Classification (NCBI taxonomy): domain Eukaryota; kingdom Metazoa; phylum Chordata; class Mammalia; order Cingulata; family Chlamyphoridae; genus Tolypeutes; species Tolypeutes matacus. Next base: position 6,754,629 of record JAKSZT010053836.1, read on the forward strand.
AATTGCTATTTACTTTTTATAAAGGTTCAGAGGTGCAAAAAAATGACATTCTATGGATAGCCATGGCAGGTACTCATCAGATATGGGCACTCCTATTGGACTGTGGCAAACTGCCAAAGAAAAAGTAAGTGGCAGTATCACTCTGGGTAAATAAAAGATCTTTACCTTGTACTTTAATCGCAGAGCATTACTGCACTACTTAGAGTTCAAATAATTCCCTTTTACAAAGTCACCATCTTGGCACCACCCACTGCACTGGTCAGGATATGCTAGGTTCTATTACCATAACAAGTAACCCAGATTCCCAGTGGCTCAAAACAATAAAGTTTACTTCTTACTCACTCATGTAGGTTTGTGGGGGGGTACTGCTCTGCCACCAAGCTTATGAAGCAGCCACTATTTGGAAGTTTGCCAATCATCCTGACAGAAAGAGAAAGAGGTTGTGAGTTACCCATTGGCTCTTAAAGTTTATACTCAGAAGTGACACATCACTTCTACTTATGTTTCACCAGCCAAAAACAAGTCTCATGGCCACACCTAACTTCAAAGGACATGGGAAGAGTAATTCTACTGAGCATTGAGAAAGAGAACTAGAAATATTTGATGGGACTTATCTTTTAAGACATAGCTTAAATATCTCCAATCATTAATTCAAATATTTGAATACCACGTAACAGAGTAGTTAATAGCTCAGGTTATGTGGTCAGGCCTGAGATTGAATCCTGAATCTGTTACTATCTGTATGAGCTCAGGAGAGCACTTTAACTTTAGAGACCTTGGTTTCCTTATTTATATCTAACTAATAATAGAGTCACTTTGAGAATTAATAGTATGTGTGAAAGGCTCAGCATAGTGCTGGGCATATATAGTAAATATAGGTGGCTTTGCTGCCGCTGTTGGGGATATAAAGATGAAAAGGCAGTGTCTCTGCAACATTTCTTATATCTTTTCTGTAAAGCCTTTCCTCTGTTCCCCAACAGTGTAGATAGAACTGATGATACTCTTTTCTATGACCTTACTATACCTAGTATGGAGTTATATAAATATTCCTTCCCATCCTTCCTCTGTTCCTCCCCTAACCCCTTTTTGGTTGCATTTATTTATATAACTCTTTCTTCCTACTAGGCTGCCTTTTAAAGGAAGGGACCCTGTCTTCATAATTTGTGTTCCCTGTATCTATCACAGTATCTGGTACATAATAGGAGCTCAGTAAGGGTTGGCTGAATAAAATAAATGAATGCAAGTCACACACCGTAAAGGCTACCAAATCACCATAGAAAGTGAGTGCTCGTCAGTTGTTACCTTTATTAGTAGAAAAGAGCAGTTGTACAGTAATATGAAATATCAGATATTCCAAATAGTGTGTGTGTTGCTTTAGAACACATTTATATGATGTTTTTACAACATTTAGTCATTCATCTAGTAAATATTTATTAAATCTGCTGTATGCTGGGCACTGTGCTAGACAGTAAGGGTGAAATGATATGCTAACTGTGTTAAAGATAAAATGAAAAGATGTGGTTTCTGTCCTCAGTGAGCTTGAAGAGGAAGAAACAAATGAGCAAACAAAATTTAAAACTAGTTCGGAAGTACAGGTGCTGTGTGTAAAAGAATCACTTCAGTAGTCCTTTAAATTGTCTCATGTAAATAAGAACAACTAGTAAGAGTAGAGGTGTCAAGGAAGGCTTCCTGGAAGAGGCTACTCAATTGAGACTTGATAGAGTAGGAGTTAGGGTGTGTGAGAGGTTGTTTAGGCCAAGAGATGACACTAATGATTTCAGTAGAAACCAGATCACACAGAGCCATGTGAGTCCTTTTAAGAGGTTTGGACATTATTTTACAAGCCTTTATAGAAAGATTTTAAGCTTGGAAGTGACATGATTATATTTGTGTTTTTGAAAGAACTCTGGCAACATTCAAGGTGGGATAAGACTAGAGACAGGGATACCAGTTAGGAGGCTGTAACTAGTATCCAAGCAAGAGATAATAGTAGCCTGAAAAGTGAGATTGCCAATAATGTTTTATAAGAGGCATTATTATAAATAGCAAAACAAAAGTAACAGGTGTCCAGAGTATTCTGTTCTGGGTGATGGCTACTATTTCTCCCCTCTCTTAATACCTCTAATTAAGGAAACTACATTTTTTTAAGTGTTAAGCTTCCTTGTAGTAACTACCTTTTAATTTATTTGCTTTGAGTATTAATTACATGTAATTTCTCTGTCTAGATTATTTTTATAAGTTCCTTGAGTAAGTGACCATATTTTACATACTCTGTATCCCTTTGCCCACATCCCCCACTATCTCCTACCTAACTTAACATTGAGAATATATCAATCATAAATGATTGATGGTCATTTTAGACTTTTGCATGCTGTGCCATATTATGATATGCATATAAGCTCTCATTATTTTGCATCCTAAATCAGCTTCTTCTCTTCCCTCAACACAAGACACTACCATGTCTTTCTTATACTCATTCTTTCATTAACTATTTTTAACAGAAACGAGGGCCTAAAGTTTTCTCTTCATTACAAAAGAAATAATTGCAATAGTCCTTTTAGTAGAAATTTCCTAGTGTATATTAGTGTAAATAGACATTCCCTATAAAACGTTGATTTGTACAATTAGTTAAAGCAGCATAACCTTAAATCATTTTCTTAAAGTGAGTGATGCCTGCCTCAGCTATCTTTTAAAAATGAAGTCTTTAATTCCTTTTGCTAGTTTTTACTTACATGTAAGAAAACAAAATTTTAAGGAAAATTTACGCTTTATACTGTTGTAAGCTAGATAATCTTTTTAATTCCCTCTAAGATCTTAATATTGCATGAAGCTAAGGTTAAAAAATTAAGGTGGAATCCAGCTATACCTATCTCTGACCATTGGTGAGAGGGGGAAAAAACCTATACCAGCGATGATCTGATCATTATTCTTATCATTAATTCTGACTGTGGCAGGGATTTCCTCTCTGGCCTATGAGAATAGTTTCGGTTTTGTGTATATCAAAGAAAAGTAGAAAGGTCTACACAGTAAATAAATAAGATCATTGGAAAAACTACAGTGTAAGCTGACTTGCACAATTCAAGTAAGCCAAGAACACTAGATTTAAAATTTTTTTTACAATGCTTATAAACCATTGATTTGTTAATTTACATACATTTTTTAAAATAACTAAATTGGATACAATATACCAATGTTGAATCTGCCTATGAACTTGCCTTTTTTAGTGAGTTAAAAAAAGGAACCTGCCTTCGGTTTGCTGGAAGTGGAAATGAAGAAAATCGAAACAACGCATATCCTCACAAAGCAGGTTTTGCCCAACCTTCAGGTCTTTCTCTGGCTTCTGAAGAACCCTGGAACTGCCTGTTTGTAGCAGATAGTGAGAGCAGTACTGTGAGAACAGTCTCACTGAAGGACGGAGCAGTGAAGCACCTCATAGGAGGAGAAAGAGATCCCATGGTAATGAAAATCACTTTTGTACAGTGTGCTCAAACTCTCTTCAATATTTCAAGTTCCTGAATTGTGGAGAGTTAATAAAAAATTTAGGAGACATTGTTCTTGACCTAATAAATTAATAAGGAAGACCAAAGGAAATGTAAATATAAAGAAACACAAGTCAAAAAAACCACCAAGGATATGTGACTTGACTCTATTTGATTATAAATGTTAAGACTTCAGGGAGAAGATAAGGATAAAATATTGATTATTGGATAGAAGAGAAAAATGTAATTTAAGTATTTGGCAATGGTGTGGAAAGATCACCAGACTGGCAGACTTGACCTGCTCTGGGCCAAATGTGTGACTGTTGTAAATAAACTGTTAAGCACTACATATTAATTCAGGTTCAGAACTCTATCATTTTTTCTAGTCTTCTGAATCAAGTACTCAGACCTATTCATATGAAAATCAGACCTTTCCTCCTTTAATTTAAATAGCATATACAGCTACCTAAATTTTCATTTTGTATCTTAACAAAGTATTGTTTCGTTTTTTCTTTTCTTTTTTTAAAATAAAAGAATTTATTTGCTTTTGGTGATATGGATGGAGTAGGAATCAATGCAAAGCTTCAGCACCCACTTGGAGTAACTTGGGACAAGAAAAGGAATTTACTTTATGTGGCAGACTCCTATAATCACAAGGTGAGTCTCAACAGAATTATATAAAACCTGTTTTTCATATCTGGTATTGAAAATTCTGAAAGATCTATGAGAGCCTCCTACAACTGCCACTCTAAAATATAGAATGAATTAGTCTTTGATAATTATATTTGATCTTATTCTAATCTTTTCTTGGTTCCTTCTTGGCAAAGAGGTTATGCAAGTGTGCTGCATGGCCAGGGAAAGCACCGTGGCCAAGAGTTGCGAATTGCAGCCCATCAAAGCTGCTTAGTAGCATATTGAGTAAATAAAGAGAAGGCAAATAACAGGGAAATTAATATGTCAGATAATAAATGAACATTTTTTAGCTGTTGCATAGTTGTACAGACTGTTAGCAAATAATTCCATTTTTAACAACATTTCATTTTGTCTCTACTACATTATCTATGCAGTTTTTTCAGTTTTTACTGCATTTTCTTTTTTAAATAAAAATCAGCAGAAAATAAATATTAATACTTTGTGATGTGAGACCATTAATAGATTAAGACGTAATTGGGAATCATTAAATTTAACAAAAGTTACAAATCCTTAGCCAATATTAGATGGTCATGAGAAGAAAATCAGTTAAGTTGTGAAAGTGTGTCCCATTTTGAAGAAAAAGGGGAAAAAAAGTTCAATACAAAATTCTAGAAATAATTCCATCAAAGATTACTTTTAGAAGACAGGCTGTAACTAGGGATTTTATATCAATTTTAGCTCTTGAAATGGAATATCTCTATTACACTTAGATGTAGAATCTGAATGTTTGACTTTTCTAGAAAATTATGGAAATGCCTATTCTTTTTCTGGAATTTATTAAGAATACTAATGGCAATCAGAAATTCTCTAGCTTGCCTTAATACTATACTTTTCCATAGTTACAAACAAGAAATTGATCTTCAAAAATAAAAATTTTTCTTTTTTCTTCTTTAGATTAAAGTTGTGGATCCAAAAACAAAAAACTGTACAACGTTAGCAGGGACAGGAGATACAAGTAATGTTACCAGTTCCAATTTTACAGAGTCAACTTTTAATGAACCAGGAGGCTTGTGTATTGGAGAGAATGGTCAGTTATTATATGTAGCAGACACAAATAATCATCAAATTAAAGTGATGGATTTAGAAACAAAAATAATATCTGTGGTAAGTAATCTTAGAGTATAAGCTAAAGGGTACCATTTTAAGAATGATACTAAGAGTCTCACAGCACTGACAAGCATTTTTGGGTAGGCTATCTCTAGTGGTGAAATTGATAGATGGTACGTAGAGTAGTAATGAGTGCCTGTGATGTGTACTCTGATAACTTCATGAGCAGGACTACTTTAAGGATATCCTGTTGTTCTTAAAATAAAAGTTCCTTCTGTTCTGAGAGTTTGAGAAAGATATTGGAGGTTGGAAAAAATTTGATGAACCTTAAAATAAAAAAGGGAGAGGACTCATATCTGTTTTTAAATATATAGACATACTGATGTACACTACGCACACACATACTGTGTGAGTTGGGTTGTTTAAGCCTTTTTTTTTTTTTTTAATGATCCTTACATTAATGTTATCTTTGTTTCCTATTATCAATCCATTACCATATAATCTTCCAAAGGAAGCCTAGAAGCCATGTTTCTTAAGACATTGAAAATTAGACTGAAAGAAACTTTTAAGTTCTAATCAATTTTTAAAGGTATGGGTATGGTCTCTAATAGAATTTTAAAGGAGAATTTTAAGTGTCTATTACAAACTATCTCGTTATATCACATTTTCCTGAAAAAAAAAATGCAAAATTTTTTTCTAAATTTCTAGGAATTTCCAAGGTATATGATTTAACATAAAAAACACAGATTGCTGCCATAACATAAGTGTTATTTCTCTTGATATAAATCTGTGATATAAGTGACCTGTTCTTCTAGTAAGCAATGAAAATAATGAGAATGTATATTATATCTACTACATTTAATTTTCTGCCATCTATAAAAATTTTGTATAATTAATTTAATTCTGAATCAGTTATAAGTGTTGGTATTTTTCTATACCTACAAAAATAAATTTGAGGACAAACTAGAATGCAATTACATTTCATTGACATAGAACTTGAATTTTTCTACTGAAGTCTAAAAATAAGCATCCTTACTCCACAATTACTATAAAGTACTTGTGCTTTAATAAGTTTTCTTATATTGTAGCTCCCAGTCTTCAGATCTGAAAATGCTGTGGTAGATGGTCCATTCCTAGCAGAAAAACTAAAGATAATACCCAGACTACCAAAATCTGCTCCAAACATTAGGCTTCCCTCGGTTACTGCATCTCCAGGCCAGACTCTTCAGCTCAAGCTAAGATTAGACCTCCCTTCAGAAACAAAGCTAACTGAAGGAGTAGCCAGTTGCTGGTTTCTAACAGCTGAAGGTATGTGTATAATCTTGCAAATGCAAATGTTCCATAAACTCTTGATGTTTACTCTAGTCATTTTTCTCATTGGTTGTGTGATATTTTTACTCTATTGTTGGGCAGGATTTGAAGGAGATTATGTGAAAAATGTATCCAGATCTAACCCCACTTGGGCAGTTTTCTTTGATCTTTGAGATTCTTTGCTCCCTTTTATCCAAGAGCAGTGTAACTTACCCAAAGTTACATGTCAGTTTTTAGTCTGGTTTCTTGGCATATGGATTTCCTATCTCTCTTCCTTTATTCTAACCTTGTTCTTCATTTTCTTCTTCCTAAAAAGAACCACTCAGAGTTGAAAGTCTGAAATGGAGAAATAAAGTGGAGCCTTCTTACTCAGTATCTTTCCCTGTAATACTTCCTTCCTGTTACCTTTATTCATTCCTCTCTTCCCTCTAAATCTCTTTCAAGCTCTTCATTCACTAAGTCTATTTTCAGTCTGTTTTCACAGAAATAACAATTTAAACTAAAGGGTTAAAATACTAAAGGGAGTTTTCAACTTCACACACTGATTTGGGAGGGTATTAGAAGAACATGAAGACTATCAGATATCCCTAAATAATATTTGAGAATACTTGTTGGTATGATAAGGGCTGTTTGTGGACATTTTATAAAGGCTAGAAGGAGTCATGATTTACAAAATAAACAGTTTTCATTGTTTTCAGGTATCAAATGCTTTGCTTAAGACACTTTTCTCTTTTCCTCTCAAAGGAAAACTCTTTAACTCCAGCTAGGCCCATTCAGTCATAATTGCCCTCAAGCCAATATCATAATTTTTCTACTAGGGTAGTCTATCACATACATAGTGTTATAGTCTCAGAATGATATTATTGGTCCTTAAATATTAGAGCTGAATAGCACCAAGGGACACCATCTAGTCTAACACCTTTATTTTATAAATAAATAAACTAATGGCTCAAAAAGATGGAGTTACTTGCCCAAGGGCATATATTAAATTAGGTCAAAAGCTGGAATTTAAACCCAGTTCTGCTAGTTCTTAGTTCTGTGCCCTTTTCATTATGCTATTCGATCTCAAAACAGCTCTAGGGCCATTAGCCCTAGAAATGAAATGAAATTTTTTAAAAAGACATACTAAATTCAAAACCACTAATTACATATTTGGTTACCATAACAAAGTCAAATTGCTATTATGGTTTACAAATGTTTACTCTCAATTTCTCTACTTAATTCATCATGGGCTGTGGATCAGCACCAGTCCACACACCACACTTTGAGCAGCACTGTTCTAGAGCATTCTAGCATAAAGAGATCAAGGAATAAAAGAGGAACCAGCAAGAAGACAAGAGTGGGCAAGCAAGTAGGAAGAAAATCAAGAGAGTATAGTTTCCTGGGAGCCAGGTGTTTCAGGGAGGAAAGAGTGACCAGTTATGTCAAGTGCTATTGATAGATCAGGTGAGATAAGGACTGAGAATTGATCACTGATGTAACAGCATAGAAATTGTTGGTTTCCATGCACATTCAAAAAAAAGATTTGTAGAGGAACTGGATGGATAAAGCAAGTATAGACAATTATTTCAAGAGTTGAAAGAGATAAAAGAAAATATGGCAGTTGTTAACAAGAAGGCAAAATGGAGTTGAGAAAACAGCATGTTTGCTATATTGATGACAAAGAGCCAACAGAGAAAAGACTTGATGATATGGGGGCAGGTGTGGCGATATCCTTGTGAGAGGGGATGAGATCTAATACACAAGTAGAGGGCTGACTTTTGCCAGGAAGATGGACATTTCCATAATAAGGAAAGAAGGCCCATGTGTGTGACCCAGAGGCCCAGATGGGTAGCAGGGGGAAGGCGGGGACGCTGCTTGTGGAAGCTCTCTTCTGTTTCCATTTTCTCAGTAAAATGGGAAGCAAGGCCATCAGCTAAGAGTGAGAGGTGGGAAGAGGTTTTGCAGGTTTAAAGAGGGAAGAGGGCATCTGGAAGAGTAGGAGAGTGACTACACTAGAGAAATCTAGTGTTGTTGTTGAACAGGCTTAAGGGTACTCTTGAGCTTACCTGTCAGGAATTTAAAATCAGACTAGTCAACAGGGAGTATTTTTCTCTTGAAAAGTGTAGTCATAAGGGTGTAGGTTGTGTGGGTAGATACTAAGTCACTCTAAATCGTATTAATTAGCAGTTTTGTTACAAAGCCAGGTAATCTATCAACCTAGGTTTCTAGAGTCCTGTTCCAGTATTAATTGTGCTTACCTCTACACCTTCCAGTAACACAGTGATATAAATTTCATAGTTTTTATTCTAAAGAATTAAATTGACTTCCCAGTTGAATATGATATTTAAAAAACATGCTTTCTTTTAACTGAAGTGACTTGATAGAGGCTCTGTCCAACTCAGTTCTTTGGTTATTTATTATTTTTACTTTTCTAAAAATGTCTACCACATGCTTTAGAGCTTTCAGTTACTGTTCATTTTATCCCAGTAGTTTTGGTTAATACTTGATTTATGAGTTATTAACCTTCAAACTGCATTTTCTTTAGAGATATAAAGAGGTAGAATGAGCGCCATTATTTGCTGTAAGAAAATGGATGTCAAAACTGTATGCAGTGCAGTTGTAGTAGAGAAATAAAACATTGTTGGAGAATATTGTATTAGTCAACCAAAGGAATGTTGATGCAGAGTATCAGAAATCTGTTAGCTTTTATAAAGGGTATTTATTTGGGGTAAAAGCTTACAGTTAACAAGGCCCTAAAGAGTTCAACTCAAGGTACCATAAGAGGTATTTTCTAACCAGTCTGTTGCCACATGTTGAAGCAGGATGGTTGCAGATCTCTGCAAGCGTTCAGCCTTCCTCTTCCTCTTAAAGCTCTGTGGGCCCAGCGTCTTCCCATCTCAGCTGTAGGCTGGAGGCCTCGTTTCTTTCCAGTCCTTCTCAGCTGCTCAGGGCCCTGTTCTCTTCAGCTGTAAACTGTCAGGCAAATGGCTCAGCCCTCCCTGGGGCTTTAGCTGTTTGAGCTTTCTCCTTTCTGTCACATGGCAGGACCAAAATGACCAAGTTTTCTCCTCTTTTGTATCTTCTTCTGTGTCTCTCCTTGAGTGAGTGTCTGTTTATATAACCCACCAAAGGGGCAGAGACTTAAACAGAGTTACACCCTACTGACATGGTCAAATCAAAGCCCTAATCTTGACATAATTTAATCGAAGACATCTCAGCTGAATCTAATACAATCAAAGGGGATCATGCCCAGAGGAACAGACCAGTTTATAAACATAACCTCTCTTTTTGGAATTCATAAATAATCTCAAACTGCCACAGATATGTAATTAAATACAAATGAATTACTGTGATGAGAATCCAGGCAGAGCCTTTACCCTCACTGATAACTTGTGTCCTTTTTATCCAAGGAGTCCATTTTCAGAGTATTCAGTTATTGTAAATTATGAAAAGTCTAGAATTTGTGTATGAATCAATGTGAACTACCTCCTTATGTCAATATTATATTTTATTAATTGATGATAAGGAATCAGTATAGTAGTGTTTTCCAACATCTATAATAGAGAGGACTACAGTTTTAAAGTAAAACATTAATGATCCAGTACCTCTAAATTATGGCTTCTTGTCTCTGATGATCTTCCTCTATCCTATATATACCCCTTTCACATATTCTCACTCCATTTCCTCTCCAATTCCTCCTCTAATACCCTCTCATACTCTTTTCTTCTGTACAGTACCCAAATCCAGGCTTTATGCCTTCTTATCCTGGTACATTCCCAGTGGCAGCAGCTAAGTTGTCTGCATTACCAACTAGGTGTCCACACCAAGAGGACAGAGAGATCTTTTTAGACTAGTCAAGGTGAACTACTGGGTTAGAGTTTGGAAGACTAGCTCTGGAGTAGTTGACTAAGCCTATAGAACCCCTTCCCTCACACACACATAGTAGAAGGCTGAGCCATACAGGATTCAGAGGGTATGTGGAATAGCTCTTTGGACAGAAGAGTACTGAAATCCTGGCCATTCCACAGCCAGTTTAACTGTTCTGTATGTGTCCTAAAATCTGAAAGTGTTGTAGAGTATTGATTTTTAAAATAAGATGTTGACACATTAACATGTTTAACTGTCAAACACACGAGTTAGTTAATACTGAGTCATTGAGATAATAAAATATAGATAGTATTAAAGGAAAGCAAAGTAGTCTATAGAGAAAATATTTAGCTAGTCATTACTTGTTTAAGATCTGGCTTCAGTTTTATTAATAGAGGCAAATAAGCTTTCAGCAAGAATCTTAATAATTTAAGATTTTTGAAAATTGTTTATTTTTTAGGCTGTCTTTGTATACCTAACATTAAAAGACATTTTCTCTTCCTGCCTAGTTATTCAGAGACAGAAAAATTTACTTTCAACTGAATTTTGATCTGTATGGTCTTAAAGCAGTCAGCATATGTGAAGGCTTTAAACTCTCTCCTACTCTAGAAAAAGCAGCATAAAAGCATCACTGACATAACTTTATTTCACAAATCCCACATGCAATGTAAATAAAAAACTTTTAGCACAATTTATTATTTTCCTGTTTTGACTGAAAATATAAGAAGTTCCCTATTAATCTGATTTCTTAAAAAATCACACATTGACTAAAACATATTCAGTCCAGAAATAAGCAAAGAAAACCAAGGAACACTAAAAGAATTGGTTTTAAAACTTCTGAATAACAGCTCTGCACTTAACTCTTTAGATTTTCACATTTCACCTTCTCTTTACTCATTTTTATTTAGCATATTTTTCTTAAATTAGATTTTTCAGTCAATAGAGTATTGGAAGCAATAAACTAAAAGAGAAATGGAGAGGGCCTATAAAAGCAGATACTATCATCAAAAATGTTGACTCAGCCTGAGAGCAAAGGAAAGAGGCAAAAAAGTTAAAAAGTAGATATAGAATTTCATCACTACTCAATAGATGGTCAATTTTTGTGCAAATGGTCCCAAGTCATTGATTATATTTGATATACTCTGTTTAAGATGGCAGGAAAGCATGTCATACATTTCCAAACACTGTCTCTTTTATATATATATATATATAATTTTTTTTTTACTTTTAAAGGAGCTTTAGATTATATAAATGTTATGTTAAAAGTATAGAGGGCACGACTCACCCTACAGCACACCTGCAATCTATGTTTCAGATTGTATACTGTCTTTCTTTTCTTGTTTCTTAGTAAACTCTTTACTCCCTTGCCTAAAAAAACAATTTTTTTTTTTAAATTAAAAAAGGATTCCCATGTACCCCACCCCTTCCCCACTCACACTTTCCCACATTAACAACATCTTTCATTAGTATGGTACATTTATTACAATAGATGAACACATATTGAAGCATTGTACTTACCAAGGACTATAGTTTACATTATAGTTTACACTTTGCCCCACACAATTTTACAGGTTTTGAAAAACGTGTAATGCCCTATATCCGCAAACACTGGCTCTTAATATCTGCCACCCTCTAAAGCTGAATGTCAGTATAAATTTGTACTTCCTCAATGACACAGTTGATCCTTCTGAGAGAAGGTCCTAGGCTTAAAATTTTTTTTAGTCAATTATTAGACTTTTGTTAGATAGAAAATTAAGTCAAAGAGAGCAATGGCGTTTTTGACTATAGGAGACCCTGCAGTAGATCGTTCATTACGTTCTGTGTTCACAGTGAACCTTCCTTGTGAAGCCACTGAAGAGCAGTTTAAAGAACATCTTTTCTGAGGTTGGACTTGTTGTTAATTTCAGGTTGGTATATGATAGGGAAACAGGAAAACCAAAAAGTTACGGCTTCTGTGAATACTGAAACTGGGAGACGGCTCTTAGTGCCAAACACAACTGAATGGGTGCAAGTTCAGTGGGAGAGCACTTCAAGTCAACAGTGCTGCCAGTGCGAAGAAGAAAGTAGAGCTGAAATGCCTTGGCACTGGTGCTCCTGTCATTGTATCATCTTACAGAGAGACCATCAGTCCTGAAGATGCACCTGAGTCTATTAGCAGAGCAGTTGCCAGTCTTCACCAAAACAGATGTTTAACCTGAGGAAACAAATGAAACTTTGTGTCCAGAATAGTGCACAGGTAGTGATGAGAATTGTGGATCTTAAGATGGCCCTGAAAATTCTGCATTGCCAGACAAATATCCTAATGCTGATTGCAGCCGACCCTTAGCCAGCCCATGCGCTTGGACCTGGGCTAAGATGCAATGTGTTAGTGAACCAGCAAAACCCTCAGGCCCCACCTTTGGGTGGAATACATGTCAGTGGTATACCTCATCTAATGCAGGGTGGGGTTAACAGCACCAGGGCATATACCAACTGCTGTAACAGGACCTGGCTCTGGTCCTTTGGCTTTTGGAAGGGAAATGCAGCCCCAGGTTGGAATGCCTGGAAGTGGACCAGCATCCTTGGAGTGGGGATAAGTACCAATGCAAGGCCCCGGAGCAGCTATGTAATGTGGACTCTTGCCTGTCAATGTTCCAGCTCTTCAAGGTCTGTTAGGAGATGCTCCAAGTGACCCAAGTGGCAGCACTTTATTTACTGTAACTGGAGAGGTAAAGCCTAGAAGTTACATAAGACCTCCCCAACAGGGTCTACCCATGTACCATGTCCCTGGCCATGACATCTGTGGCCCACCCCCACGTGAGATGAGAGGAGGGCCATTAGTGGAGCTGACCTCTAATGGCAGAACCAAGAAGATCCACGCTAGATCAGAAGGGTCAACCCTTGGATGGCAGAGCTGGTAGAGATCCCTGAGAAAGAGATGCACAAGGGGTGGAGGCCAGAGGCATGGATACCAGAGGCCCAATCCCTGGCTCTAGAGGCCCTCCCTATGCTTGGTGGAATGCAGGACGCTGGTCCAATTACGATGGGAGCAAGTGGCCCCCAGAGATCTAGACAAGTCCCAGTCATGCAGGGAGCAGGCATGCAAGCAGCTGGCATACAGGGTGGAGGCCAGCTTGCTGGCTTTTGTCCTGGGCAGAACCAAGTCACTCCAAAAGATGGTGAGAAGCTGCTTTGATTATGCAGGTTCTTCAGCTAACTGCAGATCAGATTGTCATGCTGCCTCCTGGACAAAGGCAGAGTATCCTGATCTTAAAGGAACAAATACAGAAATCTACTGGAATACCTTGAACGGTTTTCAGAAATACCTGGCAACAAATCTGAAAAATAATTCCATAATTTTGTTGAAATATTGAAAAAAGATGTCTTTTACATCCTAATCCTCAAATTGGTGCCAGGTAGAGGACTTCCATCATTTTCTTTCCAAACAATATCAGTTTATTTCTGTTGTCTTAGTTTGTATATTTTCTGTGACTTGAAATAAACTTTAAATACAAAGTTTCAGAACACTGCAAATTGATATACCTTGCTTTTAAAAAGCTGAAGACCAAGGGTGAAGCCTTAGATGTATTTTCAACCCTTACCACAGTATTGTACTGTAATATTATATTGCCATAGCTCTGTTTTTACTTTTAAGTTAACCATTTACTCTTCTTGATGAATGTATTTGAGAAATTCTCAGAAGCAGTGTTTTCTGTTTTGTTCAGTTTTCTTTCAGCAGGAATAATAAAGCTTTTTCCTTTGAGAACTTTCTAGGACTTCTCTCTCAATCTACTGAGAGAAAATATCAAGTGCTTGAAACTGTAAAATTGTCAGAAGGCCAATAAAACAAAGACCCTAGCAGAACAGTATGTTTAGTTTTAGGAAAATCCAAATATCAAAATGCATTTATTTATTTAATTTTTTAGGAGGTACCATGGATTGATCCAGGACCTTGTATATGAGAAGCAGGTGGTCAGCCACTGAACTACAGCTGCTCCCTATGCATTTTTTATCTTAATAGCAGATCTATTCACGTACACTGTTCAGAATTAAGGCAAAGATGAATTAGCACTGGTTTAAGTGTGTGTCAACAACATAAAAGACTTAACATTTACTTGTCTGTTCTAAAACTCTTCAGGCTGGGTAGTCAACTTTAAATTTTTTTTAAAGTCACTAATTTTTTACCTGTTCAAGATTAAATGAAAACTGAACAGAAATCAAATGAACAAAATATATTTCATCCAATCTTCCAAGCAATCACTAACCTACAGCTCTACCCTATAACCAAATTTATTCTGGTAAGTTACAACATAAAACTTCTACTATTTCCTCTTAATTTGAGAGGACCCAAATGTAGAGCACAAGCAGTCAGATTACCCATTAGATCTGCCCTTCCCTGGCTTCCTTGCAGATAGGTATGAATATAAGTAGTGCCACAAGTTTTAATGTATGGGCCTTCCAACCTTTCTGTCTCTTATAATGTCATTACGGGGAAACTTAGTTTCTCTCCATTAGGCCAACCTCAAGAGGTTAAGAGTTGCCTAAATCATTAGTCAGGTTTTACTGGAACTACTGTTGAGCCTACTTATAGTCTCAGAATCTTACCCTCTGGGGTAGGATTGCAGTCAGGTATTTTTTTTTTTTTTTTTTAATGTATTTTATTTTATTTTATTATTATTTTTTTTTATTATGGGTAAAAATCAAAATTCTCACCATACATACAAACATTTGCAAAATGATATATAAATATATATGCATATATGTGTATTTGCTTACAAAAATTATTTATATATATATATATATATATATATATATATATACATATATTTTAAGAGGTGCTTAGATTACCTAAAATATTACACGGAACCCACTGGGATTCCCATGTGGCCCACCTCCCACACCTCCAGGTATATTAAAAGCCTGGCATAAGTTTAGAGAATATAATAGCATATTGCTTACATGCCAATCAAAAAAATGCAAAGATAATTAACTTCATGAGAGACATTGAAATTGAGGGATTTCCACTCTTATATATAAACATTTACAGCAAAAATTTGTTTGATAAGAGATTTAATATAACCTAGGAAGAAAAACTTGTTCACACAGCTGAGGAGCTAGCTTTCTGGGTATCTGCTCATCCTGAATTCAGGCATGGGTGTTGATTATGAATAGGATTTATTATCATTATTTTTTCTGCCTACTTCTATGAATATTCAGGCCTTGATATGTTGATTTTGGCCACAGTCATATTGTGTCAATATATATAGACCTTAAGATCAATAGTGAAGTCTTTCTCATTGGGAACTCCTAAATTTCAAGGGAACACTTAAGATTTCAAATCCAGGTCATTGAAGAACAAATTGTCATTTGATTAGCAGTTGTCTAATAGGAATCATATTAAGTTTCCATTGTTCATTTTTCCTAAGGCCTTATTAAACTTAATATCGATAGCTGAAATCTGAGCAAACAAATTGACAACAGCAGTGATATCCCAATCTGACCCTACAGAAACAACCATCAATATTTTTCACTTTTGTCCAATTAATCAACTAAACACAGTTAAAATTAGTTCATGACCTACCTCCGCTGTATCCAGACTAGTGACTGAAAGACCAGTGTTACAAATCCTTCAAGCCATATAGGTTTCTAGATAGTGAGAACAGCCATGTGTTCATTCTTGGTCACTTAAGGGTAGAGAAATAGATGTTATAATGCTAATTCAGCAAAAGCATTCTTATCTGTGATAAGTTGAATTGTCCTTGGGCACAATGCAGGGTGGATTTTGCCCCCTTTTAGGGCCCCAGTCTTTTCCTCCCAGTTGATTCACTGTGATGACCAACAGCCCAGAGCAGGTGTGGTCATTGTAGGCCAAGGTTGGTTAGATGGGAGAAATAAAAGCATTTTGATGGGAGGAAGAAGACATTTTGCTTATGTCATTGGGTGAATGATTCCTTATTAAATAGGAGCCAAAAAAATTATCAGACTTCTATATTCTTTATCTTTAAATAAACTAGACATTGATAACAGCCCACCCCCCAAACAGATATGTGAGTAAAGAGCCCCACTTGACTAAATAAGGCATCATAAGATGGAGTTCAAGTTTTCACAATTATTTCCAGCAAAACAATATACTTTAATGGCAATATGGACAAATTAGTGTACTTTCAAAATTTTCTTTCTCAAATGGAGAGCCCAGAAAAAGTAACAAAAGACTCTGAGCAAAGAAGAAAATCCTTCATTTTTTGACAAGCAAAAAAAAAATGTTCATGCTTGGTAAGGCCATATTTAAAATAACAGTAAGAGTTACATAGTTGGTATTATATAGGGATGGGGTCCTTGGTAATTTTATGTTCATTTTATTTATATTTATTTTTATGTTTTGTCATTAATTATTAAATAAATTTTTATTTTAAAAGTCAAAAAAAAGAAAATTAAGTCTATGTAGAGTTTTATGTGTTAAAATGATGTAGACAAAATCTCTTAGTTTGTAAAGAAATCATGTTATGTTTTGATTATTACTTTTGGATATTCAAAACATTGTCTTAACTAGAAACTCACTAGAGTTGTACATACTTTTGTAACTTCTAGATAAAGTGTCTTTTTTGTTTGTTTGTTTTTCATATTGTATCCCTTAAGACTTTTCTCTTTTTGGTAAAAATTATCTGTTTTCTCAAGTGTCCTGCTATATTTCTTTCAAAAACAGCAAGTTTCATTTTAACTTCAGGGATTAAGGATTTATGGCCATATTTGCAATATTCAGCTTGTTTTCAGTAGAAAGGAATTTAAATTTAATTTTATAGTGTTCAAATGAAAAATATAAATAATTTAATATAATATAAAGATCATTAGACTGGTAACTTCTCATGGATGTTTATTATATCTTATTGATATTGATATCCTTTGCACAGAGCACAATGTCTGGCACTTAGAAGTTTTCAATAAATATTTGTTGATTGAATGATCTAATCTTTAAAAGGTTTTTCTAATTTCTTACTTTTCTTCTTATACAGTCTTAATAATTTACTTTTTTATTTTCTAGGCAATGAATGGCTTCTTCAAGGACAGATACCATCTGGAGAAATAGAGAGCATTTCCAATCAACCAACAATATCACTGCAGATTCCTGGCAATTGCTTATCGTTTGACGCTATTATATCTATCAGAGTCTTTCTTTATTACTGTAGTGCAGACAGCAGTGCCTGTATGATGAAGGGAATTTTGTTCACTCAGCCTTTACAAATAGCTGATACACAGCAAGGTTACATAGCTCCAGTGGAACTCAGGTATGTACTTTAGCAAATTAGCTAGCCCCCCCGCTGCCACAGTCACCCTATCCCCCATTCTCAACTTCACTGTCACTTAGGAAGAGCTTTATTTCTGCCTCTGGGATACCAAGAAACCCACTGCTAAGTTCTAGCAACTGATATTAAAATAAAGCTGTGTTCCTTTTCTACTTATTTATTATAAACAGATTCCTTCATTCTGGCTATGGACCAGCCAAGTCATTGACCATCATTTGAACCCCATTATTTTGTAATCTGTGCTGCTATTTGGCATAAGACAGAATTCCACACTATGATATAGAATATATCATAAGATAATTTGCCATGAATACTGATTATAATAACAAATACTTCAACGAATTTTTGCTACCTTTATTAATAGCAAGTAGCACATTTGAATGTATAAATTTCACAGGAACTTTAAATAGGACCTAAAATCCACACCCCATGTTTGTATAAGAACACCTGTCATTTAAGACAGAGGGGTCTGTTTTAAGCCAAAATAAAGAAATCTTTTCATCACAGTAGAAGTTTTAAGAGTACCTGATGAGTGGTAAATGTTTTTTGTTGTCTTCTGCGATTTTCTCAGTTGAGATATATTTTAAAGAGGGTTGTGTTCTATTTTTATTATAAATTGTTTGCTTTTTTAACATACCATTAGTACCTTATCACTTTATACAGAAAAAAATTGTAGAATTACTAAATGCATACAGACCCACTCCTTTAACTTTTTCTGAATGAACACATTCTTACCAGATGATGACTAAGACCCAGAAATATGACTTTCAAAGAAAAAGGGATTTATGTGGACCCATTACTGTCTGTGATACTATTTAAAGAATTTGCTGTGACAGCTGAATCGGATAATGGGTATATATGTTATCTTAGAAATTTACATTTCACTTGTAAGCGAAAGTATTAAATGCAGATTTGTTTGAAGTGGGGTTTTTTTTGTTTTTTTGTTTTGGTTTTTTATTTGGTTCCCACATTCACAATTTAAGTTGTGAGCATATATTGTGATATTTTTAAAAACCACTTTTGAGCCTTCAAAGTGAAAAATTCAGTGTGAAGCACTTTCATATTTTCAATAGGAATAGTGTATCCTAATATATTACTCTTTAAAATATTAAGGCTGAAACTTAGTGATTTAATAACAGTTTTTTTATTTTTGTTCTTTTAACCCCAGAAGAAACAGCCAGTTTAAGATATTGAAAGATTTTTTATTTTTTATCATAACTTATCTGTATTATTATATAAAAGCCTATTATTGTTTTGCCTAAAACTGATTCAACATCTTTATGATTTAATCAGCTTACAAAATTTTAAAAACATCAGGTAAATCATATTTATTTATTCAGTAAATATTTATAGACAATGACACAATACGCCTTTTTCCCCTTCAAAATCTGTTAAATTTCAAGCGTACTCTTTTTAAGTAACATCATCTATTCATTTCTTTATATTTTAAAATAGTTTTGAAGCATATTATTCACTTCTTTTATTCAGATTAGATAAATTAGAAAAGTAAGGAAATGCATAGATTTAATTTGTATATCTACTAAAGCTAGTTTTTAAAAGAAGTCTAAATGTAAAATAAAAGGAATCTTGTTTATAGGTAATTACCTCATAAATCTTTTCTCTCCAAAAACAACAAAAGGATATATAACATTTTATTGTGATTAGGCCTTAGTCATTTTATTAATCTCATTTGGTTTATTATACTTTTTATTTCCAGTTGGACAGGATGAGAATATTTTGAGCCAGTTATTTTCTGTTTAAAGACAAACAGTTCCACTCTCTAAACAAAGTATACACAATTTTAACTTTATAGTTTAGAAATACCAAATAATTTGTCTTCCAATGTAATAGACACAAACACACGCAAGTATTGTATGTGTGTATTTTCATGTTAACTTAAAAATCCAAAAATATTTTCTAGAATCCAGTAATTTTCTCTTTGTTTTCCTAGACAGAGTTTTAGGTTAGTCTTAAGCTTATACCTTTTTTTTGGCTTTCAAAAGTGTAGCTTTATTGAACATTATCATTCTTACCTAGCCATCAGTCTGCATTGTTTTTTTACATTTAAAATATTACTTATAATGGATTAGTATGGTTTTGAGTAAGTCATACAAAAGCAATATAAATAGTTCCTAAAATTTATGACTCACATAAACCTCTTACCTAAGAGATGAAGCACTTAGCTTATTTTTAAAACTTTATGACCCTGTATTCTCTTTTCTATAAGGACTTCTGTACTTTTTAAAACTTTTGCTTTTGTTAAATAAATTTTTATGCCCAGTATTAATTTTTAAAAAGTAAGATTTTAGCTAAGTAACCTTTATCTGAATGTCAGTAATATAGCATACACATACTTTAGCGTAATTCTTGGAATCTTTGCCCTAAATTGTTCTGCTTGTTTGTTACTATTTTTTCCTCCCCTCTTTGTAATATCATTTCACAAATAGTAGAATTTTTCTAAATTTATACTCAGCATGGATATGATCCCTGTAATTATTTTGCTTATCTTAAATATGCTTTCTCAAGCAAATATTTAACTTATTCATAAAGGAAAACTTTGTAGTTTAATCACCTACAAGTACAACTTTGGCAAAGTTCAATAACTAAAAAACATGTTTGTCCTTACCTATTGCAATATATTTAGTTGTAGTGTTAGCAGGCCTGCAGAAAGCTATAAATCTTAACACAGCCAAGAGGAGTTTAATATGTGTGGGTGTAAGTGTATGTGTCTGTGTGTATGGATAGTGTGTGTGTCTGTATGTGTGTGAATGCGTATACATACACAGATAACAATGATCAATTCAAGAATATCTCACACAAATTCCTTTTATGGCCAACGCACTTTTGATCTAATAACACTAAGATTACTCTGATTCTTTTTCCATAGTTGGAAAATTTAGAAGATATTAAAAATACAGGGAAGTGGATGTGCCTCAAGTGGTTGAGCACCTGCCTTCCACATGGGAGGTCCCAGGTTCGGTTCCCAGTGCCTCCTGAAAAAAACAAAAACAAACAGCAAGCAAAACAAGTGCCGACTTTCTGTATATGATGTCCCAGGTTCAATCCCTGGCCCTGGTACCTAAAAAAAAAAATACATTATCTCCAAAATAGAATAGTTTTCTACCTGCACAAAATTTACTATTATTTTATATTTGATGATCAAAAAGACTTCAGTCTAGCCATATATTTGGCCTTCTGTTTAAGAACAAGCATCCAAATTAACTAAATTCCTTAGTTCACAATTACATAAAAATAGGTGCAGAGGGAATACATCAGCAGTGGTTATCCTGAATGATGGGATTATGGATATTTTTATTTTAATTCTAATTTCCTGTATTTTTTTTTCTACAATAAGCAATGTGTTATTTTCAAAACCAGAAAATAAAACTTTAAATGTTTTCTAAAGATTTAAAATGAACTGGATGGATAGTAAACACTTTCTATATAATAACTTTTCTAAAGTCACTTTTAGTACCAAAGATAAGAATATTGTTTAGAGTCCTTTGGGCTCCCATTTCTCTTTGCTCAAGTATGTGATGTAGTGAAGAGAGAAATGATTGTGGCTCTTTTCTTGTGTTTTCATTGTATAATGTTAAGGGTATGAGCTTTGCAGTAAATTGGATTCTAAACCTGTAAAATATGACTAATATACCTGCCTCATGGGGTTACATTAAGGAATCAGTGAAATAGTTTAAAGCATTTAACATTTAGTTAATGAACTGATAAAAGCACTTCAGAGTGCTTGTATGTATATTGCCTCATTTGAGCTTTAAAATAGCCTTATAAATCTAGATGTTATAAGCTAGATGTTGTTCCATTTTACAGATGAGGAAATTAAGCTTCAGAATGTTGGTGACATATCTCAAGGTCAGGTAGCTTCTAGATGAGCATTTCATGCCTAGAGCTGTGCCTGGCAGGAGCAGTTATCAGTCAATTTTTTCGAATGACTGAAAAGTATAGTGAGTGGTAGATCTTTTATTCTAGCACAGGTTTCCTAATTCCTAACTCTACTCCTATATTTAAGAGGAAAACAAGCTGTTAAATTAAGAATGCTTATTTAATTTTTATGAATGCATTCTTAAGCCTTTACAGTATTTAAATAAAGTAATAATAGCTAACATCTACTGAGTACTTCCTATATGACAGATACTTTTCTAAGTGCTTTATATGCATTGCCTTATTTAGTCCTCACAGCAACTGAGGGAGGTACTCTTTTCCTTATTTTACATATGAAGAAACTGAGACAAAAAGAGGTTAAGCAGTTATACAAACATATTTAATATCACACATTTAGGAAGTGGCAGTGCCTAGGTATGAGTCTGCTTTACCACCAAGCTATATTGCCTCTCAAAGTAGTTTTTTTTTTAACATGTCTTTCATAGTTTTATCTAATAACTAATAAGTCCAAAGAGCCCAAAAAGACCTAGTAATCATTAATTTGGAAATTTAAATGCTTTCAATTATATTACCCTTTTGGACTTTTCATTATACACTTTTATCTGTATATTCATTGTTTCCCAAAAGTGTTTATGTACCATTCTTTCTTAAATTCAGGCCGTATCCAAAGTTGTTTTTTGGGGGAATAGGGAGGGCAGATAGATGTATTAAAGAATAAAATAGATTTCAGTGACCTTGTCATAAAAAACAACTGGATTCAGGTATCGGATGTAGCTCAACGGTTGAGTGCCTGCCTCTGCCTCCCACATACGAGGTCCTGGATTCATTCCCCAATACCTCCTTAAAACAGACAAACAACTGTATTCTTAGCACAGGACTGTCTCAAATCCTAAGAAGCTTATTCATATTCAAGGAAATTTTGTTTTAGATAGCCAAAGTGAGCTCTAGGAGCATAATATTTGGCCAACTCTGTTAATACACATAAAGTCTTCTACTTCATAAATATCGCTGGAGTATTAGACCCACACAGTGACTCAGATATAGGCAATTCTTATATCAAAATTTTTTCAAGCGTCAACTCATTCCAGCGGTAGGTAGTATTAATAAAAGGAATGAAGCAAAATGCTACATACCAGCAATTATTCATGATCATCCAGATACAGGAATGCAAACATTTTTTCATTGTGAAATAGTTTACTGATTTGAATTCCATAGTATTATGATGCAGACAGGAATTTGTTAGTTGTGTTTAAAATCCCATTATTGAAATCCATAAGGAAATCAACTTAAGGAAGAGGTAATAAACTCATACTTTAAAGGTAGAATTCACTGTTAATCGCCAAGATTTCCTTTTTCTTCTCTTGTGGCACACACATGGTTTATTTAAATGAACTTACACTAGCCATAAGTCACTATTATGTCTAGAATAATTAAGTTTGCTTCTCCTACCATATCTTTACAACAGGGTAATAGAAAGAATAGTGTTAAAAGCTAGAGGCTTGACTAATCTGCCTATGTATTCCATAATCAACAAACCTTGGCCCTTTGGCATATTGGACCTGCAGTTTAGACTGACTGCTTTTAGTTTTCAGGCAGCCTGCCTGACCACAGAGAACCTGTGTAAAGAGGAATAGGAGGCAGCCTTAGTCAGCTTCTCTGGTTGTACCCCTTCCATCTTTTAGTATGCTTATATGGTTTAATTATTTTCAAAGGTTGAAGTTGGAAAGTTAAAACCCCTAGATACTTGTGGAATGTTTACCTATAGTTATTCATTTTTTGGTGGTCCCTTTTCTTTGCTGGCATGTCACTCCCAAGTGTATCAAAGGACATTTTGTTCTTTTGAAAGCCCCAAGACTAAAAGGACAGAATTGCAAGTATTTTCATATATATTTCCCCACCTAAACCAGCAACCATAGACTAAAAGGCTCTAAACAAGCACACATTACAAAGCATTTTTTTAACGGTATGAATTCCTTTTTTAAGCAGCAACTTACAGACCTGGTATTTTTCATTAATAGGAAGATAAGCAAAATTGTCATATTTTTTTAGAGTTGAAAAACTTGAAAGTATGATTTTTATGAGCAAACAAATGTAAATCTACTTTTAGTTTACTTGCTTACAAGTATACATTTAAAATGAAATGAGACTCCATAATGCTGAGAAGTAGGGGAAAAAATCAGCCATTAGATTTAAATATGCCCAGTTTAAACAGTATTTGGTCAGATTTAGTATTAGATTATTTATTTATCTAGTGTGCTGTGCTCATAAGAAATATACGTTAAGTTGTATAGGGGAAAACAGTTGATAAATTATGTTCATGAAGGATAAAAAAAGACCTGTTCCTTTCTGAAAATTTACCATGTAACTGTCTTCTGTTTTTAGAGTTTGTAGTTATTATCCTTAGTCCCACCAAAAACATACTCCTTCTATGAGCATCTACAGTATGGGCTACCTGTTGTGTTCATTACACTGTTCAAAATGCTAGCAAGTTTTTGTATAGAATTGAAATGTTTTGTTCATGCATGCCTGTGATGTTCATAACCCAAATTTACCTGTAAAAAATATACTACCACTTCCTCTCCACACCTTAGTCTTGCCTTTCTTTAAAAACAGTAGTAGTTTCTATAGAAGTTTCACTGAGGAACTATGGTTACACAATAACAGATGTGGTAGAATGATTTTGTTGTGATGGATGTTTTTTCTAGTTTCTAATATTTCAGTTTTCAAAGAAGGGAGTACAATACCCTGTGTGACCTAAAATTCATTTCTCTCTACTTTGATACACTTTCCTAATTATATTTTATAAAATAGCAAAAAATTTGAATTCTCACTATTAGGATGCATGAAGAGCCAGTTTAGAACATTTTTTATTGCTGCCTTTACTTTATATGAACATTTCAAAATTTGTCATGTGGTATGTATATATCACTGTTTCAAATTATAATATTTCATAAATTTGTTAATTTTAGATTCAGATTATTTATCTTTTGTGTGAATAAAGTTTGTAGTTTTAATTTTGAGAATAGAGTTGGTCTGCTGTGCTAATTTCATATCTGTCATTCCAAAGATTGATTGTGTTTACTTTCTTCTCCAAAAGATATAAAATGCAATGAAAATCCAATATACAAGTTCATATATTGATATTTCTAGACATGATCTAGTTCTAAAAGACTTTACTTGGTGAGCATTTTTTAAGTATTTCATGTAGATCAATGAATATATTTTTATAGAACACTATATTTCTACATTTATTTCAAGACTATATTCTTCACTGACTTTCAAGTGCATGAGTTAACAGTAGAACTTTGGAATGAGAATGAAATGGCCTTTATTATCAACTCAAAAGAAGTATAATATGTGTGATTATAGAGAGCAAGAATGTGTTTATACTGTACACTGAAATCTAATGCCTCTTTTCTAAAGCTTTGTACATTTTTTTCATGAAATAGATTAAATATTTTCTCTCTAAAGTCATGTTTCTGTTTTTAATATGCATTCTGATTTCAGTATATCATGAAATAATTTTACTATTTAGAAACCAGTATTTCATGATTTATTATTTGAACTTTTGAGGAAATGAGGAGCATCATACTTAATTAAAGGAAAAAAAAAAAACCCTGCAAGATCTTATGTTAGGCAATGTTTTCTTAGACTTTATATACAAGGCACAAGCAATAAAAGAAAAAATAGATAAATGGGAGCTCATCCAAATTAAAATTTTGTGTACCTCAGAGGACTTTGTCATGAAAGTAAAATGACAACCTACACAATAGGAGAGAATATTTAGAAACCACATATCCAGTAAAGGATTAATATCCAGGATATATAAAGATATATATCCTTCAAATTAACAACAAAAAGACAAACAACCCAATTAAAAATTGGGCAAAAAACTTGAACAGACATGTCTCCAAAAAAGGTACACAAATGGCCAGAAAGCACATGAAAAGATGTTCAACATCATTAACCATCAGGGAAATGCAAATTAAATTACAGTGAAATATCATTTCACACCCATTAGAATGGCTGCTGTTTTAAAAAAAAAAAGTGTTGGAGAGGATAAGGAGAAATAGGAACATGCATTCATTGCTGGTGACAATGCAAAATGGTGCAACCGCTGTGGAAGACAGTTTGGTAGTCCCTCAGAAAGCTAAGTATAGAACATATGACCTGGCAGTCCCACTTCTTACGTATATACCCAAAGGAGTTGAAAGCAGAGACTCAAACATCTATTTGCACACTGATGTTCATAGCAGCATGGTTCACAATTACTGAAAAATGGAAGCAGCCCAAGTGTCGAACGACTGATGAATGGATAGGCTGAAATGGCCTGGAAAAAAATCTAGGGTTTAGGACACAGGTGAAGGCTGGACACCACCCAGAAGAGAGGGACAAAGGAAAAGAATCGTGACAGCAAAACTGAGAGATAAAAACAGCAGCTGCTACTCCCGGCAAACCACCCCCCCCCACCTCACTAAAGACACTTTAGAATTCTCAGGCCTCCGGGCCTGCTACAAACAAAGGGGGCTCCAGGGATCCACCGTCCCAGGAAATGGGGAGAGAGGGACACACACTAGGGTGGAATCAGCTTTTGACCCATGAATTTGGTCTGCTGTGTCCCATTAGCCCTTCTGGGCTCGATGGGGCCGCACCATTGTTTGCCTTAGCAGCCAGCTCAGACTAAAGAGATCCTGGACTAAAAAGATCCTGCCCTTCCAATATCCCTCTCTACTGACCGGGACTGATTGTTGAGACACAGAGGGGAGTGGAATTGTTTCCTACCAGGGAAAAAGGAGGGGACTGCTGGTGAAGGCTATCTCTGAGAAAGTTTGAGTTGCGAGGCTCTTGGCCTCCAGGCAGGAAACTTTATCACATTGATTGGGTCCCTGTTGCAGTAAACACACTCGGACCAGGCTTGAACTGAGAGAGCTGCCAAAGAACGCCATTTTCTGGCAGACCAAGGAAGTGCATGTGAGAAATTTTAAAATAAGAAGCTTTTTCCAGCCTTTATAGCCTCTTTCACCATGGCCCTAGGAAGCGGGTCTGCAATCCATTACTGGGTCCAGAGCCAGTTTTGAGCAACTAAAAGGGACAAGCCTAACAATCCAGGTTGAACCAAGAATTAAAGAGCAGCAGTAACACACACACCCTCCCGCCAGTAAATACCTAAAAAAGAGAGAAAATTGAGCTTCTGAGTAAACTACCATCCTAATCAGATGCTTAGACATGAGTAAAAAAATAATGAGCCATACTAAGAAAATGGAAGATATGGCCCAAGAAAAATAATATATAAAAGCCCCAGAAGAGATGCAGGATTTGAGACAACTAATTAATGAGATGCACACAAATTTCCAGAATCAAATTAATGAGTTGAAAGACAATATGGCTAAAGAGATAAATGACATCAAGAAGTCATTGAGTGAACACAAAGAAGAATTTGAAATCCTGAATAGAAAAGCAATAGAGCTCATGGAAACAAAAGACACAATAGGTGACATCAAAAAAACATTAGAGGCATACAACAGCAGACTTGTAATGATAGAAAATAAGTGATACCGAAGACAGAACAGCTGAAGTTGAAGAGAGAAAAAAACAGAGAAAGAAAGGAATGGAAAAAAGTGAGCAGGGGCTCAGGGAGTTGAATGACAACATGAAACACAACAACATACGTGTCATGGGAGTTCCAGAAGGAGAAGAGAAGGGAAAGGGGGCAGAAAGAGTATTTGGGGAAATAATAGCTGAAAATTCCCCAACTCACGAAAGAAATGAACTTACATGTCCAAGAAGCACAACTAATCAGAATAAATCCGAATAGACCTACTCCAAGACACATGCTACTCAGAATGTCAAATGTCAAAGGTAAAGAGAAAATTCTGAGAGGAGCAAGGGAGAAGCAAACCATCACATACAAGGGACGCCCAGTAAGACTTAGTGCGGGTTTCTCATCAGAAAACATGGAGGCGAGAAATCAGTGGTATGATACAATTAGGACACTGAAAGAGAAAAACTGCCAGCTGAGAATTCCGGCAAAATTTTCCTTCAAATATGAAGGTGAGTATAAAATATTCACAAACAAACAGAAATGAAGGGCGTTCATAAAAAAGAATCCACCTTTGCAGGAAATATTAAAGGAAGCCTTACAACCTGAAAGAAAAAGACTGGAGAGAGAGGCTTGGAGGAGAGTATAGACTAAGGGATAGCAGAAAGAATAACCAAAAGAGTAAAACACAGATGAAAATATGATAAGACATGAAAACCAAAGCATAAAATGGTGGAAGTAAATAATGCATTTACAGTAATATCATTGAATATGAGTGGATTAAACTCCTCAATCAAAAGATATAGGCTGACAGAATGGATGAAAAAACATGAGCCAACCATATGCTTCTTACAAGCAACTCACTTTAGACCCAGGGATACAGACGCTGAAAGTGAAAGG
This sequence comes from Tolypeutes matacus, assembly GCA_026826555.1. Taxonomy (NCBI): domain Eukaryota; kingdom Metazoa; phylum Chordata; class Mammalia; order Cingulata; family Chlamyphoridae; genus Tolypeutes; species Tolypeutes matacus. Next base: position 6,782,624 of record JAKSZT010053836.1, read on the forward strand.
TTGGAAAAAGACTCTCCAATGCTATAGTAACGAAAAAAGAGCAGGAATAGCACTAATATTGGACAAAACAGACTTTAAAAGCAAAAAAAGTTATAAAAGATACAGAAGGCCATTATATATGAATAAATGGGATAATCCACCAGGAGGATATGACAGTCATAAATATTTATGCACCTAACCAGGGTGCCCCAAAATACATGAGCAAAGCTCTGGCAAAACTGAAGGGAGAAATAGACATCTCTACAATAATCAGAGACTTCAACACACCACTCACACCCTTAGAACAATTAGACAGAAGATCAATAAGGAAACAGAGAACATGAACAATATGGTAAATGAGTTAGACCTAACAGACATATGCATAAAGTTGTATCCAAACTTAGTGGATTATGCATTCTTCTCAAGTGCCCATGGATCTTTCTCCAGGATAGACCACATGTTAGGGCAGAATGCAGCTCTCAATAAATATTAAAAAATTGAAATTGTACAAAATACCTTCTCAGATCATAATGGAACGAAACTGGAAATCAATAATGGACAGGAAAGAGGTAAATTCGCAAAAGTGTGGAGGCTAAACAATGCACTCATAAATAATCAGTGTGTCAAAGGAGAAATTGCAAGTGAAATCAGTAAATATATTGAGACAAATAAAAAAGAGAACACAACTTATCAAAACTTAAAGGATACAGCAAAGGCAGTCTTGAGAGGGAAATTTATAACCCTAAAACACCTATATTGAAAAAGAAGAAAGAACTAAAAACTCAAAGATTTAACTGAACAACTGGAGAAGCTAGAAAAAGAACAGAAAAACAATCCCAAAGCAAGCAGAAGGAAAGAAATACTAAATATTAGAGCAGATATAAATGAAATTGAGAACAACAACAAAAAACTAGAAAATCAACAAAATCAAAAGCTGGTTCTTTGAGAAGATCAATAAAATTGACAAACCCCTAGCTAGGCTAACAAAGAAAAAAAAAATAGAGAAGATGCAAATAAATGCAATTAGAAAAAAGGGTGTGTGGGGGGGAGGCCAGTTACAATTGACCCAACTGAAATAAAAAGGATCTCAAGAGAATATTATGAGAAAGTGTATGCCAACAAATTAGACAACTTAGATGAAATGGACAGATTCCTAGAAATGCACAAACAACCTACACTGACGCCACTAAAATACAAGAACTTAAACTAATCACATGTAAAGAGATTGAATCTATCATCAGAAATCTCCCAACAAAGAGAAGTCCAGGACCAGAGGGTTTCACAGGTGAATTCTACCAAGCATTTCAAAAAGAATTAACACCATTCCTGTTTAAACTCTTTCAAAAACTTGAAGAAGAGAGGAAATTATCCAACACATTATGAAACCAACATCACCCTAATACCAAAGCCAGATAAAGACACTACAAGAAAAGAAAATTATTGGGAGGCGGCTGTGGCTCAATCAGTGGGGCTCCCGTTTGCCATATGGGAGGCCCCGGGTTCGGTTCCCGGGGCCTCCTGGTGAGGGCAAGCCCGCCCGCACGGCGTGGTTGGCTGACCCAGCGAGCGCAGGCAGCAGGGGGGGGATAAATGAATAAATAAATAAAATCTTTAAAAAAAAAAAAAAGAAAAGAAAATTATAGACCAATCTCTCTAATGAACATAGATGCAAAAATTCTCAACAAAATACTTGCAAATCAAATCCAACAGCATATTAAAAGACTTCCATATCATGACCAAGTGGGATTTATTCCTTTTATGCAAGGCCGTTTCAACATAAGAAAATCAATCAACATAATACACCACATTAAAAAATTGAAGGAAAAAAAACCATGTGATCTCAATCGATGTAGAAAACGCATTTGACAAAATCCAGCATCCTTTCTTTTTTTTAATGTTTTTTTTCCTAAAAGATTACATAAAATGTTACATAAAAAAATATAAGGGATTCTCATATGCCCCATTCCCCATACCTCCGAATTTCCCTACATTAACAACTTCTTTCATTAGTGTGGTACATTCATTGCAATTGATGAGCACATTTTGGAGCATTGCCACTAAGGACAGCATCCTTTCTTGATAAAAACACTTAAAAAGATAGGAATAGAAGAAAAAGCCCTCATTATGATAAGGGCATATATGAAAAACCCACAGCCAATGGGGAACGTTTGAAAGTTTTCCTCTAAGATCCGGAACAATACGAGGATGTCCACTGTCACCATTGTTATTCAACATTGTACTAGAAATTCTAGCTAGTGCATTTAGACAAGAAAAAAAATATTAAAGGCATCCAAACAAGAAAAGAGGAAATAAAACTCTCACTATTTGCAGATGACATGATCCTATATTTAGAAAATTCTGAAATGTCTACAACAAAGCTACTTGAGCTAATAAATGAACTCAGCAAAGTGACAGGCTACAAGATCAACATGCAAAAACCAGTAGTTTTTGTACATTAGTACTGAACAATCTGAGGAGGAAATCGGGGGAAAAATGCATTTGCAATAGCAACAAAAAGACTCAAATACCTAGGAATCAATTTAACCAAAGAAGTACAGGACCTGTATGCAGAAAACTATAAAACAATGCTAAAAGAAATCAATGAAGACCTAAACAAATGGAAAGACATTCCGTGTTCATGGATTGGAAGACTAAATATCGTGAAGATGTCAATCCTACTGAAACCGATTTATAGATGCAATGCAATACCAATCAAAATTCCAACAGCCTACTTTACAGAAATATAAATGGCAATTACCAAATTCATTTGGAAGGGAAAGTGCACCCGAATAGCCAAAAAACATTCTAAAAAAGAGGACCAACATGGGAGGAATTTCGCTGCCTGACCCTGAAACATATGACAAAGCTACAGTAGTAGAAACAGCATGGTACTGTCATAAAGATAGACACATCGATCAGTGGAATAGAATTGAAAGTTCAGAAATAAACACTCACTCTACGGTCAACCGATTTTTGACAAACCTACCAAGTCCACGTTAATGGGACAAAACAGTCTCTTCAACAAATGGTGCTGGGAGAACTGGATATCTATAACCAAAAGAATGAAAGAGGACCCCTATCTCACTCCCTATACAAGAATCAACTCAAAATGGATCAAAGACCTAAATATAAAAGCCAGGACCATAAAACTACTAGAAGAAAATGTAAGGAAACATCTTAATAGATGGTGGTTTCTTGGACCTCATACCCAAAGCACGTGCAACAAAAGAAAAAAATAGATAAATGGGACCTCCTCAAAATTATACACTTTTGCACCTCACAGGACTTTGTCAAAAGGGTGAAAAGGCAGCCAACTCAATGGGAGAAAATATTTGGAAATCGCGTGTCTAATAAGGATTTAATATCCATGATATATAAGGAGATGTTACAACTCAACAATAAAAAGATAAACGACCTCATTTAGAAAATGGTCAAAAGACTTGAATAGTCAATTGTCCAAAGAAGAAATACAAATGGCCAAAATGAAAACATGAACATGAAAAAATGTTCATCATCACTAATGAATAGCGAAATGAAAATCAAAACTACGAGATACCATTTCACACCCATCAAAATGGTGACTATTAAAAAGAGAGAGAACTACAAGTGTTGGAGAGGATGTGGAGAGATAGGAAACTTATTCACTCTTGTTGGGAATGCAGAATGGCACAGCCACTGTGGTGGACTCTTTGGCAGTTCCTAAAAAAATTGAATATAAATTTTCCACATGGCCCTGCAATACCACTACTGTGTATATGCCCAAAGAACTGAAAGGAATAACACGAATAGACTTCTGCACACCAATGTTCTATAGTGGCGTTATTCACGATTGCCAAAAGTTGGAAACAACCCAGGTGTCCATCAACCGATGAATGGATAAACAAACTGTAGTGTATTCACATGATGGAATATTAAGCAGCTGCAAGAAGAAATGAGGTCATAAAGTATATGATAAAATGGATGAACCTGAAGGACATTATGTTGAGTAAAGCAAGCCAGACACAAAAGGCAAATACTGTATGATTGCATTACTATGAGCTGATTATATTGTGTAACATATTGTATGATTCCATTTATATAAAATATAAATCAATTTATAAAGATGAAATTAGATTAGTCATTATTTAGGGCTGGGGAAGGCATGCTAAGGGGGTGTGGAGTTTTTCTTTTTGGTAAATGAAATAGTTATAAAAATTTTTGTAATGATGAATGCACAGCATTGTGATTATGCTAAAAGCTATTGATTATACACTTTAAATAGATCATATGGTATGTGACTATATCTCAATAAAACTGCTTAATAAATAAAAGAATAATTGTGCAAGAATAGGCAGAAATAGCAGTTATGTACAGCAGGGGAAACACAGAGAGATTGAGAGGAGAAGAATTTTCTTGTTTGTTTTTTTGTTTATTATTATTGAAGTAATGAAAATGCTCTAATAATGATTGAAGTGATGAATGCACAACTATGTGATTATACCAAATACCATTGATTGTACACTGGATGAATTGTATACTTTAATAATATGTATCAATAAATTTTATTTGTTATAAAAAAGTTTTTAAACATCTGTATAACAAAAAACAACCTAAATGAAAAGTTTAAAGGAAATGACAAACTGAAAGAAAATATTAACAAGCCATAAAATGTACGTAGGATAACTATGTATAGTATGTGAAGAGCTCTTACAAACTAATAAGTAAAGGTGTCACAGTTGAAAATTATGCAGAGAATATGAGCATGCAGTTCACAAGAGAGATATAGTAATGAAACTATGAACAACCCCACATTCAAGAAATGTGCATTTTCAGCTATTTATTGAGAACCTGTTTTATGCTCTATTCTATGCCTCGTGAGAAACCAATTAAACAAAGTCCCTTCTCTAGAGCTTGCACTGTAGTTGGGAGGAGAGATAAGAATGGATAAGTATATCTCCTCATCTCTTAATGGACACTTGGGTTGTTTCCACCTTTTGGCGATTATGAATAATGCTGCTATGAGCATCCGCTTACAAGTATTTGAGTCAAGGTTCTCTAGTCTTTTGGACACATACCAAGGAGTGGAATTGCTGGGTTCATATAGTAGTTCTGTGTTTAACTGAGGTATTTTATCACAATAAAAATTTACTAACTCTTGATGCTAAAAAAAAAAAGAATGGATAAGTAAATAAACAGGATAATTGTTATAGTAGTGCTATAATATGGTAGATAGGAGAGTCAAGGCCTCTCAATTGAATCTGAATGATCCAAAGAAGCCAATCATGCAAAACACCTAAGGGAATTGCGTTGGCCATGTGGCCCACTATTTTCTAAAGTGGTTGTATCAATTTATATTCACAGTGGTAAAGTGTATGAGAGCCTGGGGATCCACATTCTCTTTAACACTGAATTGTCAGTCTGACTTTTTGCCAGTCAGGTGTAAGATGGTATCTCATTGCAATGTTGATTTGCATTGCTCTGACCACCAGTAAAACTGAACATTTTCCTTATGTTTATTGGCCATATATGTTTCCTTTTTCAAAGGCAAAAATACCTGTTCCTGTCTTTTGCCCATTTTTCTGCTGGGTTGTTTGTGCTTTTCTTATTGACATGTAAGTGTTCTTTATGACAGTTGTGTGATTTCACATGCTTTCTCCAAGAGTATAACTTACCTTGTCACTTTCTTTAAGGTGTCTTTGAACAAAAATTCGTAAATTTAATGTCACATTATTTTTTTTGCTTTTTTTTATATAATTAATGCTTTTTGTACCTCATTTAAAAAATATTTTCCTATTCCAAGCAATAAAGATATTTACTAGTTTTCTGTTACTGATTTTTAACTTTTTTTAGACATTTAAATCCTTAATCTATCTGAAGTTAATTTTTGTATATGTCTAAGATGGAAATCCAATATTTTCCATTTCCCTGTGAATAAATATTTTCCACCTTTATTTATTGAAAGATATTCCCTCACTGAAATAACATGCTACATCTGCCATATGCTAATGCTCCATATGTCCATGGATCTGTTTTTGAGTACTGTGATCTAGCATTCCCCTCCCAAGTGTATACCCAAGAGTACTATATTCCAGGATATATGTACTAGATAAATCACAGCCACAGTGTTCATAATAGCAAAAACTTATAAATAACCACTGTCAGAAGAGTGGATTGAAGTGAAAAAAAAAAAAATCCCTAAAGATTCCACCCAGCATGATATCCTTTCTTTAAACTTTTGAACAACTATGAATATGTATAGATGAGATAAAGTTATATTAAAAATAAAAACAAGGAAATGTTAAGCACCTAAGTCAAATCATGATTACCTTGGATGGGAGGTGGCAGAGTGATGAGATGGTGAAAAATATTACATGTAATTTATCATCAAGATCCTAGCTTTACCCCTACTTCACACCAAATGGAATGATTAATCAAAATGGATCAATGACCTAAATACAAGAGCTAAAACCATAAAACTCCCAGAAGATAATATAGGGGCAAAACAGTTTGACCTTGGATTTGGCAATAGATTCTTAGATATGACACCAAAAGCATAAGCAACAAAATAAAAATTAGACAAATTGGACTTCATCAACATTTAAAACTTTTTTGTATCAAAGGACATCAAGAGAGTGAAAAGACAACTTGCAGAATGGGAGAAAATAGTTGCAAATCATAAATGTGATAAAGGATTACTATCCAGAATATACAAAGAACTACAACTCAAAAACAAAAAGACAAACAATCCAGTTAAAAAATGGGGAACAGACACTTGCCAAAAAAAAAAAAAAAAATGTACACAAATGACCAATAAACACATGAAAAGATCCTCAACATCATTAACCACTAGGGAAATGCAAATAAAAACTATCGTGAGAGCCATTTTAAACCACTAGAATGGCTATTATTTTAAAAAAAGAAAAAGAGAGAAAATAAGTGTTGGCGAGTATGCTGAGGAATTGGAACCATTGTGCTTTGTTGGTAGTAATGTAGAATGGTACAGCCACTGTGGAAAGCAGTTTGGCATTTCCTCAAAAAGCTAAAGAGAATTGCCATATGGCCATCAATTCCACTCCTGGATGTATATCTAAGGAATCTGAGAACAGGGAGTGAAACAGATGCATGTATACCAACGTTCATGGCAGCATTATTCACAGCAGCCAAAATATAGAAGCAACCCAAGTGTCCATCAATAGGTAAATGGATAAAATGTAATACACACACACACACACAGAGTGGAATAGTACTCAGCAGTTAAAAAGGAATGAAGATCTGATACATGTTACAACGTGGATTAGCTTTGTAAACATACTGAGATAAAAATAAGCAAGGCACATAAGGATAAATGTTGTATGATTCCATTTATATGAAATATCTAGAATAAGTAAATTTGTGAGACAAGATTGGAGGTTACCAAGGACTCAGGGAAGAAGCTAATGGGAAGTTACTGCTTAATGGGTACAGAATTTCTATTTGTGGTGATAAAAAAGTTTGGGTAATGGATGGAGGTGATGGTGGTAGTACATTGTGAATTTATTTAATGCCACTGAAGTGTATATATAAATATGGTTAAATTGGCAAATATTGTTTTGCATATGTTACCACTATGTTTTTTAATATGCAGTATTATGGAGGGAAAAACTCATACTTAAATAAATAAAATATAATGAAGACAGCCTAGTATCACAAAAAAGAAAAAGAAAAAAAAGTTCCTTGCTTTTATATTGAACAGTGGTGTCAGGAGTTTGTATTACTTTTTTATTGTTGTTTTAAATCAAGGGCCATTAATGGATCAGTGATAAGAGTTTAAAATGCAAAAATCAGTAGCATTTCTGTACATCTAATAGTGAGCAATCTAAGGGGGAAATCAAGAAAAAAATCTATTTACAATAATAACTAAAATAATCAAATATTTAGGAATAAGCTTAACTAAAGAGGGAATTGCATACAGAAAACTAAACACATTGTTTAAGGAAATCAAAGAAGACCTAAATAAATGGAAGAATATTCCATGTTCATGGATTGGAAGACTAAACATAATTAAGATGTCTATCCAAATCAATTTACAGCAATCCCAATAAAAATTACAACATTTTTTTACTGAATTGGAAAAGCTAATTATGAAATTTATTTGGAAGGACAAGGGGCCCAAAATATCCAAAAACATATTGAAAAAGAAAAACGGAACTGGAGGAATCACATTACCTGACTTTATACTACAAAGCTACAGTGGTCAAAACTGCAGAGTATTGGCACAAGGATAGACATACTGCCCAATGGAACTGAACTGAGAGTTCTGATATAGATCGTTGCATATACAGTCAACTGATATTTAACAAGGCCACCAAGCATGCTCAACTGGGACAGAATAGCCTCTTCAACAAATGGTGCAGGGAGAACTGGATATCTATAGCTAAAAGAATGAGAGGATCACCATCTCATGCCCTATACAAATATTAATTCAAAATGGATCAAAGATCTAAATATAAGAGACAAGACCATAAAACTCCTAGAAGATAATGTAGGACAGCATCTATAAGATCTTGTAGTAGGAAATGGTTTCAGAAACTGTAAACCCAAAGCAAAAGCAACAAAATAGAAAATAGATAAATGGAACCTCCTCAAAATTAAAAACTTTTGCGCTTCAAAGGAGTTTGTCAAGAAAGTGAAAACGCAGCCTATTCAATGCGAGAAAATATTTGGGAACCACTTAGCCTATAAGGGTCTAATATCCAACATATATAAAGAAATCCTACATGTTGAAAATAAAAAGACAAACAACCCATTAAAAAAATGGGCAAGAATCTTGACATTTTTCCAAAGAGGAAATACAAATGGCTAAAAAGCACATGATAATATGCTCAACATCACTAGCTATTAGGGAAATGCAAATCAAAACTACAATGAGATATCACTTTACACTAATTAGATCAGTGGCTATTAAAAAAAACAGAACTACGGGTGTAGGAAAGGATGTGGAGGATTAGGAATCCTCATCCACTGCTGGTGGGAATATAGAATGGTGCAGCCATTGTGGAGGACGGTTTGGCAGTTCCGCAGGAAACTATAGAACTGCCTTATCCAGCAATCCCACTGCTGGGCATATACTCAAAAGAATTGAAAGCAGGGACATAACAGATATATGCATACCAATTATGTTCATTGTGGCATTATTCACTATTGCCAAAAGTTGGAAGAAACCTAAGTCTATCAACAGATGAATGGATAGGCAAATTATGGTACATACATACAATAGAATATTACTCTGTAAGAAGGAATGATGTATTAACAAATGGGACAACATGGGTGAATCTTGAAGACCTTATGTTGAGTGAAGCAAGCCAGTCACTAAAGGACAAATATTACATGACCTCACTGATATGACTTAGCATATTGAGCAGACTCACAGAGCTAGAGTCTGGAAGATAGGTTATCAGGAGACAAAGTGTGTAGAGTGTGGTGAGCCAATGATAATTATGGGCAAAACCTGGGATAAGGTGGTAGAGGAGTGTTTTGGCAGTGGATGGGGATGATAATGGTGCAGGGATATGAGTGGGATCGACGGTGCTGGAATGTGAGGGTGAGCAGGGTGGGGGTTGGGATGGACTATCTATGGAATTGGGGGGAGGGCTGGAGGAAGGAACAGGTGAATTCTCGGGATTTGTAGATCTGAAACTGCAATGGTGGAAATGCATTTTTGGCAAATATGGAAGGGGAGGGTCACTGATGCAGGGTGTTGGTGGTGGTGGGATATGTGGGAAAGGGTGCACCTGGAGCATGCTTCTATGGAATAGGCATAGGGTGTTATCTCAGTGGGTCGAGACCCACACAATAAACAAGAAAATATTAAACTCCCATCTTGGGGAGTTTTGCTACGTTCTTGAGGGTCAAGAACATCTCGAGTACATAAGCAGTGCCTAATAAAAAAAAAAAAAACAGACAAGTATGTCAAGCCCTCAAGTTAATGCATGTAAATATGAACCTTATTCTTCAAAAATTGAAACTTAGTGGTGGCCATAGGTTCTGAGGGGAGGGAGAGGGAGGAATGGGTGGAACATGGGGCATCTTCGGGGCATTGGAATTGTTCTGCATGATTTTGCAATGATAGATCAGACCATTATACATTTTGTCAGAACCTATAAAAGTATACAGTGCAAAAGGTAAACCATAATGTAAACCACTGACCATGGTTGGTAGCAATGCTTGGATATTTATTCATCAATTATAGGATGTTATTGGTAGGGGAGGATGAGGTGGGGGAAGGGAGTGGGGTGTATGGGAATCCCCTGTATTTTCTATGTGACTTTTCTGTAACCTAAAGCTTCTCAGAAAATAAAGTGAAAAAAAAAAAAAAAAAAGACATTTGGGAACATACAGAAGAAATTGTCAATATACATGAAAGATAACAGATCTTATGGTGACAAAAGGCACAATGGAAAAAAATTATTTTAATTCTTTTGTTGTTAATTTTTTTAAAAAATTTAATTGTTTTTATCTTTTGTTAGCTTTGTTTTGGGAGAGATTTTGAGTTACAGAGGAGTTGCAGCTGTGGTAGGGGAGGCTCACTGGTCCAGGGTGTTGGTGGTGGGAGGATATGTGTGTGAGTGCTCCTGGGGCATGCCTCTCTGGAGTGTGTGTTCATGTGGCCATGGCGTGTTGTCTCAGTGGACAGAGACCCACAGAATAACTGACAGAGTATTGATTTCCCATCCTGACGAGTCCTGCTATGTTCTCTCATAGAGTGGTGAGAATCTCTGGAGTACATGAGTGGTGCCTAGCAAAGGAGGACAGACCAATGCACCAGGCCCTTCATACTGATGCTGTACTTATGACTCTTATTCTTGTGAAATTGAAACTTGGCCTAGTAATATATATTGCCTAAAGTTACCTCCCTAGAGCCTCCTTAATGCTTGAATGTGGCCTCTCTCTAAGCCAAACTCAGAATATAAATCCACTGCCTTCCCCCAGACATGGGACATGACTCCCAGGGATGAGCCCCCCTGGCACCAAGGGATTAATACCAAGTGCCACCTAATGATGCACTTGGAGAAAGATCTAGACCAAAAGGGGGAAATATTAAATGCAAATGAGTTTTTATGACTAGGAGATTTTAAAGTGAGTTGCAAGGTCATTCCAGAGGTTACGCTTATGCATGTCTCAGGAAGCTCTCACTGTCTGCCACAGTAAACAGTGCCTCAAATAGGGGTGCTCCCAGGGGTTCTAGAGACATCTAGACACTATAGGCAAGGCAGAACACCCCAGGAAATAAGCACCCCATTAATGGGCCTTACCTTGGAATATATAATAACCCATCTCCCCCAATGTATCAGAGTTAGACTCTATCCTATTTATTTGAACCTGTAATTAACACTATACCCATTAAATATATGTCCCAGAGACTTAAATCTTCCAGCTGTTCACATGCTGGGTGAGCTCTGAATCTCAGCAGAGTTGCAGCCAACACCTACTCTCCAGTTCACCAGACTCACCCAGGACAACTAACAAAAGGATGATGATGGATAACATCCAACCAAAGAAGCAGAGAGTATCTGCACCTGCAAGCAAGACATTTCCATCCATATAGGCCCATGGGATCTATGCCCCATCTCAATCAGAAGCAGAATGGGCATCACTATCCCAAAATCCTCAAGATAGAGGAATGAACAAACATAAGGGGGAATGCAGCTATGGACTCCAGTAGACTTATTAATATTCTAGTAATGGAAGAACTTGTAATATTGATATAAAGACAGTGGTCAAGAGAGGTTCTGAGGGGAGGGAGAGGAAACAATAGGTGTAACATGGAGCATTTTTGAGACATTGGAATTGTTCTTCATGATATTGCAGTGAAGGATACCAGCCATTATACATTTTGTCTAACCTATAAAATTGTGCAGTGCAAAGTGTAAATCATAATGTAAACTATAGACCATGGTTAGAGGCAATGCTTCAATATGTGTTCATCAATTGTAATAAATGTACCACACTAATGAAAGCTGTTGTTAATGGGGGAAAGTGTGGGAAGGGGAGGAGCTGAGGTATATGGCAATCCCTACATTTTCAATGTAACATTTATCTAATCTAAAGCTCCTTTAAAAATAAAAAAAATTATTTAAAAAATAACCAATGATTATGAATAATACAGTTCCATTCACTTGCATGCCATTAAAAAAAATGAAAGGCAATGTGGCTGGAACAAACTTGTGGCACTGAATGTGGGCGGTGGAGGGATGGGGACAATGTCAGAGAAGTAGGCTATAGCCAAATCTTGAGAGATTTGAGTTCTGAGTTTTCAAAGTTCAACTGGCAACCACTGAGGAGTTTTAACAGGTGAGTTATATGATCTAGTTTATAATTTTAAAAGATTACTCTGGCTGCTGTGTAAAAAAATGGATTATAAGGAATTAGGCAAGAAGAGGGAAGCAGTTAGGATGTTATCATTTTAGTCCAGCCAATAAAGAGTTAATTATGGATGGGACTAATATGGGAGAAATGCATAGATATGACATATGATTACAGGTAAAACCAAAAGGACTTGCTGATTTATTTGACATTTTGCCCATGTGACTGGCAAAATTTAAGAAGTCTTAGTGAGAGCACTAAGACACTTTTGTACCTGTTTCAAGGAATGGAAATTGTACATCTTTATCAAGGGCTATTTGGTAGTATCTATCAAAATTTTAAATTTATAAACCTCTTTATCCCAGTAATTTTATTTATAGATATTGATTATTTAGTATACTTGCATATGTACACAAAAATGTATCAGCATTGTAAGAGTGAAAAGCTGGAAACAACCTAAATTTCCATCTCTAGGTGAATATTAAGTAAATGATGGTCCGTTCATACAATGGAATGCGATGCACCATATATATTTTGTTTTGTTGCATTTTTACAGATTATAATTGTACATTTTTTAGAGCAAAATTAAGTGGGGAAAACATGACTTTTGTTTCTTACAGTCACATTGCTCACTTTGTAGACATCCTGGGGAAGAAAACCAAGAGGGTAATAAGGTGCAGTACAAGGAACAGCATCGAATAAATACATGTTTGTTGGAGTTAAAATGCCTAAGTTATCTTAAGATATTTGAAGAGAAATCATGTAAAATGTGAGTAAACTTGTCACACAGCATAGTGTCATTTCAAAACACCAACTTTGGTGCCAACTGACCTGACACTGTCACTAACAGATGGCCTTGAGCAAATTACTTAATTTTCAAGTTTCAGTGTCCTCATCTGTAAAACTGAATATCAATACCTCACAGAATTATTTTATTAATTAATGCAGGAAAAGCCCCTAGCACAGTGACTAACAACTAGTAAATGCTCAAAACGTTGAATTATTCATGCTGTGGAGAGCAGTGAGTTCTCTGCCAATGAATGTATTTAAATAGATGCTGTTACGTAGTTGATCTAAATATTGGGTGGGAAATGGAACCAAGACTGCATGTTCTGAGCCATTCAAAGAGTCTGTGACTTAGAAGATATATGGGAAAATCTGCTCATTTTAGCATTATTTCAAAATAATAATTTGTTGCTTACACCTTAGGACTTAATAAGATAATGGTTTTAGACTAAGACACACACTACAAACCAAATCAAATATTGGTAAATCTAAAGATACATGGATTTTTTTAAAAGTAGGAGTCAGAAAATTATTTAAAATACCTTTAACCAACCAAATTCAAATTGTTAATGGAAATAATTTGTATAAATCCAATCTCTAGCTAATTCAATGTATGTTTTTGAACTCCTAACTAGGTAAGAAGCTTCAGACCTAAGAAAAGGGTTATGAGAAAAAATATTGAATATTCATCTCCCTCCTTTATTTATTTATGAATATACTATGAAAACTATTTGAAATATCCTTTATATATAAAACTTCACTTATGATATTTTGGAAATTCATCAAAATGAAAGTTCATTTTAAAAATCATACACTAATGTTGCTATTTTGTGACTTCAATCTTAACAATTTTCCAAAAAATATATTGCTCTTTATTATGTGATTCTTTTTTATGTGACACATGGACTACATCTAACATTTATGATATTTTGTGCTCATTTCTTGTCCTGTCAGCTGTTAAGGAAGAGATATAATTCGGGAACTCGGGTAACTGAAATGACAGCCAAATGTGTTTCCAAACTCCTGCAATCTGAAATTTGCCTTTTGGTATATGAAGCAACCACTCATCAGCAACCCGTGAAGTATCAGTACTGAGTAATTATTCCAAGAAGGGGATAAACCCATCAAAAAAAGTGATGGCATTACTTCAAGTCAGTTTTTAAATCATTTTTCATATTAATGAAAATTGTACTTCATTTTGCTATTCACCAAAGCATTTTTTTTTTATTGTGGGTAAAAATCAAATTTTTCACAATACATACCAATATTTGTAAAATGATATATAAACATATATGCATATATGTGCATTTGCTTACAAAAATGTTATATATATATATATATATATATATATTTTTTTTTTTTTTTTAAAGGTGCTTAGATTTCACCAAAGCATTTTAAGTTGGCTTTCTTTTAGTTCAAACAGGGTTTAGCTTTTTAGTATGAAGACATCTCTATAACCTTTAAACCATGCTTGTATCTCTATTGTGTTATAAATAATTACAGAGTACATAGATAATTAAGTATATATATAATTTGTGTGTGCATATTTGACTAGTTGATATAATTTCTTCTTTTTGATCCAAAAGTCAGTCTAGTCAATCCTGGAGTATGACTATAATAAGTAGTAACTTTATACTTGGCAAATTATGATTTAAATATATGCCAATCATATTTTAATTCCATTTGCTAAGAGAAGCTAACAGATGCCATTGTGTAATATGTCTGTAGTTACTTCCTCCCCCTATTGAAAAAATCAATGCAGTGCCACTAGAAGTGCAGGAGTAGCCCTAAGAACCAAGATCTATGCTGCCAACCCACAAGAAGCATTCATTTCTCCTAATATTTTTTAAGATTTTAAGATTTTAAGAAAATTCTTTTCTTATTAAATAATATCTATCTCTTCAGACTGGACTGGATCTATACTTAGCATTTCATCTGAAATGACACCACAACCAAATTCCTTATTAGAGTACGCAGGATTCTCGAAAGGGAAAAACAGTAGCTTACTCATGTTCAGAAAACTGACATGACCTAAGACCCCAAGAGCAATAACAAGGCTGCTTACCCCGTCCCTCTGTCTTTGGACAGTGATACACCTAAGCAAGCCTTGGAGAGGATCAAGCAGAAAAGGCAGCTGTTTTGACTTGTTTAACTTTTTGGAGGAAGAATAAAATAATCGTCTGCGTGACCCAGAACCTTACTTGGTTTACTTGAACCTTGCTATAATAAGCCTTAAACTACTCTCGGATGTTTTTGCTGTGGTTAATTGTGCAAGGTGAAAGATACAACAGTGAAATCATTTTAACAATTTGTATTCATAAAGCACAGGGACTTAGCAGCCTCTGCAGAATTCTGCCATAACAAATGAAGTGATAGAGAAGCTGCATTTTCGCCACTCATGAGATTGGCCATCCTCATGATAAGGATTTAGCCTGTTTAAAATGCTATTGCACAACCTCCATAGGCAGTACATCGTATTAGACACAAGGAATAATCTGTGTCTAATGTATGTACCTTGTCTGAATTTTAAGCATTTCACTTGTTTGTTGTTCAGTGAACATGTACAGTAACTCTTACTAACCTTGACCTCCCTTTTCAAAGTTAATCATTTCATACTTTAAGGTTTTCTTTAATTCTATATTAATTCCCCACATATATTCCTCCTAGATCTTCTTTGAAAGTCTCCTGCTATCTGTTCAACCCTTCTTGAACTATTCACAGCCTGAATTTAAAAAGCCAAGATTTAAATAATACATTCTGTGGACAGGATAACTGATAGTAGAAATTAGTGCATACCTCCAGAATGGCATGTGAGGAGTTCTGATGAACTTCTCACCAGTGAACAATTATGACTGATTTTTTAAAATAACCATTTATTTTCATGTATTTTAAAAATAACCATTTAAAATCTCTGGAAATTGTCCTAAGGGCATACAGTAAATGAAGAAACATGTATTCAAGAAAATCTAAATCTCATTAAGAAATGAGAAAGCCTGTGCCATTGGAACCATGACTTGCTTCCTCCTTCCCCATCCTGATCAGTGCACCAGATCATTGTGATGGGAGCTCCACTACAGATGGATTTGGCCAAGAAGATAGGACATCCTCTCCCCCCAGTTCAGGACAGACCACCATTATTTCTCATCCCACCTATACCAGCTCTGCGTTGAAAAGGCTAAATTTCAGTTGAGTACAGTCAAAAGACTTGCTACACCAAGCCTCCACTTGCAGGGTGCATGCCCTACTCTAAGCATGACAAACTGAGGATATTAGGGCCCTGATTGCCCTCTTACCAACTTGTTCTTAGTTTCCATGCCAGGAGAGGCAAGCCAAGACCAGAGACTATTGCCTTCACCCATGTATTAGTCAGCCAAAGGGGTGCTGATGCAAAATACCAGAAATTGGTTGGTTTTTATAAAAGGTATTTATTTGGGGTAGAAGCCCACAGTTACCAGGCTATAAAGCCTAAGCTTCCCTCACCAAAACATCAGAACTGCTACTCAAACCTGCTCCAACACTATCCTTTGCCATGCCTTTTATATTTGATTCCCTACTCACCAAGGGGTAGGGCTCAACGCCCTACTGACATGGCCCAGTTAACACCCTAATCATAACCTAATCATGCCCAGATTAGCAGACCAAGATAATCCAATATCTATTTTTGGAATTCATAATTACATCAAACTGCCAAACTGCAACAAGGGAATACAGTTATAAAGGAACAACGATTCTATATCTTACTGTAATTAAGTGAGTCTAAATCTGAAGTAGCTTCTGATAAGTTTACATGTATATGGTAAGTGCTAACTAGAGTAACCACTATGAAAATAAGTCCAAAAAATTTAGTGAAAAAATCATTAACGTTATAAAATTACGTTATTAAATATTCACTTAATGCAAAAGAGATCAATAAAGGGTGAAGAAGGAAACAAAAAGACATAAAACATATCAAAAAGAAAAACTAAAATGTACAGCTGTAAATACAACTATATCAATAATAACATTAAATGTGAGTGAATTAAACAATCCATTCAAAGGCAGAGATTGTCAGTCTTGATAAAATAGCATGATTCAACAATATGCTGTGAGAAGCATATATTCCTTGCAACAGTATATGTGTCTACAGGACACTAAAGATTCAAAGACACAAAGAGAAATGAAAAACGTATATCATGCAAAGAACAGCCATAAGGAAACTGGAGTGGCTATACAAATAGAAAATTGACTTTAAAAGAAAAAATGTAATTAGAAATAAAGAGAACTATTTTATAATAATAGAGTCAATTCATCAAGAAGATATAAAAATTATAAACATATACACTGAACAGATGTCACTAAAATAGTCAGAGCCCCACAATACAGGAAGCAAAGAATTGACAGTATTGAGAAATAGACTCTCCAACAATAATAGTTGGAGACTTCAATACCCACTTTTAATAATAGATAGAACAACTAGAAAGAAGATCAATAAGGAAGTAGAGCACTTGATCGATACAATAAAACAACAAGATCCTATAAACATCTATAGAACATCCCACCTAACAAGAACAGAATACACATTCTTTCAAGAGTGTGGTCTACAGTGTGAACTGTGGTCTATGGTTGGTGGCAAGGCTCCAGGATGTGTAAGTTCATTGAGGGTGGTGGGCCACACTGTGGGAGATGTTTGTGTGGGATGTGATGGGAGGTGTGGGAGGTGGGCAACGTGGGAATCCCAGTGGGTTCCGTGTAATATTTTGGGTAATCTAAGCACCTCTTAAAATATATATATATAAACAACATTTTTGTAAGCAAAAAAAAAAAAAATTGTAAATCACTTATCTTCATTTCATTATTTTTTTCTGAGTGAAAATACAATGTTCTCACTTTCTGCTATTAAAAATCATAAAATATACTCAAGATAATTGATAAAGGATCAGTAAATGGAAAATATTTGCATATGAACATGAATTTAGATTTAATTAGTCATTTAAAAAATTTCACTATGTATATATGTTAGTTATATATAAATGCTATCTACATAAAATATATAATAAGTAATATATATTTATATTAAAATAAAATATTACATAATGTCTGGATAGGAAACTTGTGATTCTGAGAATTTTGTATTTGTAATTCTAGGATGAGTGGTTCTTATGAGTTGTATTTTTAAACTTCTAAAGTTGTTCCTCTTGTAGATGTATGTTTCTGGGAGAATTTAGAAATGCGAATGATAAAGCAACATCCATCCTATTGATTGTGTAGGATTATACAATATATGCTAAATATGCTTTATGGATATTATATCATTTATATCATAAACTTATTTATTTCAATAGAATTTGTAATGTTGAATATGGATTTAATTAATTGAAATGTAATTTAATTCTTCCAATCTTGTATTTTGGAAACAATAAAAAAGCTCTTGATTCTTGCAGTTCAACACTTAAAAAAAAAAAAATGCACATGGAACGTTTTCCAGGATAGATCATATGCTAGGCAATTAAAACAGGCTTTGATAAATTTAAAAGGACTGAAATCATATGAAGTATGTTCTCCTACCATGATAGGATGAAATTAGAAATTAATAACAGAAAGAAATTTGGAAAATTCACAAATATGTGGAAATTAACACACTCCTGATAACAAATCGGTCAAATAAGAAATCTCAAGGAAAATTAAAAAACATTTTGAGATGAATAAAACTGAAACACTACATACCAAAACTTATGGGGTGCAGTTCAACCATTGCTTAGAGGGAGATTTTAACAGCAAACACCTATTTTTTTATTTAAAAAGGGAAGAAATAGTAAAGGTTAGAATGGAAATTAATGAACTATGGAATAGAAAAATAATAGATAAAGTCAACAGAACCAAATGTTTGTTCTTTGGAAAGATCAACCAAAATGACAAACCTTTAGCTAGACCAAGAAAAATAGAGAGAAGACTCAATTTACATTAAGAAAAAGAAACCATTACTACCAACCTTATAGAAATAAAAAGAATTATAAGGGAATACTATGAACTGTATGCAAAAAAAAAAAGATAACTTAGATGAAATGGGCAAATTTCTAGAAAGACACAAACTGCCCAAACTAACTCAAGAAGAGATAGAAAATATGAATAGACCTATGTGGCAGTTTGAGATTATTTATGAATTCCAAAAAGAGAGATTGTTTGTAAACTGGTCTGTTCTTCTGGGTATAATATCCTTTGATTGTATTAGATTCAGCTGAGATGTCTTTGATTAAATTATGTTAAGATTAGGGCTTTGATTCGACCATGTCAGTAGAGTGTAACAGTCCCAGCCCCCTTGGTGGGCTATACAAATGGACATACACAGAAGTAGATACACAGAGGAAGAGAGACAGCTCCATAGACACGGTAGAGACCCCAAGAAGAGAAAGGAGCCATTCACCTGATAGTTTACAACTGACCTTGTGAAGTAAACAGAGCAGCTGAGCCCAGAAAGAAATGAGCCCTGGGGAGAGAGATGAGCCCTATGCCAGCCTACAGCTGAAATCAGAAGAAGCTGGACCCATGGAGGCTTAAGAGGGAAGAGGAAGGCTGAACCCTCACTGACATTGCTTGCCATCTTGCTTCAACACATGGCAACAGAGTTTGGTAAGGAAGTAACTTTGAGTTGGACTCTTAAGGGCCTTGCAACTGTAAGCTTCTACCCCAAATAAATACCCTATATAAAAGCCAACCGATTTCTGGTACTTTGCATCAGCACCCCTTTTGCCTGACTAATACAGACCTATAAGAAGTAAAGAGATTGAAATAGTAATTTAAAAACTTCCCACAAAAAAATCCAGGGATCAGATGGTTTCATTGGTAAATTCTACTGAACATTTAAAGAAGAATTAATACTAATTCTTTAATCTAGAATCTCAGGATTCCTAACTTATTCAGAAAGCTAAACAAATCTGACATTAGTATCACTTCCACGCATAATTACTGTCCTGACCCACCCTCCCACCCACATCCCCTAGAAGTGCTTAGCAATTCTAGGTGTGTGGTAGGCAGAAGACTATTCCCCCATGGATAGCCATGTGCTATTCCCCCAAACCCACAGATATGTTGTCTTACATGACAAAAGTGACTTTGCAGATGTGATTAAGGACCTTGAAATAGGGCCATTATTCTCAATTATCTGAGTGGGTCCAATGTAATCACAAGGGTCCTTAAAAGAGACAGAAAGACAATAGATGACAAGAGAGATAACAAGCTATAGGCTTGGCTCAGAAGGCAAATCAGTGGAACTCAGCAGCACCTTAGCAACACTAATGCTCAGCTAAAGAAGATGTTGGAGGAGAAGGACTTGTATCTTCCAGAATAGGCTGCTTGAAAAGCCCAGACTGATACTTCAGCAAGACTTCCTCTTCCCACCAGCCACAAAGGAATAAAATTGGAGAAAGTCTTGTCCTTCAAAGCCTATTATATTAAGAGCCAACCATCCTAGGAAAAAGCCACCAGAAAGACCCCTCCCTCTACTTTCCACTACTGCAAAATGAAGAGCCATGCCTTGGTGCTTTGGGGAAAGAACAGTTGTTTTAGTTTCCTGCTTGCTAAAGCAAACACCATACAATGGGTGGCGTAACAACAGGAATTTATTGGCTCACAGTTTCAGAGACTAGAAGGCTGTCTTCTTCCAAGGTCAGTATCTTCTGGCTGGCCAGCAATATTTGGTTTTTCCATCCCATAGCAACACACATGGCAGCCTCTCCTCTTTTCTCTTATAGATTCTCTTGACTTCTAGTTTCTGGCTGCCCCCCATGACTTCTCTCTGATTTCCTGTGACTTCAGTCACAGTTGCTTAAGGTCCACACTCATTCAGTGTGGGCACACCTAAACTGTTAACATCTTCAAAGGTCCTATTTTCAAATAGGTTCACACCCACAAGATCAGGGGTTGGGACCTGAACATGCCTTTTGTGGGGGACATGATTCAATCCCCAAAAGACTTGCTGTGGAGTGGCCCCACCAACTCCTTTGGGATTTCAGACTCTGACAGTGGCTCACCTACATTTGATTCTGTGGTTGTGTCTTAGTGTGAGGCCCTGCCCTCCTTGCCTCGTCATCTTCTGTAACTCCTGAAGCTCATGACATAAGGGAGGGAGGTGGGAAAGAGTAGAGCCAAAGCCCAAGGACACAGAGACTCTGAGAAACTATTGGGGAGACCAACTGTAAAGGGTACTCATGTGGTGGCAAACTGCATGTCTGCAACAGTGAAACAGTGTGGGGAAGGGATGGTGGGCGTAGCCTGCCCTGGGAGCAAGCAGTAAAGTGATGCTTTGTCTATGGAGAATTTTAAAACAATAATAAAACTATCTGAAATAATAGAACCAACCACCAGAAAGTTGAGAGAGAGAGGTGATCTCAGAAGCAGAGGTTAGAGTGATGTCATTGCTGGAAGAGGGTCATGAGCCAAGGGATGCTGGTGGTCTCTAGAAGCTAGAAAAGGCAAGGAAGTGGATTCTCCTCTAGAGCCTCCAGAAGGTTTCAACCCCGCTGACACCTCGATCGTAACCTTTTGAGACATCTTGTACTTCTGACCTCCAGTACTGTGTGATAATACATTTGAAGTTAGGGAGGGCGGGAGGAAGGGAGGAAGGAAGGAAGGAAGGGAGGGAGGGAGGGAGGAAGGAAGGGAGGGAGGGAGGAAGGAAGGAAGGGAGGGAGGGAGGAAGGGAGGGAGGAAGGAAGGAAGGGAGGGAGGGAGGGAGGGAGGAAGGAAGGGGAGAGGGAAGAGAGGAAGAGAAGAATAAGGAAAGGAAGGAAAGAAGAAAAAGAAAAACAGGCCTCAGAATCCCTCTTGCTTTATTCCGGCAGGGTGTGTGACACCTTGAATCCGTCTAATTTGTAAAGCTGCCTCCCTGAGAAGTTGCTAAGTTGAGTCCAAAGGTCAGGCAAGTACTCCATACACTAGCACTAAGCGTGGGCAGAAGGCATTCATTTCTTGATGGTTTGTCAAGAGACACAGTTTCCCAAGTTCAGTGTTTCTTTTTTTTTAAACAAATCAATTTTATTGGTACATATTAATAAAGCATACAATTCACCTGAAGTGTCCAATCAATGGTATTTGGTATAATCACATAGTTGTGCATTCATCACTTAAATCATTATTAGAACATTTTCATTATTTCAATTATAATAATAAACAAAAACAAACAAGAAATTTCTTCACTTCTCAATCTCTATGTTTTCCCTGCTGTACATGGATGCTATTTCTGGCTATTCTTGAACAGTTATTCTTTTATTTATTAAGCAGTTTTATTGAGATATTGTCACATACCATATGATATATCCAAAGAGTATAATCAATGGCTTTTAGTATAATCACAATATTGTGCATTCATCACCACAAAAAAATTTAGAACCATTTTATTATTCCAAAAAGAAAAATTCCACATCCCTTAGCAGGCCTTTTCCCAGCCCTACATAACAACTAATCTAATTTCATCTTTTTTTTTTTTTTTATTTTTTTTTTTGGGGTAAAAAAAAAAATTTTCAAAATACATACCAACATTTGCAAAATGATATATAAATATATATGCATATACGTGCATTTGCTTACAAAAATGTTATTTATGTATATATATAAATATATTTTAAGAGGTTAATTTCATCTTTATAAATTGATTTATATTTACATTTTATATAAATGGAATCATAGAATATGTTACACAATATATTTGGTTCATAGTAACGCAATTATACAGTATTTGTCCTTTTGTGTCTGACTTGCTGCACTCAACATAATGTCCTCCAGGCTCATCCATGTTGTCATGTGCTTTATGACTTCATTTCTTCTTAGAGCTGCATAATATTCTATCTGGTGAAGACACCAAAGATTGTTTATCCATTCATTGGTTAATGGACACTTGGGTTGTTTCCAACTTTTGGCAATCGTGAATAACGCCACTATAGAACATTGGTGTGCAGAAGTCTATTCGTGTTATTGCTTTCAGTTCTTTGGGCATATACACAGTAGTGGTATTGCAGGGCCATGTGGAAAATTTATATTCAATTTTTTTAGGAACTGCCAAAGAGTCCACCACAGTGGCTGTGCCATTCTGCATTCCCAACAACAGTGAATAAGTTTCCTATCTCTCCACATCCTCTCCAACACTTGTAGTTCTCTCTCTTTTTAATAGTCACCATTTTGATAGGTGTGAAATGGTATCTCGTAGTTTTGATTTTCATTTCGCTATCCATTAGTGATGATGAACATTTTTTCATGTTCATGTTTTCATTTTTCATTTTGGCCATTTGTATTTCTTCTTTGGACAATTGACTATTCAAGTCTTTTGACCATTTTCTAAATGAGGTCGTTTATCTTTTTATTGTTGAGTTGTAACATCTCTTTATATATCATGGATATTATATCCTTATCAGACACGCGATTTCCAAATATTTTCTCCCATTGAGTTGGCTGCCTTTTCACCCTTTTGACAAAGTCCTGTGAGGTGCAAAAGTGTATAATTTTGAGGAGGTCCCATTTATCTATTTTTTTCTTTTGTTGCACGTGCTTTGGGTATGAGGTCCAAGAAACCACCATCTATTAAGATGTTTCCTTACATTTTCTTCTAGTAGTTTTACGGTCCTGGCTTTTATATTTAGGTCTTTGATCCATTTTGAGTTGATTCTTGTATAGGGAGTGAGATAGGGGTCCTCTTTCATTCTTTTGGTTATAGATATCCAGTTCTCCCAGCACCATTTGTTGAAGAGACTGTTTTGTCCCATTAACGTGGACTTGGTAGGTTTGTCAAAAATCGGTTGACCGTAGAGTGAGTGTTTATTTCTGAACTTTCAATTCTATTCCACTGATCGATGTGTCTATCTTTATGACAGTACCATGCTGTTTCTACTACTGTAGCTTTGTCATATGTTTCAGGGTCAGGCAGCGAAATTCCTCCCATGTTGGTCCTCTTTTTTAGAATGTTTTTTGGCTATTCAGGTGCACTTTCCCTTCCAAATGAATTTGGTAATTGCCATTTATATTTCTGTAAAGTAGGCTGTTGGAATTTTGATTGGTATTGCATTGCATCTATAAATCGGTTTCGGTAGGATTGACATCTTCACGATATTTAGTCTTCCAATCCATGAACACGGAATGTCTTTCCATTTGTTTAGGTCTTCATTGATTTCTTTTAGCATTGTTTTATAGTTTTCTGCATACAGGTCCTGTACTTCTTTGATTAAATTGATTCCTAGGTATTTGAGTCTTTTTGTTGCTATTGCAAATGCATTTTCCCCCGATTTCCTCCTCAGATTGTTCAGTACTAATGTACAAAAACTACTGGTTTTTGCATGTTGATCTTGTAGCCTGTCACTTTGCTGAGTTCATTTATTAGCTCAAGTAGCTTTGTTGTAGACATTTCAGAATTTTCTAAATATAGGATCATGTCATCTGCAAATAGTGAGAGTTTTATTTCCTCTTTTCTTGTTTGGATGCCTTTAATATTTTTTTTCTTGTCTAAATGCACTAGCTAGAATTTCTAGTACAATGTTGAATAACAATGGTGACAGTGGACATCCTCGTATTGTTCCGGATCTTAGAGGAAAACTTTCAAACGTTCCCCATTGACTGTGGGTTTTTCATATATGCCCTTATCATAATGAGGGCTTTTTCTTCTATTCCTATCTTTTTAAGTGTTTTTATCAAGAAATGATGCTGGATTTTGTCAAATGCCTTTTCTGCATCGATTGAGATGGTCATATGTTTTTTTTTCCCTTCAATTTGTTAACATGTTGTATCATTTTGATTGAATTTCTTATGTTGAAACTGCCTTGCATACCAGGAATAAATCCACTTGGTTGTAATGTATAGTCTTTAATATGCTGTTGGATTTGATTTGCAAGTATTTTGTTGAGAATTTTTGCATCTATGTTCGTTAGAGAGATTGGTCTGTAATTTTCTTTTCTTGTATTGTCTTTATCTGGCTTAGGTATTAGGGTGATGTTGGCTACATAATGTGTTGGGTAATTTTCCTTGCTTTTCATTTTTTTTGGAAGAGTTTATAAACAGGATTGGTGTTAATTCTTTTCAAAATGCTTGGTAGAATTTACATGGAAGCCCTCTGGTCCTGGACTTTTCTTTGTTGGGAGGTTTTTGATGACAGAGTCAATCTCTTTAAATGTGATTAGTTTGTTATTTCTTGTATTTCTTGTAGCATCAGCATAGGCTGTTTGTGCATTTCTAGGAATTTGTCCATTTCATCTAGGCTGTCTAGTTTGTTGCATACAGTTTCTCATAATATCCTCTTATGGTCCTTTTTATTTCTGTCTGGTCAGTCATAACTTCCCCCCTTTCTTTTCTGATTGTATTTATTTGCATCGCCTCTCTTTTTTCCTTTGTTAGTCTAGTGAGGGTTTTGTCAATTTTATTGATTTTATCAAAGAACCAGCTTTTGTTTTTGTTGATTTTCTCTATTGTGTTTTTTTTTCTCAATTTCATTTACATCTGCTCTAATATTTATTATTTCTTTCCTTCTGCTTGCTTTGGGATTGTTTTGCTGTTCTTTTTCTAGCTTTTCCAGTTGTTCAGTTAGATCTTTGATTTTAGCTCTTTGTTTTTTTTTTAATATAAGCCTTGAGGGGTATAAATTTCCTCTCAATACTGCTGTTACTGTATCTCATAAGTTTTGAGAAGATGTGTTCTTGTTTTCATTTGTCTCAATATATTTACTGATTTCACTTGAAATTTCTTCTTTGACCCACTGATTATTTGTGAGTGTGTTGTTTAGCCTCGACAATTTTGCAAATTTACCTCTTTCCCGTCCCTTATTGATTTCCAGGTTCATTCCATTATGATCTGAGAATGTGCTTTGTACGATTTCAATCTTTTTATATTTATTGAGAGCTCCATTGTGACCTAATATGTGGTCTATCCTGGAAAAAAAATTCATGGGCACTTAAGAATGTATAACCGCTGAGTTGGCTGCAATGTTTTGTGTATGTCTGTTAGGTCTAACTCATTTTTCATATTGTTCATCTTCTCTGTTTCCTTATTGATCTTCTGTCTAGTTGTTTTAATGATGTAAGTGGTGTGTTGAAGTCTCCAATGATTACTGTAAAAATATCTATTTCTCCCTTCAGTTTTGCCAGGGTTTGTCTCATGTATTTTGGGGCACCCTGGTTAAGTACATAGATTTTTATGACTCCTATTTTTTCCTGGTGGATTGCCCTTTTTATTAATATATAATGACCCTCTGTATCTCTTGTAACTTTTTTGCATTTAAAGTTTGTTTGTCTGATATTAGTATAGCTACTCTTGCTCATTTTGTTTACTATTTGTGTGAGAATCTTTTTCCAACCTTTCACTTTCAGTCAGTTTGTATCCCTGGGTCTAAGGTGAGTCTCTTGTAAGCAGCATATGGATGGCTCATGTTTTTTTATCCATTCTGTCAGTCTCTGTCTTGTTATTGGGAAGTTTAATCCATTCACATTCAGTGATTTTACTGTAAATGCATTATTTACTTCCATCATTATATTCTTTGGTTTTCATATATTTTCACCTATCTTTTTACTCTTTTGGTTATCCTTTCTGCTATTTTTTATTCTATACTTTCCTCCAAGCCTCTCTCTCCTGTCTTTTTCTTTGAGGCTCTAAGGCTTCCTTTAATATTTTCTGCAAAGGTGGATTCTGTTTTTATGAATTCCCTTAGTTTCTGTTTGTTTGTGAATATTTTATACTCACCTTCATACTGGAAGGACAGTTTTGCTTAAATCCTCGGCTGGCAGTTTTTCTCTTTCAGTATCCTAATTGTATCATACCACTGTCTTCTCACCTCCATGTTTTCTGATGAGAAGTCTGCACTAAGTCTTACTGGTCATCCCTTGTTTGTGTGTCCCTTGCTGCTCTCAGAATTTTCTCTTTATCTTTGACCTTTGACATTCTGAGTAGTATGTGTCTTAGAGTAGGTCTATTCAGATTTATTCTGTTGTGGGTATGGTGTACTTCTTGAACATGTAAGTTAATTTCTTTCATGAGTTGGAGACTTTTCAGCTATTATTTCCTCAAATACTCTTTCTGTCCCTTTTCCCTTCTCTTCTCCTTCTGGAATGCCCATGACATGTATGTTGTTGCATTTTGTGTTGTCATTTAACTCCCTGAGCCCATGCTCACTTTTTTCCATTCTCTCCTCTCTCTGTTCTTTTCTCTCTTCAATTTCAGCTGTTCTGCCTTTGGTATCATTTATTATTTTTTCTATCATTACAAGTCTGCTGTTTTATGCCTCTAATGTTTTTTTATCTCACCTATTGTGTCTTTTGTTCCCATGAGCTCTGTTACTTTTCTATTCCAGATTTCAAATTCTTCTTTGTGTTCACTCAATGACTTCTTGATGTCATTTATCTCTTTAGCCATATTGTCTTTCAACTCATTAATTTGATTTTGGAAATTTGTGTGCATCTCATTAATTAGTTGTCTCAAATCCTGCATCTCTTCTGGGGCTTTAACATATTCCTTTTCTTGGGCCATGTCTTCCATTTTCTTAGTATGGCTCATAATTTTTTTGCTCATGTCTAGGCATTGATTAGGATGGTAGGTTACTCAGATGCTCAATTTCTCTCTCTTTTTTAGGGATTTACTGCCGGGACGGTGTGGGTTACTGCTGCTCTTTGATTCTTGGTTCAACCTGGATTGTTAGGATTATCCCTGTTAGTTGTTCAAAACTGGCCTCTGGGACCCAGTAATGGGTTGCAGACCCGCTTCCTAGGGCCTTGGGGAGGGAGGCTATAAAGGCCAGAAAAACCCTCTCTTACTCATTTACTTTTAATCTCCTCACGTGCACTTCCTTGGTCAGTCAGCAGATGGTGCTCTTTGGCAGTCCTCTCAGTTCCATGCCTGGTCCAAGTGTGTTTGCTGCAACACCAACCTGACTGGATCAATGTGATAAGGTTCCTGCCTGGAGGCTAAGAGCCTTGCAATTCAAACTTTCTCAGAGACAGTTCTCCAGCTCCCTCCTTTTTCCTGCATATGAAATAATTCCCCTCTGAGTCCTCAACAATCAGTCCTGGGTAGTACAGAGGGTGATTGGAAGGGTCAGATCTCCTTAGTCCGGGATCTCTTTAGTCTGGAGCCAGCCCCCAAGGCAAACAATGGTGCTGCCCCCACCCCACCTGGAAGGGCTTGTGGGACACAGCAGACCAGATTTGTGGGTCAAAAGCTGAGTCAGCCTTAGTCTGTGTTCCTCTCTCTCCCCTTTATGGGTGGTGGATCCCTGGAGCCCCCTTTGTCTGTAGCCACCCCCAAGGCCTGAGAATTCAAAAGGGTCTTTAGTGTGGGGGAGGGTGCTGGCAGTAGCAGCTGCTGGTTTTAACTTACAGTTTTGCCTTGGCAATTCTTTGCCTTTGTCCCTCTCTCTTCTGGGCGGCGACCAGCCTAGCTTTTTTTCTGGGAGAGAAGAGACTCCCCTGTCCTCCCACCATCTTCCTGGAAGTCCCAGTGTTTTCTTCTTTACTACCATCTTCCCTTCACTCTCTCCCAGCATATGGGTGTGTCATTTATAACCTCACGTTCCGCTCTAACTCTTAATACCAGTCTATGCTTTAAAGAATGGCAGGTTAAGTCAGGCCTTTCTTTGAATTGAAGTCTTCTATGTGGAGAGAAAACAGAAGAGCAGTTGAGACAACAACAAGAGCACTGCAGCCGTACATCATGTTATTGTGCTTCACTTTATTGTGCTTTGCAGACACTGTATTTTCTACAAATTGAAAGCTTGCGACAACCCTGCATCGAGCAAGTCTATCGGTGCCATTTTTCCAACAGCATGTGCTCCCTTTGTGTCTCTGTCTCACATTTTGGCAATTCTTGCAATACTTCAAACTCATTCATTATTATTTTATCTTTATGGTGGTCTGTGATCAGTGATGTTTGATGTGACTGTTGTACTTGTTTTGGGGCACCATGAACCTTATAAGACAGCGAGCTTAATCAATAAATGTTGTGTGTGTTCTGACTGCTTCACTGACTGGCCATTCCCCATCTCTCTCTCTCTCCTCCATCCTCACTATTCTATAAGCCATTTAATGACCCTACAATGGCCTCTAAGTGTTCAAGTGAAAGGAAGAGTTGCATGTCTCTCACTTTAAATCAAAAGCTAGAAATTATTAAGCTTAGTGAGGAAGGCATGTCAAAAGCCGAGATAGGCCAAAAGCTAGGCTTCTTCTTGCACCAGTTAGCCAAGTAGTGAATGCAAAGGAAAAGTTCTTGAAGGAAATTAAAAGTGCTACTCCAGTGAACACATGAATGGTAAGAGAGCAAAAAACCTTATTGCTGATATGAAGAAACTTTTAGTGGTCTGGATAGAAGATCAAACCAGCCACAACACTCCCTTTAAGCTGAAGCCTAATCCAAAGCAAAGCCCTAACTTTCTTCAAATCTATGAAGACTGAGAGGGGTGAGGAAGCTGCAGAAGAAAAGTTTGAAGCTAGCAGAGGTTGGTTCATGAGGTTTAAAGAAAGAAGCCATTTCTGTAACATAAAAGTACAAGGTGAAGAAGTTAGTGCTGATGTAGAAGCTACAGCAAGTTATCCAGAAGATGGAGCTAAGATAACTGGTGAAGATGGCTACACTAGACAACATATTTTCAGTGTGGATGAAGTAAACTTCTATTGGAAGTTTCATAGCTAGAAAGAAGTCAATGTTTGTCTTCAAAGGACAGGCTGACTCTCTTGCTAGGGGCTAATGCAGCTGGTGACTTTAAGTTGAAGCCAATTCTCATTTACCATTCTGAAAATCCTAGAGCCCTTATGAATTCTGCTAAATCTACTCTGCCTGTGCTCTATAAATGGAACAACAAAGCTTAGATGACAACACATCTGTTTACATTATGGTTTACTGAATATTTTAAGCCCACTGTTGAAACCTACTGCTCAGAAAAAATATTCTTTTCAAAATATTATGGCTTATTGACAATGCACTTGGTCACCCAAGAGCTTTGATGGACATGTGCAAGGAGATGAATGTTGTTTTCATGCCTCCTAGTACAACATCCATTCTCCAGCCCATGCATCAAGGAGTCATTTCAGTTTTCAAGTCTTATTAGACAAGAAATATATTCCATAAGGCTATTGCTGCCATAGATAGTGATTCCTCTGATGGATCCAGGCAAAGTTAACTGAAAGCCTCTGGAAAGAATTCATTATTCTAGATGCCATTAAGAACTTTCATGATTCATGGGAGGAGGTCAAAATATCAGTATTAACGGGAGTGTAGAAGAAGTTGACTCCAACCCTCATGGATGACTTTGAGGGGTTTAAGACTTCAGTGGAGGAAGTAACTACAGAAATAATGGAAATAACAAGACAACTAGATTTAGAAGTGGAGCCTGAAGATGTAACGGAATTGTTGCAATCTCATGATAAAACTTTAAGGGATGAGGAGTTGCTTCTTATGAATGAGCAAAGAAAGTGGTTTTCTTGAGGAGAAATCTACTTCTGGTAAAGATTCTGTGAACATTTTTTCAATGACAACAGAGGATTTAGAATATTACATAAACTTAGTTGATAAAGCAATGACAGAATTTGAGAGGATTGACTCCAGTTTTGAAAGAAGTTCTACTATGGGTAAAATAAGCATTGCATGCTACAGAGAAATCTTTTGTGACGGGAGAGTTAATCAATGTGGCAAACTTCATACTTGACTTGTTTTAAGAAATTGCCACAGCCCCCCAACCTTCAGCAATCACCGTCTTGATCAGTCAACAGTCTTCAGCATGGAGGCCAGACCCTCCACCAGCAGGAAGAATATGACTCAATGAAAGCGCAGATGATGGTTAGCAATTTTTAGCAGTAAAGTGTTTTTAATTAAGGTATATACATTGTTTTTTTCTGATATAATGCTATTGCAAACTTAATAGATTACAATATAGTGTAAACCTAACTGCTATATGTACTGGGAAACCAAAAAATTTGTATGATTTGTTTTACCATGATAGTTGCTTTACTGTGGTGGTCTGGAATCAAACCTGCAATATCTCCGAAGAATGCCTGGACTCATTTTGTGGAAAGCAAATCCATCATGGCGATAAAGCCCGCGACTTCTTGTGGCATCATCACTACAGATTTCTTGCATGCTAGTGAGCTGACGGAAGGCAAAGAGCTTGCTTGGGGACCAAATTTTGGGGGAAAATGTATTCTGTATATTAATTCTGTGGTTTCCTACAAAACTTTTATTTTGCTTATGTAGCACTTTAAAAAGAGATCTACACCTTCACAAATAATTGGCAATTAAATGAGTGGCCCATTTTCAAGTGAAAGGCAGCTCCCTCGCCTACAAGCAGCAGAGATCAACATTTCTAGCTACGACAAATGGCCTCCACTTTCAGGTGGAACAAGCTCAGCAGTGTCAAGTAAGCCCCCTGTTAGGAAGAAAGAGCAGAATGGCATTCCCACTGAGAGACAACTGGCCTACTTGCAAAATGAAGGCAAGGACATGCAGCTTGGAACTAAATATGGAAAGTTCTAAAACTCTGTGTAAAACTTTCCGTCACTTTGACCTAACACTGGGGAAGTTTTGTTGGCTATCTGGAGAATCAGAGTTCACATCCATCCACCTGATGTTGGGTGGTATCATTGAAAGAAACCAACCCCAGGTGAACTCCTGTGAGAGGTGGTGGCTGGCCTGCCAGTGTCAGCCCAGAGGACAGCTGGATGGGCTCTTTCCCCTGGACGTTAACATCTGTGAGGAAAAGCACATCTTGCTTCTGGCCTTTTTGGAAGGTTAGTTTTATTAGTGCTGTCAAACAAGGCGGGTTACTAACCCTTGAAGAGGGAATTTATAGGCTGTTGAGGGCTCAAGGGATTGGGAATACCATTTAGCTGAGCTATCATTTTCTCTGGGAGATTTAGGCCCACAGAGTTTGTGACTTATCCCAAGTCCTGTTGTTAGTAACAGTGACAGAACTGGACTTAGAATCCATGTGCCTGGAAAGTCAGTCCAGGACTCTTACTTCACATTGAACACCAGCATGATCTTATTTATTGTACCACAAGTGCCTCTAAGACTGCTCAAAAGTTACGCTGCAATTTTCTCATCCTACAGGTCATAAAATTTAGAAAAAATGACATCTTTTCATGTACAGTTTACTTTGTTTGAAGATGATAAAAATGTTTCTATACTCATAACAAAATGCACTTGCTTCCCATGAGATTAAATCTGTTATTTACTTAGGATTTAAACCCTGGCACAGCAAGAGGTGTCCTTGTTGTCTGGTTTCCTCCTAGGAAGGATGATATAGAATCAAAAGACTTTTTCAGATCCAGACGTTTGCCCGGTTAATCACAGAGACTCTCAGTGTGATTCTTCTTAGAAATCCCTGGATAATGTTCTTGACCTTGTGTGCCTGGCCCTGTTACAAGCAGCTATGTGCATTAGGCCTTCTTATCTTCACCCTAGCACCAGGAGGGGAGGACTGTCATCCCCATCCTTCAAGGAGGAGATGGAGCCTAGGAGAGGCTAAAGGACACCCCATCAGGACTCCAACCAGGTCTGTCCAATTCTAGGGACACTAGACTGCTTCACGGTGGGCAATAGAACCCTGTGTATTAAGATATTATCAAAGAGGGATCTGATATCTTTCAGACAGAGATAAGTCAAAATATAAAAAGACCATAGAAGGATCAAATGACATGAGAATAAATTCAAAACACTTCAAAGTCCATAAAAGACAACTGATTTACTAATTGCAAATATTTCTTAAATTTTCAATGAGCAGATCCCAAAAGGACCTCCCTATCCCAAATAATTCTTTATTGCTCTAGTTTGAAAGCAGCATTTCCATCAAAATAGCTTAATTCTGAGTTTGCAATGTATTCAAATCAACTTTTATTTCTTATAACAAAGATTACTTTTCTTTATTAAAATACAGAAATTTTTAAAGAGTAACAATTTAGATAATCATTATTTCCTTTCTGCCCGGGAAAATAAGAAGCCTTCAGAAATCGGCTCACAGCCAAGTTCAGGGAGGACATAACAAAGCTACACCCAGCTCTCATTAAAGCCCCCACCTGAGAGCCTGAAAAAGACTCCAAAAAATCCAGATGTCTTCAATGTCCATACCCAGCATTTATTTGTTTGCCCTCCAAATAGATTTTTCTTTGACGTCCCTTTCTTTTGCATGTAAAGGTACAATATAATTTGATTTGAGGTATCATCAGTCCAGTTTTTAAAGCCCATTTGAAAAATACTGCTATAGTTTCCAATTAGGATTAGGCACTTGAAAGGGTTCTTACATTTCAGTTGAAAATTGACCTCTGTGGTGCTTTTCCATAATCCTCATTATGGTTACTGGGAATTTAAAAGGCTGGGATTGCTTTCTCATTTGGAGGAAAGGGTAAGCTGATTTCTACGACGCTCTCTTTCCAGGCAATGCATGTTAGCTAGCTATACCTGAATGCAATGTGCTCATACATCTGAATGTATGTTCAAAAAAGAAAGGGATAAAAATCCATAAAATCATAATTACTTTCTTGTATTTGCATTTTACCACCTGTAAGAATAAGAAGTGAAGTTTCATATCAAACAATTCTATACAATAGTACTTGCTTTACCCAAATGGTTACCTCTACCAGAGGTTTTTATTTTTTTATACTGCTTTGACCCACCATCTGCTATACTTTCCTTTCATTGCTTGTAGATCAGTTCAAAGATATAATTTGTAAGAAGTACAAAATGTGGGGGATGGAGGAGTATAGATACAGTGTATTTGTATGTTATTGAAGTTAATTTAGTATCAAAAAAGTGATTGTTATATAATTTGGATGGTAAATTTTAACTCCGTGGTATTCAAAAATCAAATATATGAAAATTATATCCAGAAAGAAAAGAGAAGTTACTCAGTATTATGCAGTGCAAAAAACAAATAAATATGAAAATAGGCGTTAAAAAAAAAAAAGAAAGGGGTGGGAGAAGTTAACTGGAGAACAAAAAGTCTGAAAGCTGCCACTGGGGTGGTTTAAGGCCCATGAATCCGTCTGCCTATGTGCATCTAATTCAAGGCAAAGGCAGTGAGAGAAGTGGGCTGGTGAGAAAATGGGGAGCACATTCTAAACCAGGAAGCATTCTGAAACCTTATTTATGATGAGCAACTGCAGAAGACTTAAAAGTCACTTTTAGGGTTGGACTTGGGAAGATGAGAAGGGAGTGATGTAATAACGCCCCCATGTAGTAGCCCGAGAACCACAAAAAACCCACAGCCACCAGGTTTATTTATAGCATGTCCTTCTTTAACTGGCTCCTCGAAATGCTGTGTAATGTCGGGCTGTGTCTTTACCAGCCCTTGAAGCAACCAAATAGGATTGAAGGCAAGTGCAGATGTCAACAGTACATTGAGGAGGTGGGCCTGAGTTTCTCCTCACTGATCCCATCTATGGGAAGAACCCACAAGGATTTGAATATTTATCTTTCATGTTAAGATTCAAAGCCAAACAACTTTAAACTTTTTTTTTAATTAAAAAAAAAAAAGTTTGAGTCCATAAAACCTCCAGAGTCGTGGTATGGCATGCAGCCAAGTAACTGGAATCATTTGAACAGGACATTGCTTAAAGAAACCGGAGTATTTATTGGGGGCTGCCCTTTGAATGACAGGTTTGAATCTGGATGATTGAAAATTAATCGTTTCAGTTCTTTCACCTCATCTGCTTCCTCTCTAGGTTGATAGAATAAAAACTTCACAGAATGAAACTGTCAAGACCAATTATGTATAGAGCTGGAACTTCATTTTTCTCTTTTTCAGGAATCCTCTGCATTATCACTAATCAAAGCAAAGTTTATAACATTGTAGCTATGCAAAACTTTCATAAAAGCATTTGGTCCTTGATTTTTTTTCTTTCTTCCTTTTCAGTTGACTTAAGACTTTTTTTTTTTCCCCAAACATCTTCCACTTCAGGAAAAAATTTGACAACCCCTCATAAGCCTGCATATTTTGTGACAGATCTATGATTATATTTAAGCAGCCTTGTCAAGAGAAGCATATTCAAGCTTTTTTCATTGTCCTGATTTTAAAGAGTGCAGTGAACTCATCGATGTTCTAATGAAAAAGAGAGAGCCTTCTGCACCTCAGGAAAGGAGGGGAAATGCTTCAGACTTACAGAAGGTGATGGTTATCATTAGTAAATGAAAGCAAAATAATTCAATGCACCAAGCCAAGGAATGCTAAGGAAAATCAGTCTGGACCTAACCCTCCGGGAAAAACTAAAGCAGGGAGAGCTCTTGGGCAGAGGAGAGCTTGGGGAGACCATTGTTCCTGAGACACAGAAGAGTCTGGTTTTGTTCTGGTAGCTCCAGAAGGCAGCTGTCAGTAGATGCGGCAGGAAACCAGACTTCCTCTGTTTATAGAGAAGAGCTTTACAACAATTAGACATGTCTGTAAATGTGATAGATAAGGGGAAAAAGTACTCGCCATTGCTGAAAGTGTTCAAAAGGCTGGGCCATCATCTGGCAAAGAGTGTGTGGTAAGTGTTTTTCCTTAGGGTAAGAGGCAAAACTAGATAACAAAAGGCATAGGTGCCATCCAACTCTAAGAATCTATGATTCCATAGCTTTGGACAATCAACAACCACTCTGTGCTTTGGTTTCCCAATCTGAAAAATGAGGTTTTGGGCACAAAGGACAGGGAACTAGTCTATACTCCATTGAAAGGACTGCTGCCTGTTTCTTCCTGTACTTTGAGGTCTAGTAACTTGCATACAAGTTTTTTCTCTTGGTTAGACTGTAATCTTATTGATAGCAAGAAGCTTGCCCTAATAATCTCTCCATCCATGGTGCATAGTGGCTGGCCCATGGGAGGTGCTTATTAAATATGTGATAGGTGGATGAATGGATGGATGGGTGGATGGATGGATGGTTACACCTTGCTGGAGCCCACAACTGAAACTACTACAGTGCTGTAGGGACAGAGATTTTATAAGTAGATGTGGATTTAAAGAGACAGCAGAGAGGCAAGTAGGGAGAGAAATGGAGAGTAGAACCCCAGAGCCCTGGCTGGGGACAGGGAGAAGAAGGGACTGGAGAGGGTCTCTGTGCCTGTGGTTCTCTGTCCACCAAAGGAGTGGGTTGGGGTCATCTCTACAGTCCCTTCTAGCTTGAGAGGCTATTGGACCACAAACTGTGAATTGCTAATTACTGGGCCCTGGTGAGCACAAGTGGTAAATCTACTCTTACCACTAGACTAGCTGGACAGTGGCAGGCAAATTTCAGCAGTATTTTAAAGATAATCCTTCCACCTTAATCATGGCTCACATGATGAGCTATTTGCACTTCTACAAGAGGAAACTCTTGCCTTTCAAAAACTCTGCAGACACGAGTGGGAGCCCCTTGCTGCAGCATTGAATCTGAAGAACATCCTCTTAGCCTCTCTTCTTCTGCACCGTCTTGCTGATTCCTCTGTGTGAACCTTCCAACTTGGATGCTCAGAACTATGTGTCCCAAAGCCATCCCACCACACTATCCCCTCTTCCAGCTAAACCCTGACCTCTCTTCTTTTTATAAGCCAGTCCAGTTACTACCCAAAACTCTACTCACACGTGCACTCTGTCACACACACAGAGAGAGAGAGAGAGAGAGAGCGCAACTGGGAACAAACTGCTCTAAGAGCATTCATGTTCAAGAGCTTGGGGTGGGAGGAAAGGCAGAGGGATTTTAGTCTTTGGAAGAAGAGAGAAAATCTCACTACCCATGCTTGTGTCCTGTAATGTTTATCATCTGAGATCAACAGGCAATGAATCTACTCCCTGGATTAGGGCTGCTGGCTTAGAACCAAAGACAGGATGTGTGCTGGCCAGCAGTGGAGAAGGGAAGGGGCTGGTAGATGGGGCCTAACCTGGGGGACTGGCTGTGCATCTTGACCCACTTTCAGAAGTTCCTCGGCCACTCCGTTGTCACTGGGGGAGGTTTGTGGCTGGAATCCTCTTCCAGGGAAACAGTACAGCAAAGGGCAAAGGGCCACAGCCTAGAAGTCAGCAGACCCAGGTTCAAGGTCTGGCTCTATTACTTACTAGCTGTGTGGAGTTAGACAAGTCACTTAATAAACTTTCAAGGTCTCAGTTTCCTCAGCTGTGAAATGGGAATAATAACAACAACAACACATCTCAAGCTCTCTCTGCCATGTCAGCCTTCCCCATTGATGGTCTGGTTACAAGGACCAGAGTTAAGGTTTGAGCGGGGGCCCAAGGCAGAAGATACGTAAATGTCCTGCTCCATGGGAAAAATGCAGGTGCAGGTATGCATGGCCACAGCTGCTTGCTAGTTAGCCTGCTGGGCAGCAAGGAATTTTATCAGGCAAGGGACATATGGGGCCAGAATGAGTAACAGCAATATGTAACCATTTTAAGGCCTCATGAATATTGAGTGTCTTGTATGACATATATATATATATATATATATATATATATATATATATATGCATATATTTAGTATATTTTGAATATTTGGTACCTCATATGCTTTATACATATTTAATGTATTATGAATATAGAACACTTACTTGGGCTTTCCATCCCTTTCTATGTTCAACACCCACATACGCTATTTATTTTATCCATCCAATGTATCTCACATATTAGATATTACTCATCAACGCTTAATACATCTTATCTATTTCATCTATTCTATTTCCTTCCTTGTCCTCTATAGCAGAATTGAATATTCTCAAATGATATAGCAAATGCCCATAGAAAAGTGCTTTGTTTAAAAGGAAATAGGAGAGACCCTCATTATCATTACTTGTGCCAACTGCTTCCCTGTCCACATATTTGCCACACCTTTTACCTTGCCTAGAATGCCTTATGCCCAGGCTATCAGACTCTCCATCCTTCATAGGCCATTAAGCCCCATCTTCTCCAGGAAACCTGCTCTGACACTGTAGCCAGTAATGTGCTGGAGGAGGCTCATACCAGCTCACAAGAGCTAAGGTTAATTTTTCAGGAGTTATGCAAATCACTTACTGAACACAGGCATTATGAGAAAATAAATTAAATAAACTTACAATTAATAAAGTATTTTAAAAACAAGGGTAATAAACATTCAAGACCCATCGCTTCCTGATTGTTATATTTGCAGTGATCTGTGCCCACGGTTATTGACATCTATTGTATGTTTATAAATGTTGTACACTTCTTTCCAATTCCACATTTAGGGACAGACAAGTCGATAGCTTGAAATTGACTCTGGTCAATTTGCACTGTGGAAATCGGCAAATGCTATAAATTAGAGCTTTTATATTCTTCCCAGGGAGCTGGTTGTTAAACATTTACCAGCACCACCACTAACCCCAGCCGAAGTAATCTCTCTGAAGTCTAAACTCTCACAGTACTCACTGTCTTTTCTGCTCAGTGAATGGGCATTTAGCATTTGCTGCCTGAGTTACCAGGTGCATTTTTATGTGGGTGTGCCTTCTGCCTTCTCCTCCTGACCAGGTTGAAGCCAGCTTTAGGGGCAGGACAGTGTCTCCGACAGCCTTCTGGAGCCCCCTTTCCTTTAATATTTGAACAAAATGGCCCCACCCCACCATCCAACGTACACTGAGGTGCAGTGCCATCTCCAGACCTCCCGGCACTCCAGGGTTTCCACTCGCACTGTTGGCCCTGTTCACTTCCTGGTTCCTCACCTCCCACCGAGGCTTCTGCTCTCCTGTTTCTGCCCCATGTGCAGCACCCACCTCTCTCCCTTGTCCCCACAGCACCATGGACACCACAACGTACTTTACCGAGGGTTTGGGGGTGATGGATTGGAGCAGAGCACAGGAATCAGTGACAATTCAGCATCGGCGTCACTGCTCTGACGTGTGCACTGCCATCACGGGGGTCTCTCTCTGCCTCTTTCCTCCCTGGGCCCCTCTCCATCGGAACCCTTACCTCCATGCTTTGGAGGGTTCCCAAGCTCCGGTTTCCTTACCTGCCAAGGGGGAGCTCATCGTTCATCAAATTTTATGATGTTGAGGAATTTGCTCTCACTGCCTCCCCAACTAA
Source organism: Tolypeutes matacus (assembly GCA_026826555.1). Taxonomy (NCBI): domain Eukaryota; kingdom Metazoa; phylum Chordata; class Mammalia; order Cingulata; family Chlamyphoridae; genus Tolypeutes; species Tolypeutes matacus. The sequence continues at coordinate 6,821,668 of JAKSZT010053836.1, forward strand.
GGACCTGTCTCTCCGACCCCGCATCCCGCTGGGCCTCCAGCCTCGGATCCTCTGTCCTGCAAACCCTGAAATGTCCTGTCTTTAAGAACTTTTATAGACTCACTATTTGTTGGCCCTCCCAGGCATCCATGCATGAAGAATTTTCCTTTCCCTAAGGAGAAAAAAAAACAACCATGCAAAAAACCGACCAACACTTAAGGTGTTTTGATAACTAAAAGAGCCAGCCATCTTCTCCTTAGCGAGGCAAGGAATTGTGAAAGCTTTGAAAATACTTATTTTTAAAAACAGTCCAAATCAGTTTCATAGCCAGAGAACCCTCCCCATCTTTCAGGACAGCCCCAGACTCATTTTTCCCCTTACCCTTACAATTCTGAACTCCTATAACGCAGCATATCCACATGCCCTGTCCTGGTGATGTGGCCTTTAGACCTCCCCAGTTTCCCTGCAGTCTGAGTGCCTGAGAGCCAGGGTAGGTGACCTCCCAGGCTATCCTGAGATCATCCTTTCCCATTCCCTCCGTGCCTCTCACCTGCTGAGCCTCTATACTTGGAACCTCTATTCTACAAATCCTGAGATCTTATCCCTTTGAGAACTTCTACAGACTCACTATTTATTGGCCCTCCCAGGCACCCACACATGGAAAATTTTCCTTCCCCTCAGCACTTCTTGTCCACACATACCACTCTCTGCCTCCTAAACATTTCTGGGTGGAAGCATTTCCCTCTTCACAGTGAGACTCCACGTAACAAAAGGCAGGAGCCATTCCAGCTCCCTAACATTCCCTTCATGTCTCATACCTCTGTTACACTTTTCTCAGTGTCTTAAACATAGTAAATGTTCAGTATGTAAGACCATTGCAACTTCTGCATGATAAAACTTCTTCCCAGAACCCAATCGTGGAATTACCCGATCTAGTTAATTATGTTGACTCCCAATTATCTGTGACTTGTGCAGGGCAAAATTTTAATCCCAATTCAGCCTACTTTAGTATCCAGAATTCTTCCAGACTGTCTCCTCTGCAGTAACTTCGGAGCACCTAGGAAATGTACCTAACCCCAAGGTTGAATTTAGCAGAACATGGGTTTGCCGGTAGAGTGTGCATGGCACTGAACAGGTGTCTGAAGGGTCAGAGTCCAGTACACCACCTTGACCAAACCTCTCGGGCTCTGAGCTTCCATTCTTCATGTCTCCTCTCCTGAGCCTCCTGACCCCATTGTCCACCTGGTAACTTCTACTCATCAGACAGGACCTGATGCCCTGATGCCGTCTTTGCTGCATTCCCTGCTTGTCCCGGGCGCCCTCCTCTGCACAGCCCTAGCACCCTTCTCTGCCTCTCCCGAGCCTTTATGCATGTTCTTTCCATTGCTCTTTCTGTTTCTCTCTCCCTGGCTAGACTGTAAAGCTCTCAAGGACAGGGACTGGGTCTTGTCCAGCTCTGTATCCCCAATTCCTGGCACACGGTAAGTACTTAAGGAATGTTGCTGTTTCCATGAACAAATGAATCTTTAAAAGGAGGGGAACAGACCGATCTTCCTATTCTAAAAATATGTGATTCTGTAACAGGACTCTAGAAACAATACAAGGAAATCTATGCATGCCTGATATCAATTATTTTTGGACTATCTGTGAATTTGAGTTATCTAGGTCACTATTCACCACCATCGTTGTGGATTAGTAAGAGGCACATTCAATGAGATGTCCAAGTGTTTCAATGAGCCCACTTTTAGCCATGGGACATTCTGTGCACTGTGCATCCTCTTCAGGGCTGGAAAAATGTCTTCTCCCATGTCATAAACTTATTGCACCCAGTAGACACAGCAAAGGGACCAACCTCATGTAGGGAGTGTTGGAGAGAGCTGGACACCTCTTATCACCACCAAGACTGGCCTAGTGCCTAGTCCAGCATTGGCCGGTGCCAAGCCACTCTCTGTGCACCAAGAACCCAGATAACTGCCCTTGCCCCACCCAGACAGATGGGCTTCCTTTCTTCCTGCCAGCAGCTTGTTGGGAAACTCCACCTTATTTAAATGAACTTACAGCAAATTCCTCAGAGGAGCGGAAAAACCTTCCTTACCCAGTACCGTTTATTTTGAAAACTAAAATTTTAGTGAACAGTGTTTTCTTAAAGCAGAGCCCCTCTGTTATCCCAGTGGTTTGTCTGAAGTTCATACAAAAGGAAGGCTGACCATCGTCATACTTCCCTGCAAGAAAAACTGTGCTCACTTTAATCTCTTTTTAAAAGGAGAGCAGCAGATGTTTGAGACCAGTCTTCTTTCAAGGGAGTTCCCATGTGGGCATTGTCCTGTTTCTCCCTGATGTCTCCAAAGCAAGTCTGACAGCTTGAACTCTGCCCCGGCTGGTGCACAGTCCAAGGTCTGCAGCATCCCTTGGAGGAGTTTCAGTGTTCTAGATAGGCTATCTATTAAAATACTGTGTCCTCATTTGGAGTTTCCTGCTCTGTGATTGAGTCCTATCCAGCGAAAGAGGGGAAGAAAATACCTGATGTGTTTTGTTACTGCAGGGCCCAGCCAGATAGACCAACCTATATTGTCAGTGGCACCAAACTCTGCCCCCTCTGCCCAGCCTGGAGACTCCAAATGGCTCCCCGAGGCCACAAGCCTTGTAGAGACGTGATGTTTGGATGAGGTCAATTTGGATCTTGCAAGTGCACTTCGGGCCATCTCCCATGCCTGAAAACATTTATCAGACTGATTTTAAGTCAAAATTAACATCAGAGGATTTTAGCCATGATGCCCTCATTTATGTCCTAAACTCATGACTTTTTAGAATGAGAAAGGATGGAGATCTTCTAGCCCAACCCCTTCCTTCTGTGAATGAGGAACCTGGGGGCAGTGAGTTGAAGAGGATCATCCAAGGACACAGCCCTGGTTGGAAACAGAGGCAGGACTAGAGTCCTGATGAGTCTTCTGACTCCCTATGATCGTATTCTTTCCACTACAGCCTGTCAGAGTTTCCAGATAACTCAAACATTAGCAAGACCTGCCAGCGACCCACCAACTTCCGTCAATATTTGCTACTACAAAATTCCAGCAGAACCTAGAGATTTTGAAATTTGTTTTAGTGATTTGATGTGTTCAACTGGAAAAAGATGGTTTTTTGACTTTTTTATAAGTGGTCGGGGCGAACTGTTTATTTAGTTAGTTCATGTTGAGTGTTTTGAGTCCTTTACCAGATTCACACTCAGTGAATGTTCTGTAAACATCCAGCCCATTTCTTTTGCTCCCTACTCCCCGAAAGGCCCTCTGGTCCCTTGACGCAGGCTAACCAGGGAAGAGAATTAAGACTTGGTTTTTTGGCATTTAGTCCTCAGGGCTTCATGGAACCAGAACTCAGGAGACCTGGGTTTGAGGTCTGGTCCGGTCTCTCCCTGCCTGGCTCCCTTGCAAAGGGTCATTTCCAGCTCATCTGCAGAAGCCAAAAGGGATTTCAGGAGCTCCAGCCCTCGACTCTGAGCCTCAAGCCATGCTGACCACTCCCCTCCTCGGCTGGAGTCTGGGCTTCGCTCTTTGAGCCGGAGGGGTCACCAGCCATGGTGCCAGTTGCCATGCTCTCTTCTGTTTATTTTGCTACCAAACCCACTCCTGCACTTGCCCCCACAACCTTTTGGGGACTGGGAGTCTTTCTCTCAGCCCTGGTCATCTTGCGGGCCCCGACCCTGATGACAGACTTCTCTAGTGCTGAGTCCTGTGTTCCTGCCCCCCACCCCCACCCACTTCCTGGGGCACGTAACCCTTGTGGCCTAGCCTCTCTAATGCCGAAGGCTTGCCTGGGCTGGGCTGTGGTGAAGGCCCTGTTGGTTCTGATTCTATATGTCTGTATACATTCAGGTCCCCAAGCTGTTGTTCAGCCAGAATTGTGGACAATTCGCCTAAAGAGCACCCTGGCCTCCTTCCCAGGCTCAGCTAGGTCCGCCGCCCCACCCCCTGATTTTCCTGCAGTCCCTTGGGCGAGTCCAATTCCAGCTTAAGCCTACCCTGTCTTACTGGAGTCAGAGGTGCCTGGCTGTACACACAAGATCCTAGAAGTCCTGTGCACACAAATCTGCAAGGGCAGGTATTACTTCTCTGGTTGTTGGCATAAGTGGCTATAGGACAGGGTGTGAAGAATTCAGCCTTGGCAAAGCAAGACTACTGGGTCTCACAAGGCAAGTCCAATTATTTATTGATGTCCTTAAGGTTATCTGGTTTTGAAAAGGAGTTGAAAGGTATCCGCTAAATGAGGAGGATGAAAACTGAGGATCCGAACATGATGATGGCTCCATCCTGTCCCCAGGCTCACGTGGATGTCACCAAAATGTGGAAGCTCATTAGCTGTAACAGAGATAGCTGTAACAGAGATATCAGAGCAGGACTTTGCATTTTGAGGACCTATGTTTTTTAAGCATGTGTGTATGTATTCCTTGTTAAAAGTACGAAGTCCGATGATATAATGAATGACCTCCGTTTCTATTTAGGTTTTGTTGATCAAAAATCTGGGTCCATGATTTGTCCCCTTGACAGTTTCCAAAAACATGTGCCTTCCGTATGCAGCTCTCAAAAATGAATCTAGCATGGGCCCTTGTCCTGCACTCAGGACTGTGGCTTTCTCCTAGAGCCCTGAGAAAGGTCATGCACAGAGCCTAGTGGGAATAAACCGCCGACCCCTGGAAGGAAAAGTGTGGGCTGCTCTGAAGAGCAGTGGTGGAGGCCCCCAGGGGCCTGGGGCGGCACGCATGGAGCCTGGAGTGCGGTAGGCACAGAGGCGGGCTGTGCTGAGGGGGTTCGGGAGCAACTCGTCAGGCTCCCCTTGACCTCTTGTCCTGCCCTGAACCCAATAATTCAGAGATGAAAGATTTGTACAGTCAGTCCTCCAGTTATCCCAAATTACGATTCCTTACAAGTATATGCTTCATTTGCACATTTCAAAGTGCTTTTGTTCAGGCTGCTGGAGGCAGGGTGGGGTCTTCTGGGAGCCAGGCTCTTCTGGATCCCTGTGCTTTGGGAGAAGCAGTTCCAGGATAGCCAGGGAAAGTCTCAGGTGGGGGCCTTTGGAAACGAAGCTCTCGGAAATGGGCACAGGCACATGGATGGGTCACAAGGACCAAGGAGGTCTAGGCAGGGAACGAGCAGCATCCTCCACACAGAGCGCTGGCCCGTCTGATCCTTAAACACCTTGGGGAGGCAGGAGGAATCACATCCTCCATTTGCAGAATGGGGAGACTGATATAAAGAGAAGCCATGCCCAAGGTCACCCACATCAGTGTAACAATAGTGGCACCCGAAAGCACCTGGCTGCAGCCCAGCCTTGCAGGCTCTTCCCTCTCTATCACATAAATATATTTTTCTTGCTGTCGACTGGGGTTCCCCACCCGGTCCAAGGTGATGTGCAGTGAGGGGAAGAAATGCAATTAGGAAGTCAAATCAGCTGCCTTTCAAAACCAGCTGGGAGTGACTTTGAGACATGCTGATGTTTTTTTTTTTTATCCAGCATACTAGTTCCCTAAACCAGAACAGAACGCAGGATTTGGTAGATGTTCTTATTTCTTAATTCCAACACCTTGGGAAGCTGACTTCTGAGTAGAGCTATTTTTTACAAACAAGCTCACCCTTCTCCTAATGTGCCTTCCATTTTCCCACCCCTGGGCCCATGCTGTTCCCTATCTTCTCTGTGCAAGCTCCTCCTGTCCACTTGCTTCCCTGCCAAGTCCTCCCAGGAGTCAAGATCCCCTCGTAGGCCTCTGAGCACGGCTGCCAGTTGCTTGCCCAGCCTGGGCTGGCTTTCTGCCTGGCCCCCTGGCCGCACTTATCCCACAGTGGAAATTGGCTGTATGGCCCTCTGGTAGTATTCTGTCCTGCCTGCCTCTCTAGTGTGTTTGCTCCTCGTCTGCCCAGAAGCAGATCTGTTTCTTAGAACTGGGATCGTGTCTTATGCCATAGTCTATGTAGCCTCTACAATGTCCAGGATGATGCCTCATTAACAGCAGATGTTGGAGTAACATTTAGTCACTTGGTTTTGGAGATGGGAAAATGGAAGCACCGAGAGTAACCTGCCCTGATCAATCACAAGTCACAGGCAGTGCTCAGCTTGGAAACGCATCCTCCCATTTCCAGATGGGCATCGCCTCAGTGAAACTGGGAAGAACCTACGAGAACTTTTGGTCAAGATCATTCCTATTGGGGGGTGGGGGGCAGAGGAAAGGATGGACTCTGGAGTCACCTGCCCGGATTATTAACAGTGTGACCTCAGGCAAACTTACTTCACTTTTTTCTGCCTCAGTTTTCTACTCTGTAAAATGGGGTTGACATAGCATCTGCCTCATAGGGCTTTGGGGAGTAAATGAATTTGATGCATATAAAGAACTTAGAAGGGTGCAGAGTAATCAGTCTAACTAGGTTTATCTATTATTCTTATTATTGTAGTAGTAGTTGTTATAGCTGTTGTTATTTCACAGAAGTCCAGAAAGGTTTAGAGTTTGCCAAACATCTAGGAAGATTTTTGCTCAAATGCCACCTTCTCAATGAGACCTTCTGTGGCCACCCTATTTAAAACTGCAACCCTCCCCTTCTTTGTACCCTGTACTTCCCTGCTTGTCACCATCTAACGTACTTCGTCATTTATTTACTTTGTTTTTGTCTTTTCCCTCCACTAGAACATTCCCTCTTCAAGGGCAGGGGTTTCTGCCTGCTTGTTTACTGCAAAATCCCCGGTCCCCAGAATAGCGCCTGGCACACAGTAGGGCTCAATACACATTTATGGAACAATGAAGTGGCAACTCTGGGATTTAATATTGCTTTGGTGACTCGTAAGCAAGTCTGGGGAGGAATGCGTTCACCCCAAAGGCAACCTCACAAACTGGCTTGGGCGTGACTCACAGTGGACAGTCCTCCCCTCTCTACCCCACCTCAACACCCACAAATACAAAGTGACATTTCAGCAGCAAGTCACTAAAGGCTCTCCTTCTATACCCAGGCCCTGGGTGGGCTAGAAAGAAGGAAGAAAGCCTGGTCTGTAAGTCAGAGATGCAATTGGATTCTCAGCTCTGCCTTTCTCTAGCTGTGCCTCTTTGGGCCCTCCTGTTGGGCACGGTGGCTGCGAAACCTCCCCCAGGTTCTTCAGTCCCTGCTTCAAGGTTTCCTTGCTCATGGAATCCAAGAACATTTCCTGGCCTCACTTACTACTGTGAAAGGACCTTCAAATTGGCCTGGGTTACAAAATGGTTCCCAGCAAGGAAGGCGCAAAAGGTGGACACCATATGCTGGTGCAGTCAGACTTCAGGGGTGCACAGTTTGGAGACTGAGACAACGAATTAGGACAAGAAAAAGAGGCTTATGCTCTGACCAATCAGTTTTGGACAAGTTGCCTTCTGCCTCGATGTTCCAATAAACTGCTAGAACAGAGCTGCCATTTCCCTTTTTGGGGGGACTATAAATTCCCAATCTCCCCTAAACACTTTGGAATGCTTGCTTTTACTTGCTGTTGCCCCACTAGCAAAATGTTGTGGTGTCACCAAAGCGCTCTTCTTTCTATTTGCAGTGGCAGTCATTTGACAGCACCCGGTTCTAACCCAGCCAGAGCAGTCTGGGAACAGCTGCTCCAACTGCAGCCCTGGCCCAAGGGAGAGGAAATGAGCCATCAGGCTTCTCTGGAAGCCTCTGGGCCACCCGGCCATCTCCCAGGAGCGAGTCCAAAGTAGGAAGGGCTGGGAGAGCTGCTGAACCCTTTGAAGCTGGGACGGCTGGCTGGGTAGGGCATGTGTCTGCAGGGGCAGTCCTTTCTCTTGTTGGCAAGAATTTCCGCTTCCAATAGCATTCATCTTTTCCAGGAACTCCCTTCAACTAAAACAGAAAAGAAAATGCAAACAAAACCCACCCTCCCTGAACAAGGAAACTTTCTTTCTCTGACTGCGTGTCCCTGATAAGGAAAACCCTCTGCCAGTTGTGGCATCCTGTTTTCAACCTTTCCTGTGGGTCCTCTCCCTGGGGAGGCCCATGGGGCTTCTCTGGGGTGTGATTAATGGCGGCAGGGAGCTGGATGGCCTTCATGTAGTTGCCACAAGGTCAGCAGCAGCCGAACTTTCGGGCCTCGCGTTCCGTAATTCAAGCAGTCAACCAAAGGTGCAAACTTCCCCAGCTGAGGGCGATTTGCTTCTCTCGCGCATTTCTTCCTCCCTCCTCTCCTTTCCCCTCCCCTTCTCTCTCTGGAAGCCACCTCTTAATCGTAATGTAGACACATCACCTGGTTCACATTTAAAAGCGAGATCAATGAGCACATCATCTTTTCTGTTCTAAGTACCTCTTCCACTTGGGTAACAGTTCTCAGACATGGACCCACCTGACTCTGAATTCTGCTAGACAGAGCTGTGCTATCCAATACGGAAGCCATTCACCACATGTGGCATTGAGTGCCTGAAATGTGGCTAGCACAAATTGAGATGGGCTATAAGTGTAGAATATATACTGGATTTTGAAGATGTACTATGACAAAAAAGTAAAATAGCTGAACGATAATTTTATATTGATTACATGTTGATATGATGATATTGAGATTTATTGGGCTAAAGAAAATATATTACTAAAATTAATTTTTATGCCTTTTAATATCATTACCAGAAAATTTTAAATTACATATGTGGCTTGTGTTATAATCTATTGATTAGTGCTGGCATAGGATTTAGTTTTCTTTTTGAGCCTCTAAATTCAGACAAGGAAGACCAATATTTGCCTTGCCCAACTTCCTTGCATATTCAAGCCACTTTTCCCAAGTTTCAATATAAGTGAGAGCAATGCTGTACTTCTTTGGAAAGGGAGGTGAGTACAGGACTTTTATTAGCCAGTCAAGAGTGCCAAAAGGAATTAAATTCTTATTTTTGTCCCCAGGCAAGCCATGGGGACAGCAGTAGATGACCCTCATTTCCAGCTGTACCCCTTACTTTGTCATTGTTTCAGTGACCTCATTGTAAACCACTGTTCTCATTAACTGATGGTAGGTGCTTGGAAAGCCATTTATTATAGCAGTGTTAGGGATATCCCTGGTAGGAACTGTTTGGCAATAAGTCATATTCATATTGTTATGTGCAGCTCTAACCTGAATCTCATAAGAGAAATTTCTATGACTAGTACTTAGGACACAGGAATGCCAATACCAGCTCTCTGACTAGTAGCTGTAAGACCTTGGGGGACCCAGCTCCTGGATTATAGTATTGTCATCTGTAAAGTTGGCAGGTGGGTTCTAAGATTCCTTATACCATTTGTGCTCGATTTAAAATTCCAGGCTTAGAAATAAATATAATTCTTTCAATATTGCATCTTGGTTATCACAGGCCTAATGATTAAGATTAATGATTTATGCCACAATCAAGATGCAATAGCAAAAAACTGGCCTTTGTGTAGTCAACTTTCCAATGCAACAAAATGAAAAAAACCCAGATGTCTGGTAATAGGTGAGTGATAAAATAAACAGATAGATAAATAAATAAAAGTAAATCCATACAATAGAACATTACTAAGGCAATAAAAAAGTTTTTTGATCCAATTAGAAGAAAATTCTTCAAAATTTTAACAGCAATTGTCTCTAGGTAGTGGCATTTATGAGTGATTTTTATTTTCTTAGTCATACTTTCCCATGTATTTCCAAATCCCTAAAATAAGTATATATTATTTTTATAATCAGAAAAATAATGATTTTTAAAAAGAAGCTCATTGCACTTTTCTAGCACTACAGTTTTCAAGGCTCTATTAGTTTCTGTGATGGATTCAAAAAAGAACTAGAGAAGCTTGCAATCTAATTGCTTTAGAACAGGGCCCATGTAAGTAGTGCTCAGTAAAGATGTGATTAATGTTCAAATGAAGAATTGAAGAGAAAAAACAAACACATGACAAGCCACATAAAACATCCTGTTTAATTTTCAAATGAACGGTAGGGAAAATACTTGTGGTGAGGTGGGAGGCAGAGTATCCACTAGGAGCTTGGCCTGACAAGGAAGCCTTCACAGTGGACACCCTTGTCAAGTGATTCCACCTGAAAGGCAAAGTGTCTGGTGGGTTCTTACTCGTCAACTGCCATTACTCGTTGCTTGAGGGCTATTGGTGGCAGGGTGGGGGGTGCTGCATGCCAGCAGGACACCCCTCCAAGATCTTCAGCTGGAGTCAAGGGTCTCTGTAGGAAGTTTGCAGGAGAAAAATGAGGGGACAAGGTAGAGGCAGGACACAACAATCCTTTCATCTCAGCCTAAGAAATTGGATTTGATCCTATCGATAATGAGGGGATCATGTGAAAGTATTAATATAATACTTGTGTAACTTCCCTCCCAACATTCCTGTTTTTTGTTTGTTTTGTCTTAACTCTGGAAGCTAAAAATGACTGCTCTACATGAGACTGCAGAGGTGTTGCTTATTAACACGGAGCATTTAAATAAGGATAATCTTGGCAAACAAGTCTTGGGGTTGAAAGAAAATCTAGCCTTTATTCCACCAAATAAAAATATCAAAGAATTGAATAAGCACTGCCTACACAGCCAAAGCAAAAAGTCAAGTCAATTGTCCAGATAATTCTGTTTTATTTATGGACATTTTAGCTCTATTGGAGGATGTCTACTTGGTCTTATTGGGTTCTTAAAAAAAAATAACTAAGTCTCGAGCCATCTAAACACTAGAGGCAAAATGGATGTTCCTTCCAGAATTTTCTTTTTAAAAAAATGTGTAGTTCTTATACTGTTCAGACTGATTCTTTCTTAACCTTTGACTTCCTCTGCTACCCCTAGAATTGCCAAGTTCTTCACCAAAAGATCCGGAGAGGAAGGCATTTTTAAGAAAACTGTCAAGTGGCCATGATGGAGGCCACTTTTCTCATTGAAATGGAGATTTAAGGTCAGTGTACCGAACCAAACCAAACCAAACAAAAAAATCTTATTAAAATGCAGCTCCTGCAACTGGGAGGAACACTACCTAACTCTTCATTTTAAAAAGAGATGGAACAGAATGCCACTGACTTCACAGAAAACATGGCACTTTTCCCTACTTAAACAAAATAGAGCTAATTCACCTTCTATTTTGAGGCCTGGCGCCATATTTTGTCCCTACCCTTGTCCTGTTAGCTCATCTCTCTTTCTGACTTATAGTATTTTTAGCTTTGCAAGCCACCTTAAATCCTCTCTGAGACAAGACGCACATACAGACACATCCCAACAAATCATATATCTTAAGGGCCTCGATAGTGCCACGGCTAATGCTTTTTTCCTTCCTGCTGGCTGTCTCCCGAAAGGGTGGCAGGTGGGAAAGGAAGCAGCCCAGTCTTAAAGGTTTATATTCTTCATTGGATGTGGGTGAAGGTGAAGAACAGAGAGCATCTGACAGGGTACCCCAGGAGAGACATCATGATTGCACGGACGCTGCCTTGCAGGTAAAACACCAAAAATGCCCTGCGGATCTTCCCTTTGTGCCCCTGGGCAAGCCACGCAGTGCCTTGCGAGTGGAACCCTGGCTCTGCTAATGGTTTCCATTAACTCTTTGCCGAGTGCCTGCGACTCGTTTCATATTATTCGGCCTCCATCAAGTCATTTCTTTCTCTTTTCACAAAACGATAAGCGTCAGTCATTGCCCATCTAAAAGCCCACACCAGAATCTCTTCTGCTAATAGACAGAACGTAAAATTCTCCTACCGTGTGCTTTCCCAGGGAGCTGACCGTTTCTCCTGCTGCGGATGCTGCAGTTTCCATAAAGTTTCACCATATGCCATCTCTCCACGTTGATGGCTAATTTACTCTTTTTCCTACCCCATTCAATGAAAACCAATCACACAATAAATTACACTGTGCTTTTTTTTGGCCTGGACAGACATTCCAAGTTGACAATATGTTAATTACAGACGCTTGCACTGTTCATCTAAAGAAAGACTGCTAAGGCCCTAATTGCCTGAATTGGGGACTGGGATGGAGGGAAGCGATTCTAAAACCCGTGCCATTGCCAAGAGCTTCACTGCCTACTCAGCAAGCTGGTCGTGATTCCCAGAAGCAATTTACACAGGGCACAGTGGAGTTTGGATAATTATTCTGAAATTAATCTACATGAAAACCTATGTAAACTAGCAAGACATTTGGATTGTGACCAAAACACAACTTTGATTTTTCCTCTCTTCATCTCTAAATTTTATCTGGCAAGCATAATTTTCAGCTGCTGCCCAGGCCATTCTGCTTCCTACAGTTGCTTGAAGGCCCAAACACAGTCTTCATATGGTAAATAGAATGTTCTTCCTCCTTCCCCAGCATGGAGCTCTTTTGGGGTGGGAAGTCTGATGCGGAGGGGAAAAGGTCCCTCAGATCTTTACTCTCTCCCGGTTTAACTGCCAAGTGAGAAGGAGAAGGGGAGCAGTGGTGGGGGGGGGGTGGAGATAGAGCAGAGGTAGAAGGCAGACCCTATTAAATCAGAGGGCCCTAAGCTATGTCCTGTACTTTGGCCTGACAGACCGTGTCTTGAGGCCCTTTTAGAGGTTCTTGCTGTCTCCCCTTTCCCCTACAGGTCCCTGAGTGGGCAGGTATGTTTCTTCCCAGCAGGCTCCTTCTTCAGCCTGGGGCATCCTCCAGATTCCACTTCCAGCAACCTGCTGGGGTGTATTGGCCCCTCCAGGCATTCATTTTGGACAGGACCCAGGTTGGCCCCCACTGTTCTTGCTCCCACAAACCAGAGGAGCAGGTAGATCCCAATCCAGCAGCACTCTTGTGCCTCAACACCCTTCTCTGGGTGACCCCAATCTTCTCGGGCTTGCAGATTCCCACAGAAGTTAGACCTCAAGCTACAGGCCCCCTCAGCGTCCTCAGGAGGCAGTCAGAGACCAGCCAGCACCCTGGGTTTCCCAACTACAGCCAATACGTTGTCAAAACTCTCAAGGGCTCCCCTGGAAATCCCACAGGATTAGGCTTGGCTGAGGGCGGGCAGGACTCACAGCACTACCCAGTGCTGCCCCCAAAGTGCCCATTTCTCCATACCCCGTCCCCTCTTCCTCATCTTTCTTCTAGCTTTGGGGTTTAAGAGCTGTGGACAGTTGCTAGGATCATTTCCTTTGGAAAACTAGATATGGGGGAGGGATCTCTATCTACCTTCTTGTCCAGTGATTCTCAACCAGGGGCTACACCTCCTCTAGGAAGCATTTGCAAATATGTGAGGACTTGTGGGAGAACGGTTCAAACAACCAGTTGAGTGGTTCTCCTAGCATTTAGTGCTTGGGAACAGAGTTGCCAAATATCCTGAAATGCGTGAGACATTTCGGAGGAATTGTCCTGCCCAAAATACTGGTAAAGACTCTCTTCCCTGAGAAACACTGGTCATCAAATTGGGGCAAAAGAGGCCTGTTCTAACACATCATTACATTCTGGAAACCGCTTTATGCTTCTAAGACTGAGTCATCAGCCTCTGTGTGGCTTGGGAAGAATCCCTCCATATAACATTTGTTTCCTTTTTCCCAGACCATAAGCACCTCGAGGGCAGATTCCATTTCCAGCCCTTGAATGGTACTCAGTGGGTTCTCAGTAAGTAAGGTCTGTTGCGTTTGGTGGACTGAATTGCCTTCTATCACTTCATGAGAAGATGAACAAGGAACGAAACAAATGAAAACTGCAAAATAAAGTATGAAAGCCCTTACTTGCATATTCCTATATTCACTGGCTTCTACTTCCATACCCCTCAAACCCTCACCTCCATCCCACCCTCAGCCTGGCCAAGCAGAATTCAGCACATACCCCCAAAATCAACCTCCAAATCTTATGCTGATCAAGTGATGAATGAAAGCCATGAAGAATGAAAGTGATGAAAAAGATGGTAGGATGCACTTTGGAAAGGGCAAGAATTACCATCCTAGGAGGTGAAAGGAGAATCTGAAAGGAGGGAAGTAACAGGAGAAATTGCGAATGTGGGCAGTTGGGAAGGAGGCAGGTTTGGGAACGGCCTCAATACGGGAGAATCTGGGAGCAGATTGCTGAGAGTCTGCAGTTCTCTTAGCTTGTTTTTTGTTTGGTTGGTTGGTTGGGTTTTGTTTTTGAGCTTTTCTCTTAAGTTAGGGAGATTGCCAAAGGAATGTGTTCTACAAATATCAAGTCAACAAATGTTTCCTGAGGATCTACTATCTGAAAAGGACAATTGTCTTTAAGAGCATGCATTTTTAAGTTTCATGAGCAAATTTTCCGTCCTAGTATGCATCCATCACTGTGGGTGACTCTGGAATGTGGAAGGAGGAAGAGTTCAAAATGGGGTTGTTATCACCATCAGCGCGGACCTTCAGCAAGCCTGGGAAGAAGCCAAACCTAGACTGTGGCCCCATCACATCTCCCATGCCCATGAGTTGGGTACCATCATCCAACCTTATACTCTGGTCCTGTCTGTCCTCCCACTCCCATCCCAAGCCACCTGGACCAGCTGCCACATTGGACTCAGCAACTCATTCTCAGAAAGCTGCTAACAGTTGACAGCATAATAAACCACAGTGTGTTTCAATATAAAGGACTAAATCTCTAGACTTTCAGATGACAGCTGGAGTCTGATAGGGTAGACCCCATTTAAAACAGCTTGAAGGGACCAGGTTTATCCAGAGGAAGAAGCCAAGGAAGAATTCATCTCCTGAAGCTGAGATAAATTAGAAGAGCCTTTCCAGTGATGTGATCTGCTGCCTCCCTGCTCTGTGCCAGAGTGAGGCCACCTGCAATCAGCCTCCACCCTCCAGGCAAAGTTCTGAAAGAACCTAGAGAAATCGGGCTGGCCTGGGAGAGCCATCTATGACACTAGGAAAAAGATTTTGATGGCCAGGCTTTTCAAGGCCATTGGTATAGGGACCTATTGTCTTAGATATGGTTCCAGAAGCAGAGCCTGAAACAGGAATCTGGAGGTATGTGCTTTATTGCGGGAGTGTCCTTCAGGAAGAGCTCCAAGGGTGAGAGGGAGGTGAGGGAAAAGAAGGGGCTGAGAAAGGCTGGGCTCAGGTCGAGCTGAGCCAGAGCTTGAGGCACAAGGCTCTTCAGAGCATTTCCTTAAGGCAGCAGTGCTGTCCTCTGAGGCAAGGGGGCTGGCCTTTGTGCCCCCTTTCCATCTGTCCCTGGTTGCGGTGGGGATGCCTAACCTCCTGGGCCACTGCAACTTGGTGATGCAGGCCCTGGCCTGGTATGAGCCTGGGTTCCACTGATATTCTTTTTGAGGAACATCACATCTGCCTGCCTTGTGTAAGCAAACCACCCACGGCTAAAAATCTGAAGTGGTTGCTCCTAGAAACAGAAATAAACGATGGTCCAATTATGAAGAGATTTCCTTGGCTAATAGACAATTCTGGTGAAGAACTTTCCAGTGAAAACTGTGGTGGAGGATTAAGGTAATTAATGATTTACATAAAGAGGACTTATATATTACCTGCTACAAGGTAAGATATGGACAAGGCACTTTTTAAGAGAAAGAAAAAAAATAACTCAGTATACAAGTTTACTGCCTGTAAAACCCAACACAAAAATTCCCTCTGATAAGATTCAACACCAGGCAGGCATTTAGATACTTAGCATCTTCTTCTGAGATGTAATTACCCCTCTGCTTTGTACATATGTGTTTGCTGTACCCTCCGAATGGAGCAGGATGCAATTTCACTGATTTGGCAAATTTTCCACCTGGTTTTTTAGCAGTTGGTCACTTTTCAGTCTGGTAGAGAATGTCTTCCCCGACCCCCTTCACCACACAATATAGGTTTCCTCTTATAGCAACCAAATCCAAGAAAAAAACCTCAAAAAAGAACAGAAGATGGTTAGCTTTTCCTTTGGTTGCCTGCTTTCTGATCCTTCCAGAACATGCAATGGTCAATCTTCTGTGACATTGGGGACAGCTCAGAAGCCCAGAAATGACATATGCCTGAGAAACTGAGGGATGACTTCTGCTTGTTGACAAAGTGGGTGGCTCGCAGTGAGGTGTGGGTAGAAAGAACTGGGCTGGACCAGCTGAGCAGCCTGGGCTCACAAAATGGAGCCACCTGGATGGACAGCATGGCCACTGCCATCCTGTGGAGCTTAAACTTGACGTAACCTGACCATGGTGAATCATCTTATCTGGGTTTCCCCTTGTTTTCTTACAGGGTTTATAATCACCAAAGAGCATGGTTTCAAGGAAGCAGCTTCTCTGCTCTGTTTCTTTATGGCCAGGTACTGTGTCAACTAATGGTTTGCCCAGCCCAGAAATCCCAGGTGATGAGTCCGTCAGGGTGGGGTGCACCCTGCAGCCTTCTCCAGCCTGCATGTGGAGGTACCTTAGTTCCAAGGAATCGGCTTCTACGGGTGAGTTTCCACTGCTAGGGGCCAAGCAAGAAGAGTCTGAATCTCCTAATCCCATGGTAAAGGTAGCCTCCTCCTCTGCTGAAGTTCACTGCCAACTCTGTTCCAGGGACTCGATAGCACTGTCCCCCGCTCTACCCCTCTCCAACCTCTGGAATAGAAGGGAGGGTCATGAAGGGGCTTCAGGCCTGGCTTTGTTAGCAGTCTTCAAACAAGAGTGAAATGTCAGCTCAGGATGACTCAGGTTGGTGACTCCCTGCTCGCTCTCCCACCCACCTACTCCCCTCCTGAGGCCCTAATCTAGTGCAATCCCTTCTACAGTTGAAGAAACCCAGACTTAAAAGGGAAAGCCGTGTTTTCAAGCCACACAGCAGATCCAGGGGGAGATTGGGTCTGAGCCAGAAATCCTTCCTGTTTCCCCTCTCCCTCCCAAGCAGACAGCCTGTCCCAGGAGCTTGAGAAGGGCTGGACTCTGGCCGCGGGAGCCTTGTCCCTCGCCCAGGTCGACACTTCTCCCTGGTCACTGCTCAGCACCGAGCAAATAGCAATAGATTGGTTTTTATCATTCTCAGACTCAGGAGCAATGGTTTAAGGGCAAAGAACAGGACCCCTGCCCCTTCAGCCCCACAGACCCAAGGCTCCTGTAGGTCCCTCTGGCCGCTAGCCCTGCCCATGTTTGTCCTGAGAAGGAGGCACCCACGCTGAGGCAGCGATTGTTTGCCTTGTTGAGGCAAAGGACAAGCGTGACTTCCTTTGTTTGGTGTTGCTAAGTTATCAGAAAAAAATAAAACCATGCACTCCACAACGAATTTTTAGCTATGACTGGATGGCACCATCTTCCCAGGGCTGTGGGGGTTGGAGCCGGGCGGAGGCTGGGTGACCAGAGCCTCCGGGGCAGCGTGGCAGACAAGACGGAAATGCAGCAAGACCATGACGCTTCTCCTCCGGGATCTTCCAAGCCTGCCGGCCCCGCTAAAGGACATTTCTTAACTCCTGGGATGATGCAAACCCAGCTCCACCGAGTCTCTCCTTGTCTCTGTGGCTTGTGCTTTATCCTCTTTTTCCTTCTCTGTTGTTCTCTGCCTTTTCCCTCTGTCACTTGCTTCCTCTCTCCTGGCTTCCCTCACTCACTCCTTCCCTCTGTAACTGTCCCTACAGATGTGTATTTCTCTGTGTTTTTCTGTGGGCTCTCTTTTCCTTCCATCTTTCCCTCTCTCTGTTCCTCCTTCAGTTACATGCAAGAACACAAACTTATAATACACACTACCCAGACAAAACACACATGATCATACACAATCAGGCACAATCACACAGTCACACATACACAATGCCCCTCATAAGTTCACACGCACACAGCATCACACACTCACATACACAAACAACCACATTCCCCTCTCCCGCCCTAGAACAAGCTAAGTAAACTCAGAAGGAACCCAGCTCAGTACCCCCCAGGCTGGCTGACACTGATTTTAGTAACAGCTATTAGCAACCATAGGAGATTCTGGGTTAATCCAATAGGTCAAGGCTCAGCATCGATAAGCTGGGTGACCTCTGTGTAAAACTCTTTGCAGCCACATCAGGACCTAGAAAGGAGCTGCCTGCCTCAGTCATTTGATCAGGTGGTGATTTCAGCCCCTGCAATAAGACTACTAAGAAATGGAACTTCTCCTAGACCTTTTGAAGAAAGTTGTGTTTGGGTATGGGAGGCCTGTGTTTGTTTAGACTTCTGAGACTGAGTTTAGAAAGCAAGCATTATTCTGAGGAGGGAGATCATAATCATCCTGGTTGGTTTGATTGGTGGCTCCAGTCTTATCTAAATGATTCCATGGGAGAAATGCAGGTTTTGAAAGCAGGGTGGTTAGAGCCATCAGATCAAGAAAAAGAGTCCAATGAGATTCTGAGATTTTGCCATGCCCTGCTACAGATCAACTGCTTGACTCCAGAGTAACTTAACTTCTCCTGGCCTCAGTTTCCTCATCTTGCCATACCAATGACCCAATGGAGGAGATACTACCAACTAAAAATGTGTGCAGAAAATTCTTTACCAGGATTGAAAATAGCAAACAACAAACTGAAAAAAATTATTTTTAATCTACTCAAGGCAAAAACATGGTTTAGGATTTTATGGTGGATGGCAGCCTGGGGTCACTTAGTGTGAAGCAGCTTTATTGGTATAATGGCTATGGTTCCTGAACCAAAAATCAGGGCAGGTGGCATGAAGAGAACAAGGAAAGTAGGACAATATATTTAAAATTGGGATTATACTCCAGACGATCTGCAACATATGGTTGTTTTCTGATACTCAGCCATCCCCAACGGCAACAAAATAGAATTAGGTAATTAATGCTCAAAATAAGAAATCCCCCCCCACATCAAGAAAATGTGAAATAAAGTCTAATATATTCTGTTTAAGTAGAAAGGAATATATATATATATGATTTAGAAAAGATTCATCTTCCTAAAGGTTAAAAATGTTTGTTTCACAAAATGCTTAAAATAAAAAGTACTTCAGGTGTTAGATGGGTAACTCTTCAGTTATATGGAAAAATGCACTTGTAACCTATTTCACCAGAGTCCCAGGTAACTGAATTTTGCCTGTTCATGATTTATAAAATGCTTGCCAAGTGTCTAATAGTGATGAGGGCAGGCCAATCTGGTATAGGGCAGCGTCTTCGTTGTCTTATTATTGCTGTTTCCATAAACGTAGTAGCTTAAAATAGCACAAACTTATTATTTTACAGTCCTGTAGGTCAGAAGTTCACTAGCTAAAGTCAAGGTGTCACCTGGGCTTTGTTCCTTTCTGGAGGCTCTAGGGAAGAATCCATTTCCTTGCCTTTTCCAGTTTCCAGAAGCTGCTGCATTTCTTGGCCAGAGACCCCATCCTCCATCTTCAAAACCAGCAACAGCTGGTCAAGTTTTTCTCATCTTGCATCACTCTGACTTTTCTTCCACCATCACAGCTCCCTCTCTCCACATCCAAGAAAGAACTCATGTGATTAGTTTGAGCCCATCCAGATAACCCAGGGTAATCTCCCCATCTCAAAGTCGTTAACCCTAATCACACTTGAAAAGTTCCTTTTTCCATGTAAGGTCACTTAGTCACAGATTCTGAGGACTAGGACATGGACATCTTTAGGGGGACACTGTTCTGCCTACAACAGGTAGGTAGAGGCTGGGATTCAAGACTTGGAATCTATAGAAGTAAATCCAAGTTTAAGCAATGGCAGCAAAGTGTTGCACTGCCAGAATAAGGCATGGAATTGCTCTTAATTTGTACTTTCTCATTTGGTCAAATTAGAAAAATTGGAGGGGTTCCCTACCTCATTTACCATGGCAGGCCGCTAGCAACTTGAGGCTCTCACCCTCCTAAAGCACCATATGAAATCCTGGGACAAAGCTGCTTGCAGTGTTATGGGGAAGCAGGGCCCAGTGCATGCCAGAGCATGTAATAAACAGCCAGCTGCTGATAAAATAGTTTCTGGATCAACATGTTGGGATTGGCATCACTGAGCAAGATTGTAAAGTGAACCGGCCTAGATTTCAGGAGACCTGGGTTGTAGCACAGTGACTTTGAGGGGATGGAGAGGTGGATGAGGAGAGAGTAAAATGATTAAAATATGGTCCCAGGATTCCAGCTAGATACAAGTTAGTGATGCCATCGGGCACAGATATCACTCAAATGCATGGCAAGTTGAGCTACAGACTGCAACGGCTATGAAGAACATGTGATAGGGCTCGTGCCTGTGATCCATCTGGGCAATTGCTATGTCTTTGATAGAGACACAAAGACACAGTTTTGGGGGCAGTACAGCCAAACTGAGAAGGCCAAGGACATTCCCTAAATTCATGTAATTTCTCTCTAATAGTCCATTATGGTTCTATCTTGCTGTGGTTGAATTATGTACCCCAGAAAAAAAAACACATGTTCTTAGTCTTGGAAAATGTTCAAAAGTGTAGTGAAGTGATGACTGCACAACTCTGTGATGAAACTGAGAGCCACTGGGAGTATACTTTGGCTGGATTGTACAAGGCATGGAACCATATAACTCAGTGTGGTAGATGATGAACTACAATAAATGTACAATATTAATAATGGGGGCGGTGTATGGAAAAAATAAACCAAAAGTAAGCTATGGACCATAGTTAGTAGTAATATTTTGATTATATTCTTTCATAATCTGTAACAAATGTTCCACAACAAGGTGTTGGTGGAGGGGTGATGTATAAGAATTCTGCATGTTATGTGTGATTGTTTTGTAAGCTTACAACTTCTTTAATATATATATATATATTTAAAAAGTGTTCTTAGTCTTAATCCCCTTCCTGAGGGCATGAGCCTGCTATAAACAGACCTTTTGAAGATGTTATTTTTAGCTGAGGTGTGGCCAACTGATAGGGGAGGCCTTACAGAAAGAAAGCCACAGGGAGGAGTTGGAAGATGGAAGTCAATGAAACCCAGAACCCAGAAGAGAGAGGAGAGGACATTGTCATGTGACAGGAAAGCCAAGGAACCCAAGGATTGCCAGCCAGCCAGAATGCCACTGACCCCATGAGAAAACATGCCTTCTAGCCTCTTAAACACATTAAGTCCTGTTGTTTAAGCCAGCCCATTGTGTGGTATTTGCTGCAGCAGGCCGGAAAACTAAGACACTAGCATTAATTGATTTAATCTCATTTGAAACAATCTCATGCAGCTGTATAGCCCTTGCAAAGCCTTGGAAAAATGCAGAGTATGCCTTTAAAAAGAAAAATAACATGAAAGTTTGTGAAATGCTTCTTGTCTTTGTTCCCACTTGAAATCATTGTGAACTTGCTGTCTGCCTCCCAGGGACAAGGAGAACTGTTTCCTGAGCTTAGTTTTGTCAAATGTGACTAACCTCCCATTACCCAGGTATTTCTAAATTCCAATATTCTTAGCAATATGCTTGTTCACCATGTTGGGACAGGGTTTTTCAAAATGGAGTTATTCTGGGATTATATTTTTGTTTTTGACACAGTCGAAACAAAAGTAAAGTAAAACTAAAGGTACAGCTAGCAGAGTCTGAGGGGCAGAAGGTGAGAGAAGGAGAGAGAAGAGGGTGGGAATAGCAAAATCCCCACCTTACAATCAAAGAATCAAGAGATAATATGGGTGCTTATTGGCACAAAGAAAGGCCTAGGAATGCAGCTGAAGTTGCAGGGGTACCTGGTAGAAAAACTGAGGGTAGTGTATTTGTCAGGGATTCAGGGGGGGAGGTGGAGGAGAGGTGGATGGGAACAGTGGGTAGTAGCCAAATCCACGTCTCTCAAGGCAGGTGGTCAGCAGACAATGTCTAAGGCTGATAAAATGAGAAAAAGTGGAATATGCATTTTAGCTGAAGATATGGAAGTAAACACCAGCAACAAAACAGAAGTGGTTAAACGTAGTTAGCTCTGGTGGGGCAGTGGGTGGCAGGGAAGCGTGGGAAGGACAGAATTGGAGAGGGCTGAGCAGAGGCAGGTTGCTGTTCAACCGCAAGGGAAACACAACACGTTTCACCAGCATTGCATTGAAAACCGCCGTGTGTGCAGGATCTGATGGGAAAAATGCTAAGTACCTAAATGTAACAACGTCTCCCCTTTTATTTTGGCAATATTTGTTTTACAATTTTTACAATACAACATTGTTTTTACAATACAATTTTTATAGAGATTTAATTCTTTTTAAGAGAAATGTGCTGTAATTATAAATATTAGCTACAGATGTGTAAAGTAGGTATCACGTAGGGTGCATGTATATCAATTATTATTTGCTTTCTTTATCCTTTTCCAACATTTTATTATGAAAATTTTCAGATTTACAAAAAAGTTGAAAGAATTTTATAGTGAGCACCCACATAGCCACCATCCAGACTCCACGATTCGCATGTTATTGTCCTTGCTTTATCACCCTTCTGCCCTTCTAACCATCCCTCTCTCCATCCATCAGTGCAATTTCGATTTTTTTGATGCATTAGTTACATTGATTTTTTTTAAAGTTCTTATTTATCTTGTTTTAGGTAATGGAAAAAATAGAATTCCTAAGAAAACTTATAATGTCTATTGAGTAGACAAAGCTAAACTTTTCTAAGTAAAGAACATTTCTTAGACTAGGAGAACCAGTCAGGGAGTTGTCAGGGCAAATCCAGACATGGAATTTCCCTTCACAGTAACTTTCATTCTTATTTCCTTTGTTGTCAGTGTCAATTCATAGGCCAATCTAAAAGGCCACAGGTTTGTCACCACTGCAGGTTCTAAGAGAACTGCAAATTCTTTCTATGTATTACCAGCAGGACAGATTCTGGACCTAACTGAACCAGAGTTCAGTGTTTAACATCCGGAATTTTCCCATTGATTCTGAATCATAGGACTCCTTTCAGTGTCTACACAATTACCTGATTAAAGGCATCAGGTCTCTGGTTGAAAATGTTTTCAGATTAAAAGTATATTGGCTTTTTCTACTTTGAGCCAAAGTTAATTTTTTCAGGGTCCTAGAAGGTAGAACAAAACTTTTGACTCCATTTTCTTTAAATGGAAATGTTTGTCCCTCTGCTAGACAGACAGGCATCCTTTTTCAGTTTGTGTACAGTCGCCTGGTGATCACCTTGTTAATTAACTCATGAAGAACTCTGAAACAGGAGTGCATTCTGGCTTCATGATATTATCGCCCTGGAGTTGCATTACGATGGACTGATCCAGGACTAAACATGACCTTGGGGTGTTTGTAAAGCTGGCAAGGAGATTAGCAAACAGAAACCTTAAGAACAGGTAATCCATCTCTGCATAGCTGCATGGCAATTTGCTCTGCAAAGACAAATCTGAAAATGAATTTCTTGGTCATTTTGCCTGCATTTATGGCAGACTGAAAAGCTGAGACTGGAGAAGTGGGTGGGAAAGCAGGTGATTACTGCTCCCCAAATACTGTGTGAGGCGCAGTCACCCCTGACAAATCAGCAGCTGAGTAATCCTTCCATAATTGGGTGACCCTTGGCTAATCCTGTTTCTAGATTGTGTTTACTTGGCAGGTCATTTCAGTCATCTCATTAGCATTCTCTGGGGTTATTCCACCCCCGGAACTAACCATTTTGGAATACCATATGCATGGTGACACTTGTTCAAGAAGTGAGGTGTATGCTTATGGTAACTCTCTCCTCTTTGATCACTAAATAATTTAACTAATTAATATGAATTAGCCAACAGAGCATTTACCATTTTGTCTAGCTCAATGTTGAGCATTTTAACAGGCAAGATCTTATTTATTATTCCCATTTAATAGATAGGCAAAGTGAGGCTTAGAAAGGTTAAGTGACTTGCCCAAGAAGAGCTAAGATTTGAACCAGGTCTTTTTGAGTCTGGAAGGCACCTTTAACCACCATTTGAATTATCTTTTTTGTGCTCCTGAATTTGAGTTCCAACCACTCCAGTGAGCTAAATTCTTTGCTGTTTCCTGTGTTAGTTGTAACCTCCCAATCAACCAGTAAATACTCTAGGGAAGGAACCATGTCTTCTCCTCCTCTTCTGCACCCTACAGCATAGTCCTAAGCACACAGGAACTATTCAGTGAGCGCTTGGTGATTGATGAATGTTCCTCTATACAATTCCTGCACTTAGACTGTACGTACAAGGCAAGCAGCTCAGCTGCACCCAGAAGACGGGCCTTTGGTGGGCAACTTGGGCTCCAGTTCATCTCTGTCCACCAAATTAAGAGAGTGGCCTTGGGTAAGTCACTTAACCTTCCTGGGTTTCTTTTTCTTCTCCTGCAAATTCAAGGATGTTAGACTATATGATATTTCTGAAAGTTTCCCGCAATGAAATGCTACATTTGTAATTATAAATTGTAGTGAGGGGTTGATGCACCTGTAGCCCCCAAACTGGCAAGGAGGGTCCCTGGCTGAAAACAGAGTTGCTATGTACCCTACCCTCTATAATGAGCCATCAAGTTTGGGTCCTCCCTTCAGCATTTACTAAGAGTTTGCATCACGTGCAGTCCGCAAAGGGTATGGGAAGGACAGTGCCATTGTGATCTTTGGACTTTGGGGAGGCGCAGTGTTTGGGAAAAGCTATTCCTGTCCCTCCCTATGTAGGATGAGAGAGAAGTGCTCCCCTCTTGTTGTGCTCTGATATAAGCAAATTAGATGGCTCACAAATATTGAGTTAATTTTTCAGGTGTTTGTGGCTTCTAATAGTTTAAGGTTGGGGAGGGCTGAAGGTCTCTGGTTCCAGACAAATTCTGACCCACATACTAACTTATAAAGAAGCAGGCACCAAAAAGGTCATCCAACCTGACTATAAGCTTGATCAAGTTGATTCATCCTTTAGGACTCTATAAATACTTGACATAAAAGATTCTCTTGAGGCAAAAACAATAATATTCCAGTGGCTAGTTTCAGCCAACCTTCTAGTCATAATCCAGATTCCTATGTTAAAACACTAAGCAGTTAAGAAGATCTTAAGCCCCAAATGGAAATCCAGAAGGAATAGAGTGTTGAACTTCTTAGATTCTTATACACTATTTATTCAAGGGCAGAGGTATCTATATAATATTTCTAGCCAATTAATTCACATATCTTGGAAACCAATATAAAAAATCATTTCTAAAAATCCCTTATGCTAATTAACAAACCTAGTGTTGCCTGGAGATAAAGTATTTATAATAAACCCTCTAGTATTCATTGGAGATAAAAGTATCTGTATCTGTTAAAGTCCTGGCAGGAAACAGCACACTCAAACAAGGTAATTGAAGAGAGTTTAATGAAGCGACTATTGCAAAGGTGTGGTCAGGGTTAAGAGAAACTAGCAAAGGATGGTGAAGCACCCAAGGGCCAGCAGCTGTGGAGAGCCTTTGCTGCTCCACCCCCTTGGAACCTGGAGGGAACCATAGCTGAAGGAGAGGGTCACCCAACAGAAACTACAGCCTTCAGTAGAGGAATGTGGCCCAAAAGGGCTTGGGGGAGACAATCTCTCCTTCTACCCTCCATTTTCCTGCTGGTGCCTCCCACTAGCTGAACCCTACAGAAAGCTAGAGGCAAAGGGGCTAGTTTGATGTAGTTCATAAAGATCAGTTCTTGGGCCCCACACACAGCAGTGTGGAGAAGGACAGAGAATAGATCTGGAGGTCATAACCTGAAGGCTTGAAGTAACCTTTTAGAGTCTTTCAAACATGAACATGTCATTCCTAAAGTATGTATTCCTAATTAGAATTCTTCAAATGCTCACTAACTGCCCTGCAGGTATAGTTTAATTCCAAAATACATGTATTTATCATACTATGTATGGTAGAGTTTTTAAAAATAAATTATAGACAATGCAATGCTCTTTGAAGCCAAGTGAATCACTCTTGACAATTGGTGTACTTGCAAAAGGGAGACACTGACATGTCATTCTCCAATTGGATTGCTTGGAGAGTGGCTAACTCAAAAGAAGAAGGTAAGTTCAATTCAACTTAGTAAACATTCAGTGCCAGGCACTGAAGATATGGACAGGATGATGGACCAGCTCTGTCTAACAAAGTAGAATGACTGTGAGGTGGTGTGATGAGGCAGAATGCATTGTTTTAAGGAGAACTGGTTTTCTATGAAGTAACCATCAATTGGAAGACCGTCAGGAAGGCCCTGGTGAAAAAAAAGTTTAGGGGGCTCTCTTCTGCAGGCCAAAGATGATGGTATGATAGGCAGCCTCAGAGCTAGGCTTATTCATGTCCAAAGGGATGCTTAACCACCAGCAGCTAAGAGGATGTAATTATGGCAATTACTGATAATGCTGGAGGAGAAGCTGAGGGGCCCTGATTCCCAGAGAGTTGTGGTGATGGTTAATAGGGCACAGCTATTCTAGGGGCAAAAATAGTCAGGCATCAACAAAGGTGCTGCTTAACATGTATAATCAAAATAATGCAAGAATAGAGGAGCATTCCCCCCAGTGTGGGACATGACTCTCAGAGATGAGCCTCCTTGGCACAGAGGGATTACTACCAACCACCAACTAGCAATGCAACTGGAAAAAGACCTTGACCAAAAGGGGGAAAAGGTAAAGACAAATGAATTTATATGGCCAAGAGACTTCAAAGTGAGTCAGGAGGTCATTCCAGAGGTTATGCTTATGCACATCTCAGCAGATCTATGTTGACACATGGAAACCCATGGCAACATTATAGCTCCCCACCCCCACCCTGTTAAATAGGGTCTCTGCATGGGCCAGGTAATAAATGGAGTCCTGACTATCAAATGGCTCATAGTGGGCCCACTGGATCATTTCCCTAGTCCCCATGTGCATAATTGGAATTGATATAGTTGGCAAATGGAGTAACTCCCATATTGGGACCCGGTCTGTGGAGTAAGAGCTGTCAGAGTTAAGGCCTCTGAAACTATATCTCCCACCCCTGGCCAAGGTGGTAAAAAATTTTTAAACAAATAAAAAATAATAATACCATATCCTACGAGGTAGGGAGTGAGGATTAGTGTTACCACTGAAGACCTAAATGATGCTAAGATTGTGGTCCTCTGTCCAAAGAGGTCCAGACCTACAGATGTCACACTGAACTATTACATTGAAGGCATTGTGCTGATTGGATAAGACAAACAAGAGGAAGCTAGCTTACTGGAGCTCACAGTAGTCACATATGTGTACCAGAAGGTACGCAATAAACCCCATGAAGATTAAATAAGTGGCCATTTGAGTGAAGTTTTTAGGGGTCCAGGCATCAGGGGCATGCTGAGATAACCCCTCCAAAGTAAAAGACAGCCCCTAATAAAGAAGGAAGCACAGCACCTAGTAAGCCCCTTTGTGTTCTGGAGGCAACACATTCCATGCTTTAGGAATATCGCTCCAACCTACGTATATGGCATAGAGGCTGCCAGTTTTGTGGGGGCCCAGAGCAGGAAAGGGCATGCTGTGGTACCATCAGCTTTACCACTTGGATCTTTTTTTTCCAGCAGTTACTATTATACTATTGGTGGAGGTGTCCTGGAGAGAAAAGATGCAGTATGGAGCTTATGGCAAGCTCTAATTAGAGAATCACAATGCAGAACACTGGGATTCTGGAGCATGGATATGTCATCTGCAGCACATAACTATATACCCTTTGAGAAACAGGCTTTGGAAAGTTTTGGAGCCCTAGTAAAGGTAGAATGTTTAACCAAGGAACTTACGTGACTATACATCTAAAACGGTCCATTATAAAATGAGTTCTGTTGGACTTGTCAAGTCATAAAGTGGGGTGGGCTCAGCAGCAGCACATTATATAAATTATAAAATTATAAAATTATAAACTGTACTGCTCAAGCTCAAGCAGGAAAGGGCATGAGTAAGCCACATGAGAACATAGCCTAGATCACCATGTCACCTACCACAAATGCACCATAGGTACACCTCCCCCAGTTTGTATTCATGGGCCGTATTCGGAGGTAGGGGGGATGAGGTTCCACACATCCAGCTGGAAGAGGAGGAAAAAATCCTAAGCTTGGTTTATAGATGCGTCAGCTTGGTATGTGGGTAGAAGTAAAAAATGTGTGGCAGCTACATTACAGCCACATTCAGGATGTGAGAGGAAAATTTTCTGAATGCGTGGAGTTGTGAACAATGTATGTGGTCATCCACTTTGTGTAGGAGACATGATCAGGTGAGAATATATATAGATTCCTGGGTAGTGATCAATGGCCTATCCATTGGTCAGGATCTTGGAAGGAAAAAGACTGGCAGATGGGAGACAAGGAAGTCTGAGGTAGAGGTGTGTGGATGGAAATATGGGAGTGGACATGAAATGTGAAGATTTTAGTATTACACATTAACACCCACTGAAAGTATCCACCACTGAAAAGGCACTGAACAACCAAGTAAACAAAATGGCTTGGCCAATTGATGTTAGCCAGCCTTTGCCATGAGCTACAACAGAACTGGCACAATAAGCACATGGTGGCAGAGACAGAGGGTGCTGATGGGTCCCAAAGCATGGATTCCCTCTTAACAAGGCCAATCTGGTTATTTCTGCCTCTGACTGTCCTACTTATCAGCAAGAGACCAACATTGAGCCCCCAAAATGGCATTATCCCTTGAAGAGACCAACTGGTCACTTGTTAGCCAGTCAACTCAAACTGACTACATTGGATCCCTTCCATCCTGACAGGGCTCACAAGGATAGATAACTATGCCAGGTATGGGCTTAGCTTTCTTTCCCATGGAACCTCAACCAGCATCACTATTCTGGGGCTTACAAATGCCTGATCCACAGAATAATAGGGAGCCCATTTTCCAATGGAAAGAAATGTGCAAGCATGCCCATAGGCATAGAATCCACTGGTTGTGTTACATACCACACCATCCTGAGATGGCCCTCCTCATAGATTGTTGGGCAGCCTTATAAAGGTGCAGCTGAAACTCTAGCACAGAGGAAACAATCCAAAAGGAAGGGTGCATCCTTCAAAATGCAGTATGTTTGTTAAATTGAAGACTTCTATACAGCACTGTGCTTCTAATAGGAAGTATACATGTGTTTGCAAACCAAAGGGTGAAAGCAGAAGTGGCCCTACTTACCATCACTTACCATCACTCCCAATGCCTCATGGAAGATTTTGTGTTTCCTGTCCTGCAACTCTGGATTCTGCAGTGTTGGAAGTCCTGGTCTCCCAAGGGAGGGCATTCTTACCAGGGGACACAGCAAGGAACCCATTGAACTATAATTTATGGTTGCCAGCAGTGCACTTTGAATTGTGCCTGGGGACCAGCAGGCAAGGAAAGAAATCATCCTACTGGCAGGGGTCATTGACCGTGATATCAGGAGAAGGGAGGGCTGCTATTGGATGATGGGAACAGGAGGAATAACTATGGAACCCATGTGATCCATTTGGGTCCCTCCCAGTACTCCCTTGCCTCACTGTAACTGTGAACAGACATGTGCAGCAACCTCAGTCTGAGAAGGGTATGTCAGCAAGCATTCAGATACACTCAGGAATGAGGCTTTGGGTCATACCACCAAGTAACCCAACAAGCTTTGCAAGGCTATAGCTGAGGATGAGAGGAGTTTAGAATAGACAGTGAAGGAGGGGGAGGATGAGGACCAGTTGCAACCCCAGTGTCAATTGCATCGAAGGAGGTTGTTCTTCCCAATAATTCCCCTCTTCTGGGTTTTTCTTCAGGAAGAAAGTTCCCCAGGAACCATGAAGAAGCTACTTACTGAACTTGGGTGACAAGGTAGATCTGCGCATCTGCAAGGGATGGGCTATGATAGCCATGAGAATATACCAGTAAACCTTCAACTACAGGAACATAATCAACCAAGGGTCCCACCTAATGCCCCTGAAATCCATTGCTGGGTTTGCACGGCGACCACATGTCTTGTGCTCTCCACCAGTGGATGAGCATAGAAGGGATTCTAAGGTAGTTCCCTTTCTAAGAGACATGAGATTCCTCTTCTGGCTAACTTTCCCAAGGGAGTCCCCAACAGCTTTTCCAAACCTTCCTTGGATTGCACAGCAGTCTAGAAGTGCTCACCCAACCTTCCTTCCTTCTCTCCTTCTCTCAGGTCAGTCTTATATCGTGATCTTCCATAACATCCTTCCCATTTTCCCAGGCATTTTCTCTGATAAAATTCCATCTTGGAGTCTGATTCCTGGAGGGCTGGACTAACACCACTGTAAAGCCTTGGGTGAAACACTTCTCCTCTCTAGGTCTCATTTTTCCCAGCTGTGAAATAAGGAGGGCTGCTCCAATACTCTAAAGTTCCATTCTGCTCCTAGTTAGCTGGGCTAGAGGCTGACTCAGACTGACTTTCTAGCTGAGGTTGGATCCTGCCACCTGGGCTATCTGACTCTCCTAGGCCTCATTATGAAGATTTCAGAGCCTGACCTAGAGTAGAGTACATGCTTAAGGACCTGTGGTCTTGTTATGGATCTGTGCAGAGATGGTGACCTGCTATTTTCTATATTGCCTCCACACTTTTCCACATGACTGCTCACAGTGCCACTGGACCAAAGTTAACCCATGACCCCCAGGGCCACTGTGCATTTCTAGAAAACTCTAAGTAAAGCCTAAAAGTACCATCTCTGAAGTCACCTTCACCCTTACAAATGGACCCCCCAATTCAAGGTCTAATGTCCTCCTTAACCCAAGAGAAAGACCCAAAATAAGTCTTGGGAAAATGGTGATTTTTTGCTCTATTAGAGTCTTATGTATTTTTTTCCTCTGGGAAATGTAGACTGCCCCTTTCTGCTTCCATAACAAAGGGTAACTGGTTCTTTGGAAGAGAAAAGACTTATGTTCAGCTCTATATCAAAATGTCTCCTAATCTTGAGATCCTATCTAGGACTGTCTATATTTTCAAACTTTAGTTCAAGTTCATGTCCTTTGGTTGCCTTAAACTCAGTGTTTGCCCCTCTTGCTGACGCAGGGGGAAATGTGCTTTGCTCTCAAAAAGAAAAAGAAAAAAGGTTCACATCTCAGAGATTGGATTTGCTCTGAGTTGAGTAGCAAAGAAGTGCATTACTTCAATTAACAAAGATTAGTTGGACTGCTTTACCTTGCATGCACTGGCTCACATGCGCTCTCTCTCTCTCTCTCTCTCTCTCTCTCTCTCTCTCTCTCTCTCTC